>JBAMAV010001401.1:0-452019 GCA_037043315.1 Amiota communis | reverse complement strand
ACCTCATATGAGGAATTATATGTGCACAAATATTTTTTTCTATTTCTCTTTCATCTGCATTTGTAATTTTTTTTTTAAGTTAAGTGTTGTATTATTATTGTTTTTCGTTTATTGTTCTTCCATTCTTATCTCATTCGTAGCACCGTTACTTGAAATATGAACAAAGTGTTCAATGTTCAATTATATGTGCGCGTCACATTCATTTGATTATTCATTACTGGTGGTGCAAAATTTAGTTGTTAAATTGGGAAATTTGTTATTAAATTAAATGTAAGTAATTATTTGATGAAAATATGCATGTTTTACAATAAGTTTTCTATACAATAATCGTGGAATAAGCGTTTCTGAACAAGATCGAGGAATCATATTGGGAATGCGGGAAAGTGGTGCCCAAATAAATGAAATAGCTTCTAAAGTAAACAGGCATAGAAATACCATAGCTAACTTTTTAAAAAACCCAGGTAGCTATGGCACAATGAAACGTAGTGGCAGAAAAACAGACATCGACTCTAGATGCAAACGCCAATTCTAACGTTTAGCAGTTGTTGATTTAATGAGCACTGGACAGATAAGGAGTCACATGGGTCTCAACATTTCAAGAAGTAGGATTCTTCAAATAATACGCAAAAATCCCGTCATTAGATATGATTCTATGTCACCTAAACCTTTGTTATTAAGTCGGCATATAAACGCACGCTTCGCATTTGCTACTAAATACCAATTTTGGGATATAGAGTGGCGTAACTTCAAGTTTACTGATGAAAAAAAATTTAATTTGGACGGTCCTGATTGCTGCAAAAAATATTGGCGTCATCTGGGTCAGCCAAGGCGAACTTGTCACACTCGTGTACATGGTGGAGGATCGGTAATGGTTTGGGCTGCATTTAGTTACAAGGAAAACACTCCAATGAGTTTCATATCAACAAAAATGAATGCGGAGATGTATATCGATCTATTGGACAACAAGTTAATAGAATTTACAAATCAGCTTCATGGAAATGATTGGACATATCAGCAAGATAACGCGCTAATACACAATGCAAAGGTAACTAAGACATATTTTTCATCCAAAAATATTCCAGTACTGGACTGGCCACCTGTAAGTCCGTACCTTAACCCCATTGAAGATATCTGGGGAATTCTCTCCGCCAAAGTTTTTAGGAATGGAAAACAATTTGACACAGCAAAGGAGCTTAAAACTGCAATACTACAAGAATAGGCTGAAATCAGCCCAAACACGCTGAAATCGTGTCATTTCGTCTCAATAAGGTGAAAATTCAAAGACATTATATTAATTATTAATATTCTTATTCTCTAAACATTGCTACGTTTGAAAGAAAAAAAAACATATTATGCCTAATAAGCGTATAATGCACATTTATAACTGTGAATTTCTTTCCTTCAATGTTTTTATAAATTTTTAATGCATATTGAATTTAGGTTTTATTTGGTCTAATTACTATGACTTTGAGAAATAAAAATCCATACTGTAAATTTTGATAACTCTTGCACATATAATTCATCATATGAGGTATATATGTATGTATAAGCAATAAAAAATAAACAATTTTTCCCAATACTATAGAAAGGCGTAATGGCTGAATGGTACGGTATAGCGACAGTTTTAGCAAACAACAATTATAAAGCTAATCAAACATGTTCAATGTTTTGCTAAGCTTCCCTAGTCTTCCTATAGCATTAGTTATTTTGGTCATAATTTTCGACTCCAAGTGACAACACTTGTTTTTAAAATGGGATCGATGAACCTTTTGCGAATACCACCATGAATAAACATCATCACATAGGACCACTTCGAGGACATTCCAACCATTTTACACTTTCATGCATACGAATGTGTACGTTTCGTTTATAGAGTAAACGTATGAAAAGAAGTTGCAATCTTCTTTGGTTCTAACAAGAAAATCAGTGATTGAAATGAATTTATTTGTAATTCTTACTTATTCGGTCAATGATTGATTCTTTATTGATTTAAGCTATTAATTTGTAGATACAAAACATTAAAGCTTAATTAAAGAATTTAATAATATATGTACATTGGTGGTTAGAAGTATTGCCGACATTTGAATTATATACAAAAGTTGCTTCTATGTTATTACTGAAAGAATTTCCAGTTTAGTTGAATATCGAAAATTGTATTGTATTATTTAGGTACTAAATATGCTAAAAACATTACATGGCTGCTTACATGCAGATTTTAAACTACTAACATATGCTTTTAACTTTAAAGAATATAATTCATTTTTATTATGGTCCCTAGTAAGAATATAGTACTTGAAGAAACTCTGAAGACTAGCAGTCACTTTAAGATAAACAAAAATGTTGAGTATACGAGTTTAATTTAACTAGGACTAAAGACATTGACTAAGACTACGGCAAAGTTTATTATTTAACATATTCATCATTTGTTTTGGTTTCTAGAAATTAAGTTTTAATAATAAATAAATCAAGGAGACTATTTCTTGATCTGATATAATGTCATATTAAAGTATGATTATCTTGAAAAGAGTTTAGATTCTTATTCATATAGTAAATGAAGTACGAGTGTTTGCAGACAAGTAACAAATTAAAATGTACAAATTATTCAACATAATTTCTTTTAATTACCTTAACTTCTCATATTTAATGGTTTGCTTACTTTTTGCTTGTGCTTTTGCGTTAATTAAACTAACGTTGCGGTTGTTAAAATTTCATTACCACAAACAAGAAAAAAGAAATATAAAAATAAAAATAAAAGAGTAAAGAAAAACTTGTCTGTGGGTGTGTGTGGAAAAAACTTACTTCTCTACACACACATATACACTTACTATATATGTACTTATCATACATACATCCACAGAGACATCATACTCATACAGTACGTTGAAAAGTACACAACGCTTGGTTTGCTGTGCTTGAAAGATCATTACGAAAGAGTTGCAAATTACGAATGTTTAATGACGAGCGGAGCACAAAATTTCTATAATAAAATCTTCTACACGAAGTGGGGTGCAGCATAGCAAAAAAAAAAAAAAAACAAAAAGGAGAAAAACTTGATATGCCATGAAGTCAGTTACAGTAAACTGGACTTGGTCTATGATGGAAGATAAAATGTTGAAGTCGTGGCGCCTGCTGCCACAATTTACTCATTCACTTTTCATGCATACATATGTATATCGTATATGATTATGTGTATGTTGATTGCATACCTCCATCATTAAGCGCACCATTTTTGAGAAGAAGAAATACTGTAATGAAAACAGAAAAAGTCTGAAAAACTTTGTGCGCGTTGCAGAAAACCACATAAACAAGTGGTGAAAGAAAATATATATAAATTTATATAAAAAAAAGACGAGTACACAAATTAACCTCTACAAAACCGAAGGTTACATACCTTATAAATGATATTTGTATGCCATAGTTCAAGTTTAAAGTTTCTTATATATAAAAATAATCAATAAAGCTCTAAGAAAATAGAAATCAAGGTTTCATAATACTTACGAATTCTAATTGATAACCCATCAGGCACTGTGGCCTTAAGTAGCATCTTAAGCAAATGGGTCTCTCATACAATAAGCACTGCCAATTATGTGAACTGATGCCTTATTTTGGTAACAAACCAAATCAGGAGCTTAAATTCATTCAAAATCTTAACTTAACATCGGTTTAAATAGTCATGCAGGATAGATATTTGACCAAAGTTACTAATATTTCGAATACAATCATAACGAAGTACTTCCAAATATGAATAAAATAACAAAATGATGAAGGGTAGATAAGACTGGACGCTCTAATTAAAGTTGGGGCTCATTGTGATGCCTGAAAACATGATGAAGATATAATAGAGATATTATTGAAATCATTTTGCAGAATCAACTAAAGTCGAAGGTTTGCAAGACTGATCAGGTCCTCAAAGAATATACTTCCGAGGAACCTTGTCTGCTTTAAAAAGAGTTCAAGACAAGTACAGTGACGGTCTCACGGCCAGCACAGCGCAGGTTTGAACCTCGATCAAGTTGAATGTAGTTTTTATTTTCGCAAGTATAGAATTTTATCAACTCTTCGCTTTTAAAAGTTCAAGAAAAATTTCTTGGACTCAACATTTGATTTTAAGTCACTAAAGCATATAAAAACAAACGAATCTCATTAGAATCATTGAAGTATCATCATAATTTTTTATCTAAATTCATATACCCCACCTTCCAAGAAGCGTATAGAATTGGTTATAATATATATTTTTTTTTATTTTTTGGGTGTACTCCAACCATAGGAGAAACTTCATTTTTAATAGTTTCGCAATTAAATCATAAAATTTAACAACTTTGCGCACTCTTAAGGAATGAAATTGAGTTGAGCAAGAAGTGCACGCACTATAAGTGAGCCCTTAAACATGACACTGATGCTTTTCCGGTCGCCGTTGTTTTGGGTAAAAAACAAAGCAAGCAGTAAGGAGTACTCTCCTACTAGTATATCGAAAGTAAAACTGTAGAAGTGACATTCTCTTCTTGGCTTAATGAGCAAATTAAAGAAAAAGTTTATTGTCACTGTTGTTATTTCTCAAAAAATATAAATGGGGGTAAAAAGAGGGAAGAATGTTTGGACAAATATAGAAGACATGTAGGGTGGTAACTAGTCTGGTAGGCAGTCAGGAAGTGGAGAGTTTGTTAGGCAGGCAGACTAGCAGTCAGTTAGTCAGTGTGTCTGTCAGTCATGCTGTATCATTTCGTATCGTAATGTTGTTAATGGTAAAGTTTTTTGATTTCCTTATTTTCTTAATGTTGGCAATAAATTTTGCGTTAATGTTAAGATTTTTAGTTAGTTAAGTTGCATACAGCAACGTACAACACAACACAGCGACGACTAACTGACGACGACGATGGAGACGACGAAGACTGATTCAAGCAACACTTGTTTTAATGCGATTCAAAAGTTTTTCGTTTATATTTAAGTTAAGTAATACTAGTAGTCAGAGTATTAAACTACTCTAGTACTTACTTACTTAAAACAAACTTTTTCCATGGCTTCACACAATAATAGAAGCAATTCTTTCTTGTAAACGTCACCAAAAAAACATTGTTTGTTTCTTTTACTGAGACAATTCATAGATGACAAAGAAATGAAGTGGAGCTGCAGGATGTTGTACTATCTCTTAAAGCAGGGAGTCGGCAAACTTTTTTGAAAGGGTAAATATTGTATTAAATATCAGTGAGCCAAATAGTAAACATGAAATACATTCTTTCATAAAAAAAAAGATTAAAGCGAATGATGAAGCATTAAAAAATCATATATTTTTGGCTGTATGTGCAAAGTGCACTAAAATTCTCTTACTATATTTAGATTCCAAACTACAGCTCTTCTGGTGAACCCTTCGAATTGAGGTCTTATCAAAAACAAGCGGCTGCCAGGATATGTTCTAGAGGCCACATATTACGCATTCTTGGCTTAAAGGATTGCATTATATTTAAATAGTTTCATTAACTTATTGAAAGATCTTAGATTTATTTTTTTAAACACTTAAATTAATGAAATTTGTTTAAATCTTTTAATACAGCGATTTAAAACCCCAGAAACTTTCCTTGTAACGTTGCAACAAAATGGTTATTCTATTCGTCTTTCATAGATTAACTAGATCATCAACGATAATAAATGGAGTCCGATATCTATGTATAATTACTGGAAATATCATTTGTGCATGTATACCTGAAACCTCCTTCAACTTTCTTAAGTGAGGTAAGTTAAGTACTTTCTTTGGAACTGCAACAGTCGTTTGTACAATATATTTCCTTGCATAGAGAAATTGTGATAAGAAAGTTGATTCTTTACCATAAAATTAAAATATTTTTTTTTTTTGATGATGGCAATATTGAAGTTTGGAATATTTTGAATAGGAATATACATATATTGTACAATACTAAAGAACCAGCAAACATTTTTCTGCCTGAACAAAGAAAAAAACATCAAATTATTTCCATGATAGTCATAATATTTATAGTCAGAGGCGGCTTTGCCCTTAGGCCAATTAGGCCCGGGCCTAGGGCGGCCAATCGTGACAAAAACCACATTATACATGATTATAAATGGTTACGTACTGAAGGTCTTCAAGAAATTTACCCAAACGTGGATATTGCTCTTCGTATGTGTGTGTGTACTTCCGTCAGTAACAGTTCCGGAGAACGATCGTTTTTTTGTTTTCTTGATGAGTGCTTAAGGCCTATGGCGGCCAAGACCGAAAATCTGTCACTGGTAATAGTGCGTAGGTACCTTATTATCAGGACTTTCTCAGTGGTACTAGATGGTGTGGAGTATAACAACAAGGCTATTTGTGCTGGTGTCATCCAGGTTAGCGTTTTGGGGCCGACACTTTATACCCTGTTCATGCACGTTATGCCCACTGGCTCAGAACTACCGCTTGAGGATCCTCATGATGTTATCATTGCCACGTTTGCAGACAATACGGCTATCCTCGCCAAAAACAGGTGCATTTATGAAGCCACGGACACCATGCATAAATACATGCATAATTTTGAAGTCTGGACAAGAACATGCAACATTGGAACATTAATATAAACAAATATGCCAATGTAACGTACGCCTTACGGCCGGATGTTTGTCTGGGAGTTTTTTTTGGCAACCAGCTGCTGGGGTATAAATACCTGGGTGTGTATTTGGATAGGCAGCTAACGTTCAAGACGTATATGACGGGTGTCACGAAAACATTCGGAAAGAGAATTGGGCAATTGCATTGGCTTTTAAAAAACATGAATAAATTGTCCTTCAAAAAGAAAGTTTCCATTTATAAAGCATTAATTGCTCCTGCTTGGTTTCCTTAGATAAGCGACGTAATTAATCGTCAGGCCAAGGAGTATATGGAGCGGTCAAAGAATCACCCAAACAAATTAGCCAGGCGTTTGTTAAAGCGACGCAGAATAGGAGGAGTTAGTTTGGCAAGACGGCTAAGGAGATCGCTGATGCCGTCCTATTCCCCTACTATATAGTTTAACTTAAGTTGTTCCTACAATAACAGAAAAATTGAAATTAAAAAAGGGCATATAAAATAGATAGATTACAATAGTTTTAAGAATTCACAAAAAAAAAGAGAAGATAAAAGAAACTGTGATAGGATTGGCGAACCAACAAAGTTAAGTTTTCTGAAAAATCAGAATTTTTACAACAAAAAATCAATAATGATATATGAATATCCATACTTGATGTTATTTAATTGCTACTAATTTCTCACCTCAGTATAAAATCTAAATAAAATATTTAATAAGTCTTCATAAAATATATAATTTAAATAACTTAAATTTGTTTAAACGTTTTTTATATAATTCTCTCTGGTGCAATCCAACAAACCTTTAATTTTTTATAGTAAATAATATCACTGTAACTAAGTATATCCATCTAGCAAAGTAATCAATTATTTTCATAATTTGTAAATAAAATAATTAATAAAAAAATCTGTTATTAAAAAAAAAATTACGTGTTATAAAAATTATTTAAAGAGCTACGAGTTTATATAAAAAACTAAGAAGGAAAATAAAAGTTGAACATTAAAAAAAAAAAAGAATACAATATTATGCTAAATAAGATAAAAAATAAGTAAATTGAATAAAACTTGTTTGCATTTTTTAAGGAAATCCGATTATACTCAGCGATTGTTGTGCTGTGCGACGCCTTCCTTCCTCTCACTCCAATTTACCACAACTATGAATTTCCTGCATTTCTATTTGCATTTTTCACCACAACTGAAAAATTCAAAGTAAAAAATAAACAGCAAATTCTGCTTTTTTTTTTTTAAGTTAAAGTAGAAAAAACTACATTGGAATATGTGCAATACATATTTTATATGAAGCAAGTTTTTTTGTGTAAAGTTTTTATTTAATTCGATTACTTAAACAAAAAGTGAAAAATAAATTTATTATTTCACTGTAAAAATTGGCGAATTCATTAATGAGTCAATTCGATGAGTTTAAATTTTAAGTTTTCTAAAAACTTTGAATTATTTCATAAAATAGAGAAAAGAAAAGCGATTAAAACCAATTTGAACACTCAGTAATCGCATATTATCAAAAGTAAACTAATATATAAGAGGGCGATTCTCCTTAATAAAACCTCGTAGCACTAAATCGGACTTATCCACTTAGTTGGCCATTTTGGCATTGAAGCACTGCCGACTAGGGATGGCTATGGAGTAACAAAGCATCAATTATTATTATTTACAAATTGATCGATACATAAATTAATGTTGCTTTAAAAAACGATTATGCAATTAATGGATTGCAAGATGAAAACAACGAACGGACCTTATTTATTGGCGAGCAAAAAAAGTGTTCTCCCCGTAAACTTATGTGGCGAGCAAAAAAGAAAAAAGGTCATGGAAGAGTGGGCGAAAGAAATTTCTGTCACTTAAATCAAAATACTCAAAGGCCTTTTAGACGGTCAGCTTAGTCTCAGTCTATGTTATCGCTTCAGAAATCGAAATGGGCTGACAAATAAGCTGAGCCATTAGTCCATTTTTCTGATATCGTTCCGGTTATCGGTGCCGATTTCGGTTCGATGATGGACTGAGACTAAGAGTGAACTGACCGTCTAAAAGGCTTTTAGCTTGTAGTGTAAAACTCGATTATCTGAAGCGGTAAAATCGATTATCCGATTAACCGAACCCATATGACATCGATTAAAAGTCCATAGATTATTTTAACAAAACATCGATTCTCTCGATTAATCGATACACATCACTACCGCCAACGTCTCGATAACTGAACTTTAAAGACATTTCAAGGCATCATTTCAGCAAGAACAGCGAAGACCTGAGATGTGACAGTCATACAGTATCCTAATAAGTTATCACGTCTCCCGGTTAATCTGGGTATGCTACCAACAGAAACAGATATTTCAGTAGGGTTGCAATATCCATGTATCGGAAATATCGATGTATCGGTTAATAAAATTCAATGTTTTACTTCAATGTTAATGGTAACCGATACATCGAAAAAATCGATGTTGGCTCTCGATACATCGGAAACATTGGTGACACATACAGGAATCTGAAACTGGCTTGTTTTCTTTCATCAATCGGTACCGGAGGGCAAATAAAAAAAAAACGCTGTAGCGTTCGAGTAAATTCTTTATTTTTTCATCAACAGATACTGGGATAGTGATAAGTTTGTTTACTTCGACAGATACCCGTAACAAATATATCAGTATCACGCAGAGAAGTACGCGTAAGGTACGGTTGCAACATCGACATCGATGTATCGGAAATATGTTGCAACCCTAATCTGAGTTCTTACATTTTAGCAATAAACAAATTGGATGGATATGACATTGCATTTCTCGGGTAGTAGATCATCTTACACCTCCTCTGCGACTGACCGGCAATTCTTGGAAGACTTTCCCTTATTCTGAAAACTTTTACTCCACCTGAGTAAACATCCCACTGGAGGCACTTGGGTGTTTTTGTGGATTATGCAGGATGGTATCGACAAACTGTTCTAATCTGTAATAGGTAAGGAAATAATAAGAATTGGTAGAAATAGTTTTATGGAAAGTTCATTTTGATGAACAATTTTATTTGAAAATTTTCTCTTACAAGTTTATCAAGGTTTTAGACTTAGACACTTAAAGGTCAATGCTGAAAAAAGTACTGATATAATATTTATCCATCTATTTTCTTACTGAGATTAATAACTGCATTTTTGACAGATCCCAAAAGTAATCCAGTTACAAACCAAATGCTCTTAATGACAACTAAATCAAAAATCGAATCGAAGTAAAAATATTTTGGTGAAAATGAAAATGGGTTATTGAGTAATTGGAGTGCAACTGTTCTGTGTAAGATGCGAAATAAAAACTAAAGAAAATGAAATAAATGATAAAAAGAGAAAGACAAGAACTTTTGAATTTATAGCTCACTTTATCACATCCATAAAGACATCATCATTATCTTCAGCAACATTCAACATTCGTTTCATGATTCGCTTGATGTAGCCGGTTCGAAAATTATTTCATAGCGCAACGCCACTTACTGTCAAATAAAAGATTTCCAATGAAATGACTCCCCTTGGCTTAATAAAATGAACAAAAAATGTATATAACGATCCTGCTGCATCCGAGTTGATGAGTTCAACTGAACTGAAGTGAAAGTAGAGGTAATTGGCAACAGCAACGGCTTCGTATCCACTTTGGTGTAGCATTTGCTGCACATGTCGATTTGCAAAATGTGAAAATGAATGACTCTGTTCTGGATGCCCTTCGTTATGCTTCTGTAGTAAGTACAAGGACATAATGTGCCATTTCCCATCGGATGAGCCTTTAAACGGTGACTCGTTGCATGACGATGTGGTACAGATTGAGTCACATCCTGGCTTGAGTTTCCTTGCCACGACCGCTGAATGCAACGATGAAGTGTCCATCAGTTGCGTTTCATCCTTGCCGCAACCAATAAAATGTGCGGTAAGCTGGGAATTGTTGTTTGGGGTTTCTGGTCACCATTTTTGCTGTTCTTGTTGTTGTTGTCGCTGTTATTATCCTTCAATGATGGTGATGATGATAATGGCCGTATTTAATAATGTTGCTGACAAGCATCAATTAAGTGCGGTACACGGTTATATGGAAACACTGATCGAACTGTATGATGTCTATTCGATTGTGATGTGTTGGATGGTGGTGTCGATGCGGGTCCTTTCTTACACACACGTCGTATGCGTTTGGCGTGCGTATACGCAACTTACTTTGTGGCAACTTTGTTTCATGCTGCATGATTGGCATCTAATTCTATTTACATTTTCACACTCTGTTGCCTTTCTGATGCCATTTCACTTCACTTCACAACATTTGATTCAATTGTCTTTCATTGTGTCGTAATCCATGGCGAGAATTAGTTTTACGCCTGTCGTGACTTCGTTGTTATTTGCTAGCGTGGTTAATGGATAAATTTCAATTTGTGAATTTTATGCACGAAAAGCAAAAATGATTATTATTTTTATTACATCAAATTCCTATAATTAGATGGTTATTCTTTCGGATATAAATAAATGAATGATGAGATCTTGCAAATTAGATTGCAGTCCAAGAAGTTGTGAAAAGTTAATGGGATTAAAGGATCAATTGCAAGGGCGAAACTTATAAACGATTTTTGTTGATTAGTACCATTCCTTAACTATTTATTAAATCTAACAAATAAATAGAATTAATTCATTTAGAGAGATTTATGAAACATATATTTTAAACGGCGCTTAAAGTGAATCATCCATACTGTCTTTAAAAAATTCTGTAAGGATTTGCTAGGAGTAACCTTGGGTAATGTTCTTTAAAATACCAGACATTGGCGATATTTGAAGATTTGGAGAATACGAACGCTTAATTGGAGATCAATGTCTTATAATATCCACCTTAAAACTTTGCCAAGTAGTAGTAACAAAAGTAACGATTCAGTAGTAAAGTCAACAGTGACAAAGAACAGAGGTAATGTTTGTTTGGATGTGAGAGGTAATCTTCGAAAACACTCATCCAATTTTAAAATTTCCTTCAGCAATAAAATGCTACGCTCTCACTGAGTGTCATGGGTTATATCTACACAAATAAAGCTATGTCCGGTTTTTTTAGGATTAACTGAAATATCCGGGCCAGGTGCCCAAAAAAGAAATACAAAACTGTATAGTGCCACTCAAAGTGTGCTGACACTAGATACTCAAACTGTAACAGAGAAAATACAGTGATGATAAGAAAGGATGCATATCTGAAAACTGGCATTTGTCGTTGTTCGGTTGGATGCAACCTGATCATAAAGATTGATTAATTTTAAGGGTATTAATTTCGCATGTGAATTCGAACCTAAATTCAATTTCATCAATAAACCAGCGCAGCTTTAAACAACCTCATTGATTAACAGACTTAAAGAACAAAACTTACTAGACACCTAACGGGCTGAGACTATATCTAACACAAAGACTAGAAATGTTGTATTTTCTCTACAGTAACATTACATAGTACAGTACTACAAATTACAAATTGCTCAGGTGTGGAATCAGAAAACTCCATTTTCATGATTTTCACTATTTAATGAAAATAAGGTAATAAAAAATTAACTGTGAAATATATTAAAATAAGTTATAAAAATAAAACATTTCAATGCCTTCAATAAAGCTTTTTGGTTGAGAAAATGGGATAATGGGGTACGTCAACCCTGAACCACACTTAAGCGTAACTCCATCTGGCTGGCTCTGAGTAGAAAAGGAGTCCCCCTGAAGATAATCAGACTCATAATAGCGCTGTACGAGAAGATGTGGTTCTTCACAATGGCAGCATCAGTGACTTGTTCACCACCAACACTGGTGTACGGCAAGGCTGCCCTCTATCCACGCTCCTCTTCGCCATCGTGCTGGAACAGCCCCACCCAGCATAAGAGAACTGGCATTATGTGGTTTCTCACACGGTATCTTGAGGACTTGGACTTTGCCGATGACATTTGTCTCCCCTCGCACAAGTTCTCCGATATGCAAGAGAAAGCGAACAACATAATCGCGCTGGCACGCACCGTCGGACTAGAGATAAATATTGCAAAGACTAAAGTCCTATGCTCCGATAAGGAGCGATATCTTGTATTCGTACATTATATCAAGGAATTAATAATATATAATAAAGCCATGAGAGTTAATCACTGCAGTACAAGCCATATAATGATTGACGGCTGTGCGAATGATTTCGTAGAAAGCTTCAGTTACCTCGGTTGCACAATATCAACAAACGGAGGACCTGAAGAGGATGCTAACTACAGGTAGAGCAAAGCAGGGGCCGGTATGTGTAAATTCCCTGTTTCAAAATTGAGTTAAAATATACAAATAAATGTAATATATATTGACCGAATTGGTGGCTACTGAATCTGTGCTCATACTGCTGTTATATGTGGTCACAAAAAAATGTTGCATACTTTTGGGAAAACTAGAGTATTATAACTTAAATGCATATTTTACTAATGTAATTCAATTAAAATGTAAATATTCATATGAAATACTAAAAAAGGAAAACATAAATCTACTTAATAGTATATTATATAATAATATTGTATTTACTAAAATAAATTTTAAATTCCATGAAAATATAAAATTATAGAAAATCTTTTATTAATAGTAAATTGATATGAATTACATGTATTACAATAAATATAGATTTATTTAATATTTCATTATCATTTCATTATTACGAAATTTTCATTTAATTTCATTTTGTTCACGTGACAAATCAACAAAGTTTTATATAATCCTATTAATTAAAAAATATTAAAATTGACACGTTGAATGAATGAATGACTGATTTTAGCAAATCATCTACATAATTATTTAAAATACTTATGTTATGTAAAATGTAAGCCAATTTAAAAGCATTTTATTGAAGGCATCAATTAGTTAAAATTGTTTATAAATGGAAATATGTAAAAACAAATGGATTTTATTTAATTTTTATTTATTCTATTTCAATACATTCTTCATAAAGTTTTTAATAAATTATTTAAGTATGGCAATCAATAAGAAAATTTCTAATATAAATATTAATCTATATATTTATAAAAATTAAATAAAAATAAAATAAGGACGCACAAATTCCCAAAAGACGTCTGTAGTGCTAGTCTGTTATTTTCAACTTCTGAACAAGAATAACGTCTAATTGTTTAGACAAGAAACCAAGCAAGGATAAGACACCCTCCTTGGTTCGACCAACTAGAAGCTGCTCCGTTGTGTAGTAGTAACTTATTTAGATGTTAAGGGTCAAGAAAAACACCATTCGGGGGCATAAGGTTTCTTGGTAGGACCTGGTATACAATACACTGAATTTTTTTTTCTTGCCGAGGAAGGGAAGCATCGAAAACCTGTGGCCGTAGCCGTAGAGTGGGACTTTAACCCACTAAACCCTCCCTCATGTCCGACGGTATGTTCGCAGCTGCTGCCCTTGCCGCATTCCACTTTCTACTATCCTCGTACATATGGGTGACCAGATTTGACTCCGTCACTTCTTCGCAGAATGCTGTTTCAAGGTCAGTTCGCTCATTGATGAACCGTGGAACAGCACGTGACAGGCGCTTTCTGGCTCTATTGGGCATATTGGACAATACGGGTCGTCTTCGAGGTGGAACCTGTATAAGTATTCTCTGAAACAGCCATGTCCGGTCAGCAACTTCTCGGATTGATCCCATCGTTGCTGTCACGCGGAAATTGTGCGCCTCCTCTCTTCTTTTTTTATCGCGATTGATGGCCTGTGGCCTGTGCCGCTGTACAGTCGCCCCATTTCACACGGGAGCAGGTCGATAGGAATCTTCCTTGCTACGACGCAAATGTGCGCTTTATGTTTTTAAAGTATGACAATACTCTGCATGCTATTCGAACAATAAGGTCGTTCCTGTCACAGTGAGAGAGGCAGACGACAATGACATAATTGAAGATGATTGAATAGGCGAATTAATGACCATGGTACGATATTTATGGTGCTAATACTAAGAGTAGTTCGTGTTGGATTAGTATGTCGAAGTAGTGGTGGAGGTACCGAGGATGCTGATGTTGATAGTGAAGAATACGTCCACGATCAAGTAGCTGCCTAAAGGCTGTAATTAAAGTTTTAACGTGATTCTCATTGGGTCCCCAACAAACATTATTGTCAAAATTTTGTAGCCAAAAGACTTGTTTACCCTGCATGTACTTAACCAACACATCATGATGTGTTTGGACATCTGATGCATCAGTTTGGGACATCGTAAGCTCCAGTTTCTCAGTCATGACGGTGTTCTTCATAGAAGGTCTTTTGATCATACTTTCCTTTAGTTTTGCAATGTTTTTTCTTTCAGAGAAGAATGCAATGAAACTAAAAGGCTCCATTGTATAAGTTGAAACTTTATCGTAGTGCATTAATGAATTTCCAAAATGGTGCTCTGGTGTGACATAGTCATCAGTATTTGTAAAATCGTGGCATGATTAACGGAAGTACGAATTAAATGTCGAAGTGTAGTAATCCACATGTACACCGATATGTATACGTGGGCCGCATTGGAAGAATCTGTGATGAGTTAGGCAGCAGAAGCAAAAAACACAACTTTTTACTCCTCTCCAAAAAGTTGTGGAGCAAAAAAAATCAGCACCAGCACACTACACTACTTGGAAGTTTACTCGCCAACTTTTGTAAATTTTTATACTTTATATCAGATTGCAGGGAATCTAAGACAGCACGCCAAAAAGATTTCCAAATAAGTACAAGTATACTTTAGTTGTGTTTTTGACTTTCAGTTAATATATTTGTAACAATTTCCAATGAATAATCCAAGCAAGATTCTTTAAAAATCAGAGAAGGAAGGGGAAGGAGAAAAAAAAAACAATAGCTGTTCTGCTTGTGTTTCAGTGAACCACTGAGAAAAAATAAAAAAAAAATAATAGCATCTGATCTTATCGGAGAATTTGGTCTAAATTATATTTGTTTAATTTCTGTAATAATAATAACAATTCAATTTATGGCGAAAATCACTTCCAATGACAGTTCTTTAACATTCTACAGTATTGTTGTTGAATCAATAATTTCAATCTGAAAAAGGACAGTGAGAAGCAAAACATTTTAAAATATACAAGCAATTGAAAACAATATAATGAAACATCAGGAGTGTACTGCTTTGGGTACAAAGTCCTTGACAAAGACTCATCATTGCTAAAAAACATCCTTAAAATTATTGTGCAAATATTAAAAAATCCTTAAACGATTAAAAAAACAAATAAGTTTGCATATAAAATTAAATAATCGTTCACTTTATTCCATCACAAACTCTAGTTCTCATATCCCCTTGTTGTTATTTCTTGTTGTTGTTTTGGGTAAAACCTTTCGTGTTTTACTATCCCAAATGGCTTAAGGCTTTAGCCAAACATGTACAACAACATAAAAATCAGAAAAGGAGACCCATTTGCAGTAAATAAACATTAGTGTCAACATTTAACTTAAAATTGCGCACTAAAAATCAAAATCAAGCCAAGGAAGGCTTTTGTTTTTTTTTTGGGTTTACATTAAATGTGCTGCTAATGATGATAGTCAATAGTTACGAGAAAAAGGATATACGCGAAAAATTGCAAAAAAGAAAAAAAAAACAACACAAACATGTATGTCTTTATTAGATATTCAAATCAGTTTGAGAGAGCAACAACTGAAATTTACACAAACAAAAAAAAAAAAAAGACAGGGGGAACAGAGAAAAGAAAATCCTCTAAAGGATAAAACGCATGAGAATATGTGTGTTTTAAATAGAAATACTACTTTGAAGCAAATATTTTTGGGTTAATTTGAAAACGTGTGATAAGAAAATTCAATTTTTTTTTCCATTCCCTTCTCACTCAGACTTTTTCAGGCTATTCATATGTATAAGTATACGCCCTGCATATGAAAATGAAGGCGTCGCTGGTGTTGATGGTTCTGGCGTCAAAGTATTGTAGTTTACTGCCTATTCGCATTATTGTTTTGCTTTAACATTTGGTTTTTTCTTCATAGATTTTTCTGATATTTGTATGAAAAAATCATCAGTAATCGAAAGCTGAAATTCCCTTTGGGCGCTTGATGTCAACATGGGAATGTACCATTATGCGCTCGCTCCTTCATGGGACAAACTGATGCCTGATGCCATTTTTGTTTTTTTGTATCTATAAAAGACATAGAAAGACGGAGACAGTAAAAGACAAACATCGAAAAATCAGAAGTTGACTACAAAGGCACTGAGCCTGTCAAATGTCACCACCCATATGCGAATGTCCTGAACGCCCTTAACAGAGAGGAATACAGCAGTATAACAGCAGCTGGTAGTGCACATTAAATCCTTAAGCACACATTATTATTCAATCAGATATGAAGTTTTATTTATATTTTACTTTCTGTTTTTCTGTTTTTTTATCTTTCATTCTTTCTACACCAGAAAAACATTTTCATTTTTTTCTTAGTACTTTCTGCCACATACACGTTCATACCACGTAGGCACTCTTATGTACCACCTTCATGCTAAGTAACATGGCAGCCTTCAATGCTACTCCCAAGTGACTTTTGAACATAAATAAATGCCGAGTGTGCATTGTGCGAAAACAGGCTAATGACATTTGAATTGTATAAAGTACTGCGTATCCTTATACTTAGGTATCAAGTGATCTAAATTTAGTAAAAATTTTGAGTTTTTAATGAAATTTCTTAGCTTTTACTAACCAATTTTATATAATTTTCTGCTTTTCCATTACTAACAAATCATAACAATCATTTAAGAGAGAGTCCTTTGCCACAGTGATTATTAAACTGTGGTCCGCGGACTCTTGGATGCCCGTTACCAGTGGTGTCCTTAATCACGTAGAAACGTTGGCTCAAAGAGCATTAAAACAATATTTGGAGTCTCTAGGAGAGACATTAAAAGAAACATAGCCCTAAAGAAAATAACAAAAGTATTGTACAAACGATTAACCAAAGCAAAGTGACGATGGTTATGTTACTCGATAGCCACATAATCGGTGGATAAAAAGAGTTATGGAATATCAACAGCAACGCCACTGAATGGATGATTATGATGAAATCAATATGGGTTTGCCTTCTCCAGCCTTTGTAATTTTTGAGTTAGAATTTAAGTCTTATGAGTGGCATAAAATGACCTAGGATTGGTGTGGGCTTATAAAGGAATCTGCGGCCGACACAAGTTTAAGAACCACTGTTTCATCCCATTAAATTTGAAACTATGGTCAATTGTAACTTTCTGTCGAGTTTTAGCGATGCATCTCATAAAATGAGGCAAAGTATCATCATCATTGCTTCCTTATGACTTTCTTAATGTCACCATCAATGATAACTATGACGGCTATTGCTATGATGATGTCCAACAACCAAAGAGGCTGTGTCAACGACAGTCGTTACTTCAGTGCGTCAAAAATTTGCTACAATTATTTGGTATTTTTCTTTGCTTCGCTTTTGCTTGAAAATTGTTAAATGAAGCGAGGACTCAAAAGAGCGTACGCCGGAGCATGAGCGTTTAATTATCTTTCGCGCTATAGCAGTTCTCTCTAACGACGCTGACCTAATTGAGTAATAATTAAAATTAAATGCATTGTAAATTGTTATTAATTATATGACTGCACGCGATGCGATTCATGCATGCCCTTTACCCCCGCATTTACAATAGTTTATTTTACTCAACTTGGTTAATAGCATATTGCCATGCGTTTAAAGAAAGATAAAAATAGTTTTATGGATTTGAAGCACATGAAATGAAATAATGAAGATGTGCACTATTATAAAATGAACTTATGATTGAGTTTTCTAGTATATTTGAAGTGAGATAAGTTTAACAGATGATTCAATAAGACCCAAAGACATTTAATGTTGACTCTTTCTACAGAGATACATTATGCCCAATATGATTCTATAATATTTGGTAGACAGATTAATGTTCATCTGAGTTTTAAATAAGGGTTTTTGGGCCTAAATCTTCAATATTTGCGAAAATATTTTTCCCTACTGACTGTTTTTGAGATATGCAAACAGATTCCTTTAACTGAGAGCAAGATTTTTAGAATGCTGTAGATAGATAAGCAATTCGGTTTTTAATTCGTGCAAATTTGACTGTGCTTTGAATCAGGGATGTGTTATTTGGTTCATTGTGAACATAACTGACTTTTGGACATATATAATGTAATATTGGGTCTATAGAGTCCTGAACTATGAGAAGCGAATAGAGTTTGATAAAATTCTATGTTTGCGAAAGAATGACAATTACGAAAAAACTACATTAAACTTGATTGAGATTCGAACCTGCACTGTGCAAGTGCGAGACCGACACTTTACCACATGCACCAGCATTGAACTATGAAATGAGTTGCTTGAACCAAACAGGGTCTATTCTTTTATTGGTCGCCGAATTCAACCATTTATCTTAAAATCAAATTAAAGGAATACATCAATCAAAATAATTGCCATCGCTGGTTATGACTTTCGCCCAAGGCACGTATCACGCGCTCGAAGCAATCCTGGTCTTTTGAGGCAATCCATTTGATTGTCTTTCGATGGCTCTTGCCTTTAATTCGTATGACATCCATTTAAATCTTTCCTTTTGAATCTTTCCCATGGCCTTTAAATGTTTTAAAATTGATGCTTACCAACTTCTTTTGCGTCTGTAGGCTATTGTTGCGTTTGAAATGAATCCACATCCACTAATGCTTGCTTTGAACTTTTCTCAAGTTTACCACACTCTTTGTTGTTAAGATGGAAATTCCTTATTTTTAATCGTTGGACCAGTCTCTGCTTGTTCTTTCTGAAAGAACATATTCGCTATAGACTTCCACAAGCATTCTATTAGCTTCGGAAGCAGCAACTTCTTCACTAACAATTTGTAGTGTGGAGTTCTTACAGAGGCGAGTATTACAAAGAAACAGTGACCATACTTGCATTGATAATGACTCTGCTAATTTTATTATACTATCTGGCTTCGCTTTTTTAGTTGCGCCTATTACCATCTACATGTATGTTAATCAGAACCCTTAATGTAAATGTCACAGTTGCTATTCCTTCCCTGGTATTTAACAGGAAAAAGCTCATTAATAAACTGGATTACTTTATTGACCGCTAAAATTCAATAACAAGGAATGGTGTCGTAATACAGTATGTCATTCAAAATAAAAAGAAATTAATTGTAGACATTGGTATCGTTTATGAAAACTCTTGTTGAAATCTAATGAAAGAAGCAGAGCTCATTTGATGTAATTGATACAAAATTATACCTCTTAATGAGTATAGAAATGTATTCAATGTAATTCTAATGACTTTTTTGTACGTGTATTGTGTGTGATACTTTGAAAATGGTGTCATTGATTACTTATTCATGCATATTGAAGGGCAGGCATTACAAATGCTTCATGGACAGTTGTGATTATACATATCAAAGTAATACTGTGGACGTACATATGTATGTGACTTCCTGCTTATTTCATTTAAGGCAGGAATGAACAGCGAATATGCGTGACATATTTGCATGTCAGAGGTTCGCGACATATATTATTATACATACAAATTCCAATGTTTTCGCTTTTAACATTTTTGTATACTGAACTATGCAGACCAAGTTTGTAACTTTCGTAAGCATGCCATCATACGAAGTCTGCAGGCATGTATCATCATCTAATACTCACTTAAGAATGAAAAAGAAAATTACGAATGAAGCTTTGTCCAATAATGAGATATAGAGATCACCATTCAAGAGTGAATAAACTGAATTTTGTCCGTTCGTAATGTTTACAGTCCGCCACAGAAAAGTCTGTCACAAACAACGTCACAGAACATCAAACGTTGAGTGAATAGTTGCAAATTTTGCAAAAATCATGAACTTGTTTTACTACATCATTTTGTACATCAAATTGCCGTTCAAATCAAACAAATTGGTCATTCATATTAGCCATCTGTGAGTACTTTAAGTCAGTTAGTAAACCACTAATACAAATCACCTACTCTGTGAATGATGTACTACTAGTAACTTACGTCACACCTCATTATCTTACTGTATGTCGCATTGTAAAATTGCATATTGAACAGTTATAGCAATAACAACAGCAACAACAATAATAACAACAAATGCATTGGCAACAACAAAGTCAAACATACTATATAGTACCATATTAACCAAACTGGTTTATTGCAATTGCGTTCATTACGCGACGTACTGCTATGTGAGGCGTTCGTTCGTTCGTTCGCTCAGATAATGACGTAAATGATGCTGTTTTTGGTAAAATTGATGTCACCAACAATAACAAGAATCAGCGTAGATATAACAACAACAATAACAACAACAACAACAACAACAACAACAGCAACATCAATAACAATAACAAAAGCAATGAGAAAGAAGCATGTGCTGTTCAGAGAGGAAGGACTCGTGTTGGTTCCATTGTATTGCTTTGGTTAAGTTGGGTAATGTATGTATGCATTAAGCAACTTAAATTGATGTTCATCATTTAAGCATCTGTCGTTTGTATGGCCGAGTGAATGGTTCGTTGGATGACACACTAGATAGCTCTGAATGGATCCATCTGTCCTTTTATCTGTCCAATAGTCTGTCTGTCTATCGTTTGCTGATTGCGGTTTCAAAATATTTTGTGACAGGCAATATTTTGCGCGTAAATGTAAAACAAAGGATACACATTAAATACATATATATAAGTATGTCCTATATGATATGGTATGTATGGATAGTATGTATGCAGGATAACTCTATTAGTTCGACAGGAGACACACACACACACACACACAAATACTCAAATGCAAACACATAGATACGCAATGATATTACGCTTTTTATTGCACACAAAGTTTGCAAAGTTGAACCAATAATGAACAAAGGCGCTGCTGTCATATCATATCTACTTTTCTCACACTATCTTACTTGAGAACTAACTATGAGTAGATGTTTTTGAGAATGTGTGTGCATTGTAATATGTATCTGTGTGTGTATGTTTGTCAGTGAGTCAGTCAATGTGTGTCCGTTCAATGATGAGTTGTTGCCGCAACGCATGTTGCTGATGCTTCAAGCCATCAACGTTGTTGACAACACAACTGTGTTGCACAACAGACACACAACACCACAGCACATCACACCAAATAATACCAACACCATGAGAAAGGGCAACCAACATCCACATAAGGTTCGGTGTGAGAATATCTATATATGTGTCTGTTTGTATGCTTTTTGGATGGCCGCAGGGTGCTGGTGGTGGTGGTAGTGGTGGTTGTGATGGTGATGGTGGTTTATATTCAATGGCATGCGGCGTTGGTTGTAAAATGTCAATTTGTGCTTGTGACGAAGATTTATTGTGTGATGTGCCTCACTTTGATAGGCGTGTTTAAATATCCCATTTGTTGTATGTTTGTTCCCATATATATGATACATATGTATGTATGTATGTATCTTGTATCTATGTAATATCTCCAAACAAAGTGAGGTCCTTGTTGGTTGTCGTTGGGCATGTCCTTGTTGACTGACTGTAAGTTTATGAATTCGACTGTGTAGGAGAGTTTATGTTTCTATCCCTCCTCTGTTTTTTTGTATTTAGTTATCAAAAGCGGTTTGTTAAATATTTAAATATGATAAGAGATAAGGAAACTGCTGTTGGCATTATTAATTCAAATAAAGGTATGACGGATGATTCAGGAAACTATTCCTTAAAAAGTCCTTTAAATTAATAAGAAACAAAAAATATATGCCTAAACACAAATATTATTAGAATATTTGTATACTCGTATTATTGTAGAAGTTGAGGTAAGTTTAATTTGTAAATTATACTATACTCATATATATTGCCAAACAAACAAACAATATTTGTTCAATTTGATAAAATTGATAAAGAGCAGTTCATTATGTTGACACATATAAAACCTATCCAAACTGTTTAGAAAGGCCACGACTGGATTCATGTCGTTAATGCTCTTGCAAAAACTCCTTTACTCTCATCTGTTCTTCCCCTTTTTGTCTTTTAAGTAAGACAAAGGCGATTACAGACAATTGGGCAACGAATCATGAAGTCTTTAAAGATGATTCAGGGAAACTTCAGACCAGACAGCCATAAATGCCTTTCAAATTCGTTTACTTTCCTGGTTAGCCATCCTCAAGCATTCTTTATAATAATGAGGTCTGGGGAATATGGAGGCCATTGTAGTAAGTCTATATTCTTGGATTTAATCTTGGATTTAACCACTTGGGCGGTATGGATTTGTTCATTATCGTGTTGGAAACATCATTTCAAACTAGAACTACAAACCGTCATTCGAATCAACAATGCTCAAAATAAATTGAGTGAAATAGAATGTGACGCCGAAAGAACTGGAGTGCATTTGTGCACTCACGTGAGACTCAATCGCACAACGTGAATTGAATGAGTAAGAATGAGAGTTGTTTTCGAATTAATTCGAATGAATTAATTTTTTTTTTGCATGAGAACAAAAAGAAAGAAAACAACAAACAAAAAGGAATCAAATATATTTAAGTATTTAATCTATTTATTAATCTTTTCTGGATTAGTGGCTAATATACAACGCTTTTTTGTGATTAAATTTCTAGCTTTAGAAAATTTTTTTTCAGAAGTAGCGCTACTCGCGGAAATACAAAATATTTTGCTGCTTACACATAGTGGGCATACAATGATTCGAGTAACTCCAATGTCTACGGCTATGCCGAAGTTTTCATTTCGTTTTGCATGCTAATTCATTCTAACTGATTTACAGAATGCCGACTGCTGTCTAATTCAAAACACACTCGCACTCATTCATTGTGTGCGTCGCTCTCACTCAATTCAATTCAACTGAATTCGAGTTCATTCTATTGGACTTAAGCTATGAGTGCGACTACGCAGCTGGCTAGTGCAAAAATATTCGCGAACTCTGGGAATGCCGTTTCCAGCAACTATGTATTTATAAGACATGGCATTCATTTTGGGGTTCAGAAATTGGAGGTAGCAGGTTGCTTAAAAGGAAAGCGCTCCCCAGACCATAAGATTCAAAAATATCATACAAATAAAAGTTATATTCTTCCGGGCCATTTAGGATTAATTTTTTTTTTTACCAAAACTACAACAAGTTTCCAATCAGAGTTCCAGGTCATGCAATTGCTTGCAAAGAGCAATTGAGCTTCCTTGCGAGCGGGATTCAGTCGTGTTTTTTTTTAAGTTTCATTCTTTTTAGGTATTTAGTACCCGCTTCGCTATTGATACACATGCTGCTTTTGCTGCAAACTGGTGGGAATTGGAGGCTGCACAAAGTATTGCCCTTCGTTTAGCTTCAGTTGGTGTTTTAGTGCGGCCTTTAATGTTGAGTCCATACTTTGACTGATTTTTATACTTATAATGACCCACTACAGTAAGGCTTCTTTCGATTTTCAATTTCTCTATTAGAAAATTTTTTAGCTTTTTCTTCAATCGTTAGGATTTTGTTTCGTCCCATTATTAACAAAAATAAAACTTAGATGGGCTCAGCCCGCTACCTGGGTGTGATTTTGGACAGGAACTTACCTGTTGAAAACACATTGTCAAAACTGCTGCAAGTTGTCGTCAAAAACTGAAGAAGCTGAACTGGCTCATTCGGCCAAGGAGTCAACTTAGCTTGAGCAACAAGGTTATTATTTACAAGGCAATAGTGGTCCCACTGGGGTACCGCAGCCGACTCTAATTTATACCTTATGCAGAAGGTGCAGAACTCTGCCATCCGTCAGATAGTTGATGCTCCTTGATTTGTTCGTAATGATGTGATATCCACCGACCTGAGAATTCTCTCAGTTCGTGAGCAGATAAACTTCCACACTAGCCGGTATAATGACCGGTTAAAGTCTCATGTCAACAGGCTAGCTGCTGCTTTGGCTACAAATACCTCCAGGAGAAGGCCCAAGCGCCTTCACCCTTATGACCTTTGGGTACACGGACGCCAAAGAGGACGTAGTCTTCCCTTTTAATTAAACCAGACACATATTAATTTATAATTAAATTGATAAAATTATTATCGCATAGCCAATCACTTCAAAAATCTGCAAGAAACAAGCGCTATTGTTAATGATCTTATTCAAATGAGCAAAAAAATTTCGTGGAAGTTGAAAAGAAATCACAAGTAAAATGTTAAGGTTCTCGCTTTAGATAAAATGAGAAAGAGCCGATAAAGGTAAAGGAAGATTTGCAAACTAATCGTGTTCTCAATCAAGTGAGCAGCAGCAAACATAGAAAAACATGTGAAGATTAAAATTCCTTGTATTTAGTAACATATTAACAATGTTCTTATTATACTTTTTATTATGAGTTTGTGATTAAATTTCAGGAAAAAAAAAAAAAATTGAATAATCATATACTCCTCGGTTGTAATTCTCCATGATCTTGAAGCTTATGTAGCACTTTTTCATTATGAGTACATTGGTGAGAGCTTCACTAACTAAAATTTAGGAATAAAAGAATATTAATAATGGAAATCCGTTTTGATTCTTTGAAGCATTCCATGACTTTTTAAATTAGGTATTTCCATAACACACAAATGCTTAATGATAGTCAATGTATGCATTAACATGTATCATTTAGTATATGAGTTGAACATTTTGCAAAAAATTTGAGTAGTTTAAAGATATTGATTTTTTTTGGTGGCTCAACCATTAACAGAATCATCGTCATTAAATAGCTTAAGTTCCTGTAATTTATTCCTTCAAAATATCTAGTGATGCGAGTTAGAAGTGATCATACTCCAAAAAAACTGTAAAGTATGCTATTGTGTTCCTAAGATATTATATTATAAATATTTTTAAAGTAGTGTCCATTATAGAATGTAAGATTAGGACAAAATCATGATAAAAATTACCATCATGCATATAGATCTTTATCATTAGAAACAATTTCAATAACGAATACTTAAAAATTATCTATTAAACCTTAAGGTAAGGTAAGTGCAGCCAGGTCTAAGAAACACAAATCCCAATATATACTTGGTTTATTTACTTATACATATATACAATATTCAATTGCAGTACTAACTTGCAGGTCTTAACAATTTAATTTTCAATAAAATTGCGTTTAAATTGAATAATATGAGAAAAATTCAGGGATGCCCAAGACCCTTACGCTTTTCCTTTTTCTTTTGCAAATCTCAATATCAAAAAAGAAAGTGAACTATGAAGAAAGGCAAAAAAAAAAGAAAGAAAAAATCCATTCCAATGTCCTTCAAGCATTTCACTTTCTTTTACGACAAATTTGATTTTTCGATTCATTTTTTTCTCATTTGTCCTTTCATTGTTGTGCCTTTTTTTTTGTTCGCATATTCACAAAAAAACATATATCAACATAATTTAATTTGCCAAAGAATTGTCAACTGCGTCGTCTCTTCCTATATACCATCTACCGTTTACCATCTACCTCATCATTGCTCTGACTTACTCAAAGATTCTTTTCATATAAAAAAAAAAATTTACGGAATTGTCGTCTGCCAACCAACAAGTCAACAAAAGGCAGGCTGACAAAGAAAGGCAACAGAAAATAGTGTGTAGAAGTGTGAGGAAGGAGGGAAAAAATTAGGGCGAAATGGAAAAATCTCAACGAAAAGTTCATTGTAAAGCTGCCAAACTCACTCCTGACAGCGTTCAAGACGCCGATGATGCCGACGTTGGCGTCAATGCCGCATGGAACAGACAAACGGAAAAGAATACTTCAAGATTCGAGGGTATAAGAGGAAAAAAATTGTTCCTAGTCGAAGAAGGCAAGTTAAAAGTAGTAGTAAAAGATAAAAAATATTTAACATACAAAATGAGACTCATTTTTGGGTTAAAATAAAACAAGAAAGAACATTCAATTCAGTTCACCGAAACTTACATACCGTTCATAGTAAAATTTTTGTATTTATTATGTTAATTGTCATCAGAAATTGATTACAAAATAAATGAAATCAATTCAAATGAATTTTGTATGGGTTGGAGATCTTTGATTTGAACAGCTGGGCATGACAAAAGCAAGTGGGTGTTCAAAATTTCAAATTAGTTTGTTAAAAACTTGATAGCGTGGCATGGATACACACGGACGGACGGACGGACATATCTAAGCCAATTCTAAACTTTATAGGTTCTCCGATGCCCAGTTATATGCCATACAAATATCAAGCTAAAGTAAAAATACCTGATCATACTAGTGTGAAAGGTATACAAATAAAAAACTTTTCACTGAACTCAAGCCATTTCTTTCAGTGTATGAATGTAAATACACATATACATTTATATATGTGAGTGTGATATATCTACTTAGTCGTAAGTTTATGCTCTGATAGACAATTTTTATGTGGTGACAGTCGCAAAATTCAATTGGCAGCACACAAAATTTACGATACTTAACTTTTTTGCATAGATTCAACTGAACTCAACTCGACTTGACTTTTTTCTGTTTCCTTACTTTCCTTTCTTGGGGGTCTTTATAGAGCTTTTTTTCATACTATTTGATTCAATTGAAATCAGTATCCTTTTTTTGTTTTTTTTTTTGTTTCCTCGTTGGGTTCTCTATGCCATTATGAGAAATTATTACTCTTAGATATTTTATATTGTAAAAGAATAAGAAAAAAAAAAACAATAAAAAACTATTAGCGATGCATAAAAAGATCCACAAGCATAATATACTAAGAGTACATACATATGAAGATATCAAATATACAAAATGTGTGAAAATTCAATAAATGAAAGTTGGAAATTCACTAAAGGATTTGCATTTTGATTTTGTCTTAGATCGGTTTTAGTTGGAAGTTTAAGGAAAGTTTCTATGTAAAATGGTAATTTTCAACAAATAAAGGCAGTTATGAGTTAATAAATGCATAAAATGCTTCATTTCTGTATAACTTTTATTCTAATATTTCGTTTTTCTTTTCTTAATATCCCAAAAGTATGCTAAAATAATTTTGAAATTAAAAAAAGTCCAACTTTACTTGTTTTGTAAAAAAAAAAAAACAATATAATTTATGAAAATCTGTAAATGCCTTCATAAATCTCATAAATGAAGGTTATCCTATATTTTATTTATATAACAAAAAAACAAATTTACAAGTCTTAAATCAGTATAAATATATGGGCATATACAAGTTTTTATGAGCTTCACACTCCTTTAATAACTTTATACAAGTAGCACTTAATCAAATTAGTAAAAAGACACTTGAAAATTGTTAAATTTGGAGCTTAAAAGAATTTAAAAACAACTATCGTATTTTAAATAGAGGTACAAAGATTGAACTAAAGTGGAATTATTTTTTGTGTGTTATCGGCATTTGGAATAATTTTGTTGAAATTTGGTTACTAAAAAACTGAATGAATGAATTTCGATTAAGGACAAAGCAATAACTTTCACCAACGAAAGCAATAACTCAAATATAATTTTCAAACTAATACAGTGAATTACAATGTTAACAGAGCATTACGAGAAGCATAATAAGAAGGCTTTTGTATAGCAATTGGTATGAATCTTTGCATTATTTTGCATAAAAAGACCTTTCTCTATTGTCTAATATTCCATATACTCCTGGGTGTTTATTCTTAAAATGACAAATTGGAGTTAAAGGGTACCAAACTTTGCATATGAAGAAGTGTTACTTTCCATGCGTTCCAAGCAGGGTTTGTTTTGCTTGCTCTATAGCAGCAATAGCAACAGAAAATATGCTTCGCTCTTGCTCCTGCTCTCAATTTGTGAAGGACGAAGCAAAGAGCACTTGACAGAACTCCAAGAAAATACTATTTATAGCAAGAGCAAAAAACAAAAACTGTGAAATAGTATAGCATTTTCAATCTCTGGTTCCAAGTTCTTTATATTTCTTTTTTTTTTTCTTAGAAAGGACTTTAAATACTGAACGTGATTGAAAACAGTCGGGGAATTCTGCGATAATGTGTTTTGAGATCATTCATTTTTGAATTAGTGTAAGTGAATAATGTCAATGTTATAGAAAATCAGAAGCATTCAATAATGACTGACAAAAAGTAAGTCTGATTTTGCAGAGCTAGGCTAGTAAAATGTTCGTAAAATTAATTATTTTAACACCCACAGTAAATCTCTTGAAAATATCGGCACAAGCAATGAAGTCGCAACCAAACAACGACACAAATTCACAATGAATTTGAAACTTGAATTGTTGGCAATCCTTTTCTGCGGTTGCGAAAAAAGAGAAGCGAAACTCTTGCCAGCTTCAATAGTTTGCGAACGAGTTCAAAACGTTTCAGTCTTTTGTTTAAATGTCCGATACTGTCTTTTTGGGCATACTTTTGAACTGGCAACGTGTTGGCCCTCGTAATTAATACATTTAACCAATATTTCCTTAACCTGCTCATCATTTAGTTAGATGGCCCATGGTCAGAACAAACGATATTGCAAGAAGTAATTAAGAACAACAAGAAGAAGGACTTGTTTTTGTGTTTCTTCTCCACCTGAAGTACCAATTCAACAAGACTACTTCACTGAGTGCCAACTGCCGGAATCACCCCAGGAAGAACTCAATATTTGGATATTACTAAGTTACTATTAATCGGTCCTTAGTAGATTTAAGGTATCCATTACTCACAGATGAAATCTTTGCAGCTTTAGATGGAGGTGTATTGTTTAGCAAACTTGATTTATGCAGTGCCTATAACAAGCTAGAGTTCTCAGTTATTATGTACTTGGAGTATTGGTTTATTAAAAATCAAACCCTTACCCTAAAAAGAGAGATGCAGCAATTTTTTAAAAAAATTATGGAAAACTTACTGCTAGATATTCGTGGGGTGGTAGTCTATTAGGATAGCTTTACTGTGAGGGGAAAAAATACGTAGGAACACATGATTCATTTAAAATTGGTAGTAGTTTTAAGCTGAATATTATCGTAGAGTGTCAATAGAGACTTTCTTTTTTTTTTTAAATTACCTAATAAATACCATGAGACTTTAAAAGTAAAGCTTTTGGTCCTTTAACATATTTACATTATTTTATTTAGTTTAGTATTTATTTGTCAGCCATCAATAGTGAACGCTTCTCAGTGAATTAGTAAACATGGAAAAAATTTGAAAGGCATCAGTCCAACTACTAGATTTTACTTTGTAGGAGTCTGATTCTTCGATTACAACATGGCTGTCCAATTCGGAGCCTACGGATTGCATGCCCAAGTATCAAGAGAGAAACACATAGAAAAAAAGGGAACAGAAATCTCGTTTGTTTTTGCTTATCTCTTCAACCACTCTGGGAAAAAGAATTTTTTTTTTCGTGCATCACTTCACACCATTTCAGCCACACTGCACTCTGGGAGAAAGGCTTTTTTAGTACTCGCCACCTCACACCGAAGACTTTTGTTTTTTGTCTGCTACCGGCCCAAATAACCACGTCTTCTTCCAATGTGTCCCAGAGTACCAAAAACATTCGACACCCTTGGTTTACAACATTAAAACAATGGGTGGAAAAGTTTAAATGAAGCCTGAAAAAAATTCACAAAATTGTATTTCATGACCGTCGACTGAAAGTACATGAGCTAACAGAAATGATAGGCATTTCAAAAAGTACTTTACATCACATTTACTATGAAAATTTGGACATGAGAAAGGTGTGTGCTGCAATTACTCACAATAGAATCAAAACAGCGTTGTGCGAATGTTTCCATTGATAGTTTGTCAAGCAATAAAGCTGAGTTTTCGCGTCGATTCATAACCATGGACGAAACATGGGCCAAACACTTCGCACCTTAGACAAATGAATAATCAAAACAATGAATTGAAAGAAGATAATTGGTTCCAAAGTAGCCAAAGACAGCTCTACCTGCAGGCAAAGTCATGGCGTCAGTCAAGAAAAATCGGCTGCATTTGGAGAAAAAAAAAAGTTTGGTATCATCGAGACACAAGACAAACAAGGACAATGGCTAAAATCAACGATGTACAGTTCAAATTGCTGCTTCATGTGCACGATTCGTGAGATTTAGTCACCTTTGATTACCATAAATGCCATTTTCAAAACTGAATAATAGCTTGGTGGCAAAAGATTTGCCAACAATGAAAACGTTCGGTTGATGGATATTTTGAGGCGCTCGATAATTCTGAGTTTAAACAGGGTAGCGAAGCTATTGAACACCGCTGGGAAAAGTTATTCATGCTAATTGGTACTATGTATTTTTTTCTGAAATATGTTTAATATAATACTTAAGTTAGGTACATAAAAACATATACTATTTTACATCTTATTTTATTTCATAATAATATAGTAAAATCATCTTCTTCATAATCATAATAATTTAGAACAAGACCTGAAGAAGTTATACATTTCCTTAATCAACCCCACAAGAAATCAATGGTTTTGTATTCCATATTATTCATGACTTCCTATGCGGAATCACTAATTTATATGTGACACTTTAAGAATCTCAAAGCAGTCAAATTAACTTAATAGATATTTCAACAGAAAATGTCATACTAAAATGTCATAACATTTCAGAAATGTTTTACAGCTTTTCAACAAAAATTATGTTACTTGTTCCTTAAAAATCCTAATACGCAGATATTGTACTAAATGATATATCCTATTCACATATCCTATACTACACACACACACATACATCATACATCATATATATATCTTGTTTCCACATAACCCATTTAAAAAAACATGTAAGTAAGTCTATGGATATACTTTATACCCCCTACACAAAGAAGAAAAGAAGTTTACTTTTTGCCACTTTTGCTTTTTCCCTTTCTTCTTGGAATTCTTGTATCTTTTGCTGTGAAAATCAAGCGGCAAACTTTTGACAACATTATTTGCATGTCGTAATACTTATGTGTGTGCGTGTGCCACGTGTTGATAAATTTCACTGCAGATACACACACACACATTCGCATACACGTTTGCATTCATAATTTATATTCATGTTGAGCCAAGATCAAAGAGTGCGAGCTAGCGAACAAGTGCGAAAAACACACGAAGAAGAAGTAAACGAAGAAGAAGAAGTGCTAACATTGCTAAAAAACTTTTACAAAATTTTCATTTAATTTTGTTGCGCTTCTGCTACTCTTTTTATTTCATTTTTTCTTTTGCTTCCTCACCGAAAAAGAAATGAAAACCTTACGTAAGTTGGCACATAGCAGATGGATGTGTGCATGGAGCCTGATTGTGTAATGTTACAAAATGGCAAGAGTTTTGAAGTAGTAAAGTGAAAATCAAATGAAATAAAATTGTGGAAAATGTTTTCTAAGTAGCACAACATTTCATTACACGAAAACAGGTGGGAATACGATAAACCCTTCATTTGCTAACTGAAATTACGATGAATGTTGTATGTTTTTTTTTGCCAAGATATGAGAGTTTTATATTATAGAATAATTGCTTGGATGGATGTTTTCAATGTTTGCTCGTAGTCTTATAATTTTATGTTACTTATGTTTGTAATTTATTTAATTTCTCTTAATAGATTATTAGAAGAATAAAAATTGTACTTTGTTAATAAAATTATATTTCTTTTTAACACACAAAACATAGCAAATGCTCCACCAATTATAATTGATTTCCTGTTTCTTTATACTTCTTCAATATTAATTTATTTATTGGTACTAAACTAATAGAGGGGAATGAGTAGCGCTGGCTGCCAGGACTTTAGGCTACAATACTCTAAGATAAAAGTTTTTAACTAATGGAAATTGTAAATTAGACTGTTTTTAATTAAGCCTAGAGATGAGCTAAACAGTTATACAGTGATTCTAAACTGTGATTGAGTCACAGTCATTTGAAGTGAGAGACTCAGTTTATTTGATTGATTGTGACTCACTTTGATGCAGTTGCTCTCTAAACTGTTTAAACAAAAAAGACTGTGTCTCTCCCTTCAAATGGCTGTGACTCAATCACAGTTTAGCCTTACTGTGATTTTTAAATCACTGTTTAGCTCATCTCTAATTAAGCCTACAAATAATACAAGCACCACACCAAATTGAAAATATTTCAAGATTGTTTTATCACATCATTTAATAAGTCTCCGGTCTAACTAAGAAAAACAATAAATTTTTTATAAATTTATTTTTTCCATCAACGTATGTTGATCCTTCAATTATTCTAACTCCCCTTTAACTCTGCGATGCATTTTTGGTAGTACGTTTTGCCTTGTCTTTCAAAATAGGCTCCTGTTTCGATAATCACCTCTTCATTTGAGCCATTCTTCTTTTCCTGGTGCATCTTTTTGATGTATGCAGTAGTCGTTGGTCGTCCAGAAATTCTAAGTGTAGTTTATTCAATTAAACCATCACTTTCATAGACTTGTAACACGATGTCTATACTTAATGGATCCCATAATGCTATGTAATATTTGCTATTTATAGTTTTATCCTCCTTAAGCAAGTCGATGAACAAAATACCAAGAACGTCCCAAAATACGGATGCAATAATCTTCTCAGTAGATTTTTGAGTTGTTGGGCGTTTTGGATGACTTTCGCCTGATACTATTCCATCTGCTGAGGATCTTTTTGATTCAGGTGTGTATTAATGGACCCATCTTTAATACATTGTCACATACCGACTCAAGAAATCATTTGTATCTCACTTGAACAACTTCAAACAGCACTCTGAATCGTCGACGCATTGTTGTTTTTGAATGGTGTCAGCAAACGTGCCTCACGCATGCTTAAAATTTCGTGTTTAATTGTAAACTCACTACCTTCTGATATCTTTAAGGTGTCACCTATATAGATAATTGCAAAAACGTAGTCAAATCAAAGATTTTATCCCACTATTTGCATACTTTGCCCTCATTTGTAATGGAGAATCGCCGGATTTCGGTCTGAAGTCTGTTTGCAAGATGATAATGCATGATAAGGATACATACATATGAGCCATGAGGGTACTAGACAAAATCTACAAAGATCATACAATTTTTAAGGTATGAATAGTTGTATTATATTTTTCTTCCATCTGATTATTGACGTGATGTTACCTTTTAAGCTACATTTTCTTTGCACTCAAATTTTTTCTGTTAAACAGTTAGGAAAGGTATTTGCTTTGATATGATATGACATACATGTATATTCACATGTAAATTCTCTTTACAGAATGTCACTCTTGCATTTCATCTTAAATTACAACAAATCACTCAACATAAGGAAGCAATTATATATCAAATAAATGACAAAACATATCTTTCCCGCTTTCATGCTTTGACATTATCAAATTCCAATGACATTCCAGTATTACTAAATACAATATTCACACATTTAATCAAATTCATCCGCCAATTTGTAAATCATGCAATGTTACTGTGACTATGTCCCACATATCAACTCCACGTAACCAAATATGAAGTATGTACCTGCATCTCAATCCGCTTCAACTACTTGTCGAAATTTTCCTTTAACAAGCATTCAGAACAATAACTTCAATAAAATTAAACAATCTAATATGATCTAATCATAATTTCACTAGTATGTAAACTATTTAAAACATGGGGAAACATCTCAATGAATACATAAATAAATAAATAATAATAAATAATCGTAATGAATAAATAAAAATTAAAATATATTATGTTATGAAATGAAATTAAAGCTCCAAAAACAAAAAAAAAAAACATACACTCGAGAACAATAAATTGAGCCATGGCTACACATTTTAAATGCTCAATTGTATTGAGCAAGTTTATATTTACTAGCCAGCGAATTCACTATCTTCTTGTGAACTCACCCACTCTAATCATCGAGATCTGAATGTGCCAAAGAACATAAGTATGTATGTATGTAAGTAATGCCAATTTATAAGTGACTTTAAGTAACGTTTCTTTAATATGCATAGATGATGATACATTTATCAAGATGTAATGATTGTTATGTTCGATTACATTCTCTCGGGCAACTCTCATAATCCACATTTGATTGTGTGAGTTGAAAAATCCTTCTTTCCTAAAAGGTTGCAAGTTCTGTTTGAGGTAAACTTTGTTATTTTCAATAAGTATTTGAATGAAATAATTGGAAGTCTCATGGCACAAGGTGTGGACTATTTGATGGATAAGGCACCAAATACCAAAACTTGTTTGCAAGAGACAAGCAATGTGTGTATTTGTGTGCAACGGCATCACTTACTTTTTATAGGTACTTAATATAAACATCCGACTTAACAGTTTTATTTCCTGAAATCACATCCAACTCTTGACTTTGCGCGCAATGTGCCTTGGGTCATCATCTTCCTGACTAATCTCTTTACATTTGGGGTGCTTAGAGGTGTTGACAAAGTCGCTTGATGAATGTATTTGTTGTTTTATTTTAAGACCCTTTATTCTAAATAGGGAATAACTGGCATTGATTGTTAAGATTTCTGAAAGTTTTTAACTCCTTCTTCAATTCGAAAACTTTAATACACTATTGAAATTCATTCTTGTGCGCTTTAGATACTACTTAGACCAGATTGACCTAATCCATTCGATTCTATTCTATTTTTAACAAAATATATAAAAAACAAATCTCTCTATAGACTCATTAAAACCAATCGAGTTAATAGTAAGATGCTTAGATGCACTGTTTTTCAATAGCAATAGTAAGATTTAGCAAAATTAACTTGTAGCAATCAAAAGCTTTGCAATTCTCCTTGAGAAATAAAACAAAAAAAAAAAGATGCAATAGTTTAAAGTGTGTTTTCCAACACACTCCTCGGTGGCAAGGTTTTTGTTGTCATCATCACCATCACTACCACCATTATCGTCATCGTGTTGTTGTCAAGAACTGAGTCAGCGTGTTATACTGTACAACGTTAGTATGTGAGTGTTTCTTTTGATCACAAATGCGAAGTGTTCATTATAATGACACATGGACCCGGCGACTTCAACCGACCACTGACCACTCTTACGCCCATCTCACATAACCCGGTGTGTGACAAAAAGCGACATACAGACAGCATTGCATGGTGACAGCTGCGTTCCTCGGAGTCCGTCGTGTCAGCAACACTGATGTCTTGGCTCAGCTGGCACATCTTTTACGTTTCAGCTGGGAACACATGTATTCATCTAGACTGTGGGTGGGTGTATGAATGTCCAACATTGTTTCCGGTTTTCTTCATTTTGTTTGAATTTCACCGGAGAAGATGTGTGTGTGTGCCAACTATCGCTTTAGTGTTCACATTCAATTCTCCTCTCTTCTTTATGTTGTACACCAGCTGAGCTCAGCTGTGGTCAACATGCCGCTCTTGATGTATTACTTAACATTTGTATGTAAGTGGCTACATACAGTACTGTGCAAAACAATAGCAACAAATCAATAAATCAATAATGGGAATCCTATTGTCTTTTTGATAGACTTTAATTAGCATAGATTTAACTTTAGTCATTCATCATATTTGACTCCAATGCGGGAGAGCGTCACATGGAATAATTAGAAAAAATCAATTTAACTCTTGAATTGATTGTTTATGAGAGCACATACCACATGCGAGATGTCGAAAACGATTTAAGAAGTCACCGACCATTTTAGCAAAAGTCATTCTAAAAAAGAATTAAGTAGTTAAAAGAAAAGACAATGTCCAGCTGACAACATTCGTTTTTTTTCTGTTTCGCACAGTACTGTATATATGAATGTGTGTGTGTATCTAGATAAAAAAGTAAAACTATAAAAAGATTCTAGCTTAAATTGCATTTTTGTGTATGCAAGTCGCTCACATTGCAGTTTTCTTTCACATTTTTTTTCCTATTGCTTTAAATTATGTTCGTATTTTACACTATTGATAGAAATAGTTTACGAAAAATAAAAATAATACTTACGTTTTCTTCAAAAGTTATAACGCTAAAAGAAAGGATAATATGTATTTTAAACATCATCTTAAAATTTAATACTAAATATTGCAATTTATTGTTTTTGGAATAGGAGACTCTAATAATAAATAATATTTTAAAAACTCTTTGCAGAAATAAACATAATTCAACTGAAAGACACTGGATAAATAGTGAACAAGATTAGTGGCAAGATGCTACTCTTCGGATCCTCAGCCTGAATGTGTTTGTTATTTGACTCAGAATCAAAGCATTTTATATCGAATCATACATATATATTTTTTTTTTTTTTTAGTTAGGTGGAGGTGTTATTGAGCTGACGAAATGTTTTTTTTTATATTGAGAAAGAAGACCCCAATGCCAAAGCATGCTTGAACTTCACAGAAGATTAGAGTTTCTACTGAAAAGTGGAGGTATGAAACTATAGATAGTTTTCGATGGTTTAAAAAACCAATCAATACTCATCGATAGTCCTCAAAAAAAGTAAAAAAACAACTAAGTTTAAATAAATGTATCATTAAACATTTTTTCAACAAAATGATGCTGGTAAATCTATTTGGTTTCGCAATTTTTGGCCCATGAGCAGTGTCGTGTTTTTATTTGTGTGTGTACCTAACCACACTTTGCTAAAAATTAAATAATTGCAAAGGTATAATCAAAATTGTCATAACCCTGCAATATGCTTGGTGGCAAAAGTTCCCGTTTCGTTAGTAATTACCTACCACTACCTTCTTTTCTTATTACATGGTGAGTATTGCATTCGCCAGTCAAAGGTAATGCAGAAGCGAGCCAGCATATGCGCGTTCCTATACTAAGTCACTAGCCCCTTTTCGCATTACTGGTGGATATTGCATTCGCCAATCAAATGTAATGCAGAAGCGAACCAGCATGTGACAAAAATTGATAGGTAAGTATTTGTTTATTCTCATTAAATTGGTGTCGCGTTATGTCCCTCTCTCTTCGAAAGGCGAAACGAAAGAAATTGACAAAGAACATTGTGGAATTTTTAAAAGTAAGTGAACACGTGTTTTATAACTTGTCATCGGAGTCATCAAAAAAATTTAGTTATTATTTTTTATTTAACAATTTTACATTATACAAATCAATAAAAAGTTAACAAGCAACATGATCTGTAAAAGACATCTAAAGCGGCTCCAAAAACAAGAAATAATTAAAAATAGTGAAATAACTGGCATGAATTCGCCTTTATTCACGAGTGAAATCAACAGTCTCATTTCCCCCTTATTCACTTATGAAATCAACGGTCTCATTTTGTCCCTACTCACTGATGACACGACTGGAGAATAGTAATGCAGGCGGTGGCAATAAGTGGTGACATGACTGGTGAACGGTAATGCAATTTGAGATGTTTTGAGTTAAAATAATGAAGGCATATTCGCCAATCGGATTCGATAAATTCTATTGTTGTGGTGCTTTGGGTCTTGCTAATCGAGATGATACTATTTTTTGAAATGAAATGTGATTTATTTTAGACACTTTGTCTGCATCTAAGTTTATATTTTATCCATGTTAAATGTAACTTTAACTAAACATAGACACAGACTTAAAAGTGTAAACATTTGTTGACTTTAATTACAAAAAACAAAAGAGGAATACAAAATAAAATCACATGAAAACCAACAACTGCTAGTGGCAACGTCACCAATGGCAGCTGCAACAATGCAACGATTCTATCATCTCGTATGCCCAGACCAAACCACTTAAAAAAGAAATCGATGTTGCACACTAGGCCATTGGCTATCGCTATGACCGACATTCGCTGGATAACTGGAAGGATGAATGGATGACTGGAAGGATACATGAATGGATGGGTGAATGGATGGATGGATGGATGGATGAATGAATGAATGATTGAATGGATTGGCTAAACACTACAAGCATGGCTCTCGCTTGTTATGTTGGTGTGCAACAGTGCGTTCGATTTGCGTTGAATTCAACTTGGGTGAATCAGCGAATCCGACAATGTGTTGTGTTGTTTAAGTTTTTTCGGAAAAGTTTTTCACTTCGTTCACTCATTCAATCAGTGTTATCTTAAATTTTGTACATTTGCTATTAATGCTGACAATTGTTAGTTTTTTTTTATTTTTGTTACCCTCACTCGAATGATTTTAATTAGACTTAACTTGACTCCCTCTTTCAGATCGAATATAAATTTTTCCATTAATAAACACAAAGCTTATATTTTTTTAGAGTTTAACTACACTTCACGCGTTTCATATCCCTATTTCGTTTACTATGTAATCCTTTTTTGCTTGATATTTGCATTAAATTTTATTATAAATATGATGATGCATTGTCACTGAGTTTAGTTTAAAGTGCAGATTTCATTCGCGATTACTTTTTGTCACTATCTATGAGTTCCCTTTGAATGAATTCTTGTTAGAAAAAGTCAGATTGATAAGTTCATATGGATGGCTCAGAATTGAACTGCATAAGTATAAGAATGTCTAAAAACACAATAGCATCATTCCGTAACGTGGTAAACTTAGCAAAATGGAAAACAAAGTGACCGTTACTCCTACTACTAAAAAAAAAAAATTCAAGGTTTACAAAATTTCCCGGATAACTTAGTTCGGCAAACATGACAAAGTGAGGGCTGCCAACTTTGTTAATTTATTATGAGTTGGCAAGACTGCCCAAAAGTCATATGTTTTACCAATTTAATTTAAATAAAAATAAGTCGTTCACGCAATTCATCAACATTTCCCAATTTGACATTTTTGCAGTCTTGTGACGTTGCATGAATGCCTCTAATATGAATAACAGAATTATTGGAACCATTATTTGTTTCACATTTATTGGGCAAAAACATGTGCAGAGATTGGAAGATGGCTTAAAAAGTACATTATAATTTATATATGTTTGGTTAGATTAGAAGGGAATCCTACGTCCTCTTTGGCGTCCATGTGCCCAAAGTTCATCAGGGTGAAGTCGTTTGAGCCTCCTCCTGGAGGTTTTTGTTGCCAGAGCAGATCTAGGTTGATGACATGCACGTTTAGTCGGTCATTGTACCTACTGGTGTGACGATTAATATGCTCACAGACCAAGAAAATTCCCAGGTCTCAAAAAATGACGTCATTACTCACATACCAAGGTGCATTAACGATTTGTCGAAGGGATGACATAGACACTGGTTATACCATAAATATAGGACGGTACCACTATAGCCTTAAAGATAATTGTTTTATTGCTTAGCTCTCTTGGGGTGTAGGAAAAAGTTCAACTTCCGCAGTTTTTGGTGTTATGTGGCGGCAGTTCTGACGATGGCTTTTTTACTTTTATTTTCAAATTGATTTATAGGAGTTTGCTTTGAATACAAATCAATAAATGCAATAAATCGTATAAACAAACATTTTTGAAGCCTCACATGTTATTTTCTCACTGCACTGTCGGATTATAATGATAACAAAAAATTAACAAACTTTTAACATCTAAAAATAAATGTTAGTTTGCTTGTAATAGGCTTTCAGTATAAACCGTAGGTAACCGCTTTCATTCACTATTGTTTAAAAAAATGTTCATTGATGGATAAAAGCATCAGTATTTATTTTATTTTACATAAATTAAAATATTTGGACATTTTTTTTTTGCGTCTTATCTTACTGATGATTTGACCATAGAGGTTTAATCCTGTGTATAAAACAAAATTGTAAAAAACAACAGTTCTAACATCCAATGTTTCGTTTAATTTCTGAATTCTAACACAGAAGAGCTTTATGAGACATTTGATTTAAAAGGAAACTAAAAAAAATGGCTATAGAAGACTTATATCAAGAAAAAAAAAATCGTTGCAGGTATTATCACACACTACTGTAATTGTTTTTGCGTGAAAACGTTTTTCGTTATGTATCACGATATTAGACACAATTTGTTGTTGGATATGTCAAAATTTGAAATAATAAGAGATCGCCCGTGCAGTCGACTTGTGCAGTCTACATAATTTCATAATTTTTGTATATACATCATTGATCATTGAGAATCTAAATACTGGTGTTAACAGAGTAGACAGACAGACACAGAATATGAACGCTTTGAATTTTGTTTTGTTCTACTGTTATAAGTGTCGTAATTGATCGTGCGTTCATTCGTCGTGCTGTGTGTCGTCATTCAGCATCTTAGTGTATTTATTAAATACAATATTTATGAAACAAAGTTTTAACTCCAGACTGGCGTTGAACTCTCTCTCTGTTTTGCTTTGTATCATGAGCCAGCGCTTAACACACTAGCCCATCAAGGTACTACTACTAATAGTAGCGAACGTACGATATACACTTTACTTATATATTTATTCAGATTTTATTAAAAAAAAAAAGTCTTAATTTTCAACATTTCAGATGGATTTCTCAAAAATTGTCTTTCATGTTCTTCTAATTGGCCTATAACGAACACAACAAAAATCAGCCAAATAGGGCGAGCCGTTCTCGAACGATACGCTCAAAAATATAAATAATTTTCACAATATTTTTGGCCTTTTTGAACGTCACTCCCCGCTTGATGACATAAGTGCATCATGATGACAAAATTCCTCTTACAGGATTCATCGCTTCCTCTATTTTCAGAATATAGAAATTACTAAGGCTTTTGAGTCACGAGATATATGAAAAATATTGGCGACACGTTTTTGTTACATTGTTACATTTCTGAAAGAGCATCAGACTCTGACATGTGTCTCGTGTTAACAAAATTTACACATTAAAAAAAAAAATGTAATGTACAAATTCTATAGGGGAAACCCAGATTAGGTTAGCTATTACCAAAAATATCGTTTGTGTGAAACAGACTACTCGACCCGTTTGTCTTAAAGATTAATTAAAATACAGTTCGTTATCAAAATCTCAAATAGTTAATGTATTGTAATGAGTATGTACATGTATAACAAATAATAGATAGCAGCTTAAGACATAAAGTGCTACTGCTTTCATAGCATAACTTTATTAGATATTGTAAATAATCTATCTATCTATATATTTCTTCTATCAATATTCTATCTATCTATATCTATCTATATATAAATATAATCGCAAGCCTATTCGTGTCTGTGCAGGCTAATCTCAGAAACAGCTTAACTTATTTGAATACGGTTTTCACTGGTGTATTTTAGAAAGCTTCCTGTAACATATAGCGTTTATTTTATCAAAATCGACACACTAAATCAACAGTTATTCATATTTTTAGTTTTTTTGCTTACTTTTTGGCTGATTTTCGAATGTTTTCCTCTTTTACTGCGCGCCAACATTAAACAGCTGATGATTAGGAAAAAAGTTAACAAAATGCACGCTATTACACACATATTTCGAACACCACGCGTACGAAGTCGTGGGCACAGTTAGTTTACAATATGATTGAAAGCTGTTTGCCAAGCATTATGCATAGAGTTATGACTGGTGATGAGAACTGGACTTATTTCGATAATCCTAATAATCCTTCGTAAAGCAATAAAGCTAAAAGAAATGTATGGCTCGTAATCTAACCAAGCAGTCAGAAGGATATGCAAAAAAAAAAAGACCAGAGTTCGATAAAATGCTCAACTGCATGGAACAAGAGTTGTCCTGCAAACACTGCAGTACTTCCTTGGAACTTGCTACATCATGAATTTATCAATTTATCTCCTTAGTTTGTCAAGTCGCAACTACTTCTGTTCATCAATATGAACCGAAAGACTAGCTACATGTTTATGGAAGTATTTTTTTTGTGGGGTAAATAACATTAACAAATTTCACAAAAAATAAAAACAAATCATTTATTCTGGGTATTTTTTACCATTCAAAAAATATATTTCAAAAGAAGTGACAAAAACTAATGACACAATGAACGATTAGATAAAGCATTAAGAAGCATCATGGACAATAGTATAAAAATAAAGATTTCCTTGGCCCAGAGATGTGACAATTTTCCTTGCTTCTTTTCGTATCCATTCTTCCATTGCCGAAAAATGTAAACAAACTTAAGCTGCTTAAACGCCAAATCCATGAATGAATCCACTTCAATGTCAGCATACCTTAACAGAATAATTTTATATATTGGTTATAAATTAAGCTTCACCTTTTTTCTTTTCCGTAGGAGTATCGAAGTCTTGAAGTTCACTCTTTCCCCAGATGGCAAAGACAATACCACTCGATATCAACAAGAAACATGATATCCAAAAACATACACGCCATTCTAGAAGCGTCGCCTGATTATAGATATATAATATAATATTAAAAAAATTGCCAAACAAAAACTATGAACAATACTTATGAACATACATTGGGAGTCATGTAGCCTACGAATGCCGGTGCTATGAAGCCTGTTACAGCTCCAAAGCCATTTGTAATGGCCATAAGAACGCCACAATTGTTGGGACTCATATCGAGTGGAGTCAGTTTTATTCCAGTATAGTAAGTACCCATTGATCCCAATGCCAGTGAAAACATAATAACCACAACTGTTTCATTACAACCGGCATATGATGCCAAAACCATAAATGTTCCAGGAAATATAGCAGCTAGACAATGATTGAAATAATAATGCATATCTAGAGGGCATAAGTAAGCACTACCTACCAATATTAGTCGACAGTTTGCGATAGTGATCTATTGAAATGTAACCACGTTTTATAACAAAATCTCCAACAAATGCAGATATAACTAGAGTTATCCACATACAGACAAACGGCATAGAAGTCACAAGCCCATTTTTAGATGGATGCATATTAAGTACATTAGCCATATACTTTGGTAAATCGATAACCAAAACGTAAAGACCCCAATCATGACCTATATGTCCAATTATCATTGCCCACACAGGGCAACTCGAAAATATTTTCTTCCATGGTGTCGACGATTTTTTCACCGGTCCTATGTGACCCAATTCTGCACGTAAAAATTCAATTTCCTTTTCTGTAATGCACGGATGTTGAACTGGATAACTATAGCTAAGTGGAATCTATTTTTGCACCGATTAAAAAAAAGGAAATTGAACTATGACCGAACTGAATACTTACCACACATATGATCCAAATACCAGTTATCATACCATATAGGTAGAAAAGTACTGGCCAATCGTAGTTTTGTAGTAGAACTCCAGACCATGCATTGGTAAATATACTACCAAGTATGTTGGCACCTAGCACTAGCCCGCCGATTCTTCCGCGCTCACTTGGTGGTATCCAATTGGATAGCCAAGAACTTAGGGCAGGAAACAGCACACCTTGACATAAGCCCATTATAACTCGCAACGTCATAAATCCATACACACCGGTAACATAAGCAGCAGGCGGTGATAAAAGTGTGACTACCATGCTGCCAAATAGCCCTCCTGTAAGAATCCATTTGGCACCATATGTATCTGCTATAAATCCTCCAGGCACATGAGTTAAGAAATAGCCAAAGAAAAATGCAGACAATATGTTGCCTTGTTCTTGTTCAGTCCAATTGAATTCGCCCTTGCTTGGCTAAAAACAAATAATAGTCTTGTGAGAATTATGCTTATAATACTCAAGAAAAACCACTTACGGGCTTGTGCAGTTCAGATTCCTCTTCCTCCGGGCATATTATAATCGAGGTATCGATGGTCTTATTCTTTTTAACAGCCATGACTGTTATAGCATGCGACAAACCTACACGTGGAAAATAGCAGCATATTACACATGTAAATCCCATTATTGCTAAAACAATGCGTTGTGGTAGTATGCAGCCTGCGAAATTTAAAAAAATGGTTTAATTTCAATCGGCATTTTTCAAAAAAGAATAAAACTTACAACATCGCATTTTTTTACCCCATTCTGGTGGGTTAAAATCTTCGCGATCGCCCATTATTGTAGATAATACCAAATTGTACGAGAAATTTTTCTGTTGGGTTTTTTTTTATAATTTAGAAATTATATATTTTGTATAATTTAATGTCAAGCAAATTATCTTATCACAACTGAATTTTACAAAGTATTTCTTGCCTTTCAAAAATTATTTTAATATAAATTGACAGATACGAAACAATGTGCCGATGTGCTCAGTGAATATAAATGTACAATAGTTTATATTGTCAAATACAATACTAGCCAACGTGATGCTTTTTCAATTTTTAATTTTAGGACATTGCACAACACTTGAAATAATTTTGAAAAATCAAGCGAATAATTTAATCATATTGCCATAATTATCTGATATGTTTGTCATTGACGATTTCAGTGATTTTAAAATATATGCTAAATTTATCCAGCAATTTCAGCGGATCCGATTCGATAACGACAGTATTATTTAATAGAACTAGCACTACTATGCAGCATATGTTAGTTAGATAAACTTATTGATCTGTTTCAGGCGAAGTATTGATTAAAAAATATCTACAAATAAGAAGCGGGTCGAATGTGTCAAAAATAGAAGTAGTGTTTTCTTCACAGAATAAGTAACAGAAAAATACTGGCAGTATGACAAAAAGGCTAAAAGGTAAAGGTTCTAAGCGAAGTTCCTTCATTAAATGTACATGCGATACTAATTTCTTTTAAAAAGCCAAGATAGCTGATTAGCAAATTAATTTCCCCCACCGGGTCTGAGACGAATTTAACTGGTTAATTTTGTTATATGCTTTATTTTATATATTTTTCTTTTCTTATGATATTTTTAAAATTTATAAAAATATTCCATTCGTTTCTATTCTTCCACTCTTTCTTCAGTGCCAAAGCAAAGCCAATTGCAATAAGACGGTCTTCGTCATCGAGTCGTTATATAGTCGTTAATACAAACAATATTTTAACAAACAGTGTTAAGTGTTGTACAAATAACTAAAACGATTGACAACACTAAAGAAAATTCCTGTAAAAACAAGCATTTTGTCAGTTCGATTTTTGAAGCGATAGTCCATGACACTGAGACTGTCAATTTACACTGTTTAAAATTCATGCAATTTTACACTATTTTTCTTCCTTGTTATTAGTTGTAGATTTTTTAAAATTGTATACAATTGCCTTTGGAACAGCTGTTTTTTTCGTTCACTTTTCCCTGTGGTTGTTGTAAAAATAATTAGTTTTTCTACCTGTTTATTAAATAAACTCTTTTTTCCTTCATTGTAAATCGACTATAAAAGGCCTTTGACTGATTTCACTTTTCTGAACACATTGATGACTACTTGTAAAATTACGATGTTGTAAACTGTGCGGCGTCGAGGTCGGACGCAATTTAATTTGTGTTGAACAGTAATAGCTGATTAAGAGACAACAATGGATGACAATCTGGCAATCTTGCCTACAATTAAGATATTCTCCATTCCACTCATCTTTGAAAGACATATAAACAACATAAATAAATATTCCCAAACAAGTCTGGTCCCTGCACTTTGCTAATTCTTCCCCCTATTCTTCTTAACTTTCCTCCTAAAAATTATCTTAATAATAACCTTTTTATATCTTTGTTTACAAACAAAACACAGCTGATTGAAGTCAGCGCCATCACTTGATTGTGAATGAATTTGTGATTTTGACATTCACAGTGAATACCAAGTAATTGGAAAACGTCAGCGATGGGTATATATTAAAATAATGTGATTTTTTGGTCACGATGGACCTTTTGGTGGAAATGCCCATATACATTTTTCTTTCTTGAAAGGCCTTATTGTTTTCAATAATACTCCGTCAGAGTTTCTTCTATGAAATTGGCTTTGCCCGACATGATTATAGCTACGCGGTAAACTTATGGTTAAAACTTATTAAGTTTGTGTGTTATTGCATATAGATTACATCTTAAATGGGAGACTGATGATCCTTGATTCGGGACCTAGACTTTGTGGTTGGTTTCAAAGAAATGTGGCCAATAAAGTCGCCGACCCAAAATTCAAATTCATGATAATGTGAAGTAAAGTCAACAACGCAAATTCCTTTTCAAAACACCTGCCTGTGAGAAGACTTTTGGGAACAGTTTGTGGACTACAGCCGCATATTGTCCATTGGTTTAATACTGCAGTTATTAGACCCATCTTAAGCTATGAAGCCTTAACCTTGTGTGGGTCCTTGTTTGAAGTACTCAGCACTCAGATTCCGGGATTTGCATATTTTTAAGCATTGTGCGAATGGTTGCAGCACCATCCTACAAAGAAGTGGAGTTAAAAGCTGAGGATGGAGAATGTGATAACTGTGTACTGGAACTTAAATGGAATGAAAAATTCAATGCAAGATTTCGGAGAGGGATGATTGGAAGCAGGAAAGTGCCAATGAGGCAAGATCAGCTTTAAATTTACAAAGATGGTTCAACGATAGAGAATGGTACTGGTGCTGGCGCCTTGTCAGAGGAACTAGATTCAGCTTTCGTACCGTCTAATAGACTGGCCAAGTTGCAATCAGGATGCTATCAGCCAATAGCATCAAAAGCAAAATAATCAGTAGCGCTGCAAATATGCTAATCTGATGGCGAATGAATATCCTAGAAAAATATCGGCATTGCCAGTTTCACTAGTGGTCCTTTCAAACTTTAATAATAGCGAGCTAGTTAGCAGGCAAATGAGCCATGCTGTAATGTCACCCTAGTGCCTGGCCTGGCTAGCAACCAAAACGGAACACCAGGCTTCTCACTTTAACAAGAATAGGGTACGGATGATGACTGGAGTCCTAACGTGGCAATGCGTAATAAGATTAGTACGTCAAAGGATACATGTACAATATCAGATGTGATGGGGAGGAAGAGTCCAAAAATATCCAACACCTCCTATGTGATTGCCCTTCTCTTCCCGATTATTTGGGCAGTTTGGGTTTCTTGGTTGATTCTTTGGGTTGCTTCCAGATGCTCAATTCAGGTATCAGAAAGGGGTGTGAGATTCCTGGATGAACAACAACCTGTGTTACCGTACTTACCCTTCCTTGGTCTAGATGCTACAAATTTATCCATTTTTCCATTGCCTAAAACCATAATTAAAGTTAACCTTTTCTAATGTTAAACCTACGAATGCGTGGTTATTTGGCTGAGACAAGATCTTATCCGAAAATTCCATCATGAAATCTACAAATTTTCAAACAAGCAGTTCGTTGACTCAACCGAACTCGTAGACTAGTATTTATGGTATTATTAAAGTAAAAGTATCAAAAAAATACGTTTTGTAATTTATTTAGGTAACTTGAAATTTAAACCAAAAACTGTCTGCATACCGTTACCGAGTAATTTTCTAATAAATATAATATGAAAGTATGCCAAACTATCACTATAGTTTGGTCATTAGTTAAGTATTAATTGTTTTAGGTCTTGTCATCTTTCGCCGTGGGATTATCGAATGGTTGAACATCACTCTTTCCCCAGATGACAAAGACAATTGTAGTAATGATTAATATGATCAATGTAGTCCAAAAAACAATACGCCATTCAAGAACCGATGTCTAGGAATAGAAACAAAAAAGGAGTCTATAGAAAACGTCAATATAACAACAATACAAATAAACATACATTGGGAGTCATGAATCCTATGAATGTCGGTGCAATGAAACCAGTTATAGATCCAATGCCATTTGCAATGGCCATAAGAATACCAGCATAGTTGGGACTCATGTCGATTGGCGTTAATCTTGCTCCAGTATAGTAAGTACCCATGGATGCCATCGCCAGACAGAACATTGAAACAACAACAATTTCATTACAACCAGCATATGATGCCAAAACCATAAAGATCCCTGGTCCAACATTACCTAAAACACCATATTGAAATATGTTATTAAGTAAAACTAGTGGGTTAAAGCATTACTTACCAATAATAGTCACCAGTTTGCGATAGTGATCTAAGGTAATATATTCGCGATTTATAACAAAATCTCCAACAAAACCAGATATAACGATAACTATCCACAAAAAGATAAATGGCAGAGCAGTCACAATACCATTTTTAGTTGGTTGCATATTTAGTACATCAGACATATACTTTGGTAGATCGGTTACGATAACATAAAAGCCCCAATCATGGCCTACTGTTCCACTTATCAATGCCCATATTGGGCAACTCGTCATTATTTTTTTCAATGGTACCGTCGGTTTTTTCACGGGTCCAATGTGACCTAATCCTGCGCGTAAATATTCAATTTCTTTTTCTGTAATGCATGGATGATCAACGGGATAGCTTTTGCAAAGCGGAATCTATTTTGGAGACGATTAAATAATAAAATCAAATAGAACTACGACCGAATCGAATACTTACCACACTTACGACCCAAAGACCTGTTATTGTGGCATAGAAGTAGAACAAATATGTCCAATCGTAGTGATGGACAATTAAACCAGACAAGGCATTTGTGATAACGGATCCAAGTATGTTGCCACTTAACACTATTGAGGCAATTCTTCCGCGCTCATTTGACGGTATCCAATTGGCGAGCCAACTGCTTAGTGCAGGAAAGACTACACCTTGTGCTAAGCCCAAAAATGCACGCATTACTGCTAGTCCATAAACACCGCAAAGATATGCGGCAGGCGGTGACAAATATGTGGTTAGCGTAGTACCAAAGAGTCCAAAAATAAGAACCCATTTGGCACCATACTTATCTGCTAAGAATCCACCAGGAAGATGACTTATTATGTATCCAATAAAGAATGCAGCTAGTAAAAAGCCTTGTTGTCTTTCAGTCCAATTGAATTCCCCCTTGTTTGCCTAAAACAAATAATGGTTTTGTAAAAAACCTACTTATAGTACTTAAGCGAATAACTCTACTGACACTAGTTGAGCCGCCAAAGCTATCATCATTTTCTGGACATATTATAGATGAGCTTGAAACGGTCTTATTTTTCTTAACAACCATGACTGTTACAGCGTGCGATAAACCAATGCGTGGCAAATAAATGCAAAAAACACATAAAAAGCCGAATATTGCTAAAACAATCCGTTGTGGTAATACGTAGCCTGCGAAATTTAAAAAAAAATCGTTAAATTTCAATCGGCATAGAATAACGAATAAAACTTACAGCATCGCATTTTTTTACCCCATTCTGGTGGGTTAAAATCTTCGCGATCGCCCATTATTTAAGCAAATATAAAATTTTTCGAAAAAGAAATTAATGTATCTTTTATAATATAAAAATATATCTGTTCCAACTTAGCTTAAAAACTACAAGCTATCAAAAGAAATTATATTCAAGTTTTGACATTAAATGCCATAACTTTAGACAAATTTTTTTTTTTTTTATCAAATCAAATCAAAATAAAAACCAAAGAAGACTATCATTGGCTATGTCACAGATGTAATACTCTTCACACTCCTCCGACCTTTATGCATCCAACCTTCCTTTATTAGCATCACATCAGTTTGAGTGGCAATTTAATTGTACTTTTATTCTTTCTCAATTCATTTCATTTGGGTTTGTATGGGAGGTACCACCCCTAGTCATCCGATACGGCTGATTCCGACAAATGTGCAATGTAAAAAGAAACCAATGTGCAAAATTTCAGCTCTCTAGTTCAAAAACTGAGGGACTAGTTTCCATACATACATACAGACAGACGGGCATACGGACAGACAGACAGACAGACAGACAGACGGACATGGCTAAATCAACTCGTCTCATCGAGCTGATCACAAATATATATACTTTATGTGGTCTGCGATGTCTCCTTCTGTGTGTTACAAACTTCATGACAAACCTATAATACTATTCACTCCCGTGAAGAGTATAAAAATATAATGAATCAATTCTAAAAAGTAAGCTAAGCAAAAGATATCAAAATTAGCTTGCTGGTGATGTTTGTCTTTTTTCTCCCTCATTAACAAGCATATTTGCAACTTCTGTGCCTGTTTTCTAATGGTCTCCTTCACAACAATAGTGGCCATTTGTTGTGTGATTAGTTTTTTGAAGACTTCATTTGGCACAGAAGATGAAATAGTTGGTCCACCAGTTAAAGAGATGGCACTTTTTTGTCCATCGTATACCATCTTCTCCGATGAAATAATGCTCACTTTCTACGTTTTAAATTTCTGCCTTTTTTCCACACACAATAAAAAAACACATAAACATCATATCATATCATCATACAGACACAAACACAGATATATAACACTGCATAATTAATTAATTAATTAATAGTGACCGTTAAAGAGTTAAAAAGCGCTAAACGCTGCGTCATATTTGAACATAGCTCGAAAAAGCGCGAGATTTTCATAGAGGATATTTACTATGTGATGAAAACCTAAGACGCCTTTCCTTCTGTGACCAACTGTGGTATTTTGAAGAAACCTACCACCCCCCTCCTAAACGGATCACGTACTAAGGGACTTTTCCTTACAAAGTAAATACATCCCTTCTCTATATATATTAGGTACATAACAGATGGCGCTGTGGAGCACCTATCTACAACATCCTATCATTGCAAAAAAACTCATAAAAACGTCAAAATTTTTTTTTTTTTTTTTTGATATTATTTAATTTAATGTCAATCAACCGGATAGGCTTTTATACATTTGTATCATCATCATGGTTATTCACATGAGATTAGATTAAGAAGACATCTAATTATTATTAGGAGGAGTCTTTCAAACGACGGCGGGTTGTGTTGCGTGTAAGACAACTTGCCAAATGATTCGGGTGCTTAAGCAAACGATCATTGTATCGGCTGCTGAAAAAATGTATTTCCTCAATCACCGTAGGCATGTTAGGGTCACGGTGTAGTACTGTGTTTCTAACATACCGTAGTGCACCAGTTATACGTCGTAGGGTTTTGTTTTGAGTTGCTTGCAACTTTTTGATAATACATGGTGCCGCAGTCCCTCATATTTGAATGCCGTATGCCAAACTGGAGCCACAACTTCTTTATAAATCATCAATTTGTTGTGTAATGACAATTAACTTTTCACTCGCAGTAGCCAGTCCAATGTCTTTATCTTTTGATAACAGCATGCAGTGACTTTCTTCACATGAGTGCGCCAAGTAAGGCGCTTATCCAGGATCAAACCTATGTATCGAATATGATCACATGAGGAATTATTAAATAACTGGACAAGTGCCACGCCTCAATGTGTACGTGCAGTTAGCAGATTTAAGGGGATTTATATCAATGTTCCATCGCTTGGCCCATGCTTCAAACCGCTGTAAATAGCTTTGGGTAATTCGCAAGTATGGCGTTGTCAACAAATTGTCCGCCGTGTATAAAGAGTAAAAAACTGAAACAAGAACACTGCCCTGCGGTACACCAGCCTTAATGCGCCTTATGCCAGAGTCTGCATCACTAACTCTTAACGGGGAAAGCTCTATCTGTCAAATAGCTCTTGAGCAGGAGATATTGTTTACCTGGAAGAAGACTTATCAGTATTAAAAATCATTGATGAGCGCATAAATACGTAAAAACATTCGAACATTTGAGAAAAAACAGAAAACCATGCTTGTTTTCTTTAGTAGCAAAAAATTAAACAAATGTGCGTGGTCAAAATTAGAGCGAGAAATGAACAATGGCTACAAAAATCGCACATTTACAACACGATGGGGCCGTAACAACGCCGAGCTATGCTAGTCGTATATAAAATACCATTTATCATCATATAAGATACTGAATATCCAGCTATATGGACTGAAATGAATCTTGAAGGAAGCACGACGTGCTTTGGTTTCCTTTTTTAAATGTCATAATTTGCAATATCCCAGGAACCAAACGCACATAGTGCAGCAATCTAGAAGCAAATTGCTGAAATATTCAGATTCCACCAGTTTGAAGGATATTAAATGCACATATTGCTGTAAAGTATGCCTCTAGCAAGACACCATATTTGTAGTGTGAGAACGACTCAGGTAGATGCTTTATACATGTGCTTCAGAAAGCTATAAACGAATCACTCAAAGTACAACCTGAAGTAACATCAATGATTTATGGTAGTATGGACGACTTGTTAAGCTCTTCAACCAATCGGGCTTTGTTCAACAAAAACTGCCGGCAATTCAAAAAGATCTAAATTTACTAGAGCATCAGTTTGAGCAAGATATTAACACTAGATGGAATTCCACATGTTATATGGTAGAGCATCTGTTAGAACAAAATCGGGCTTTATTGTTGCTGATATCGATACACTACTCACCAATTTGAAGTTTAAATTGTTGATTTGTGCCTCGCGATAATGAATGTGTAAACTGGTAAATTGTCTTTCTTTTTCGCCGAGCATTCAATTCAAACATCACACCATTGTTTTTCTTCTAATGTACAGCATACATCTTACGAACAGCTTTCTCATGTACCACATTTTCTAGGAACCTGGTAAGGCCTCCCTTAAACTCTGTCAACCAATATTTTACTATTTTCAATGAAGGAGAAGACTCCCTCAAGTTAGAATCTTTTGGTTGGCCTATCAAATATATACCATTTTACAAATTCATTCATTGAGAACAGTTCACTATTGAAAGCTGGCAAACAAATACTTAACTTGTCCTTAAAACCCGTTTACTTTTTCACTTACTATTTTTATAATAATATCAGATAATTAGCAAAAAATAAATAAATAATAAGGCACATATGCAGACGCGCTTACCTAGGAGAAACTTGGATCACGAGGAAAAACGAGGAAAAACGAGGGTCCCGAATGCAAATCAAAATCCTGAAAACACTCAGATATGCAGATTCATAAATTTATTGGCAAATCGGGGACCTTATACATTTTTCTAAGATTAAATTATTACTTAGTTCTTAGTTGGGAATTGCGAAAATTCTGCTTTGCCGAGGTCCCCACAAGTCATTGATATTGCATAGTTATACATAATATATTCCTTCATACTATATTGTAGGTATACCTAATATCCACCTTTGCATTATCAACAATGTTCTTGGTAAATTAACTTCTTTATAAAAATAGCTTTGCATACTTTGCGGGTCATACAGACAACGATTGAAATTATTGTAATATGTACTCGTATGTATTGTACTATGTTCAAGTAGGTAAAGGAATGGTAAAGTATGGTGAATAAAAGTACGTGAGAACTTGTTCGATAAATGAAAATAAATGTGAATTACTTGTGAAGATGTGCTTGCTTCGCTATGCTTTCTATATATCTTCAATATACATATATATTTGCATGATTCTATGCGTGCGTACATGTGTGTGGATGGATATGCAAGCGTCTAAGGCAATTCCAGTTTGTAGTCTTTCAGCTCTCTTAGTTTCGCTTCATTTCGTTCATATCTCAGTGCCGACAGCAACTGCAGCTTTGGATTCAACCAATTTAAGCATGTTGGGTGCTATTCGAATACATTGCTGCCTGCAACAAGGATGACAACGACAACAATAGAAACAAGAACAGTAGCTTTAGACACTCGCAAGCAAATGCTTCTATAAATAATTCATTCCGTTTCAGATCCTCGTTGTTCCTAGAAGGAAAAAAAACTTCTGCAATTCGGTTTCTTTTTAACTTTGCTTTGTTTTCTTTTTTTTTTTAAACAAGAATTGGTCTGAATGTATTTGTATTTGATGTCTGCATGTGTTTGTATTATGCATAGAGACTAAGAGAGAATATCCATATATGAATCATTCATTCATTCATTCAATTCATTTCTATCCCCCTCATGTTAAAAAAGAAAACTTAGGTTTGTCATTGCGTAAATACTTGAATGTGGGATCTGTCGTATGTTCAGATGTTTCTCTACTGTCATACATCATGATTGTTTAAAGCCAATTTTAATATAAAAAGTAAACCTTTATCTCGCTATAAGGAGAAATCATAAGCGAATTTATTATATTCATACAATTTCAATTTTCTTTAAAATACTTAATGAGAATATATATTATCCACCTAATCATGTGTTTGTTCTGTCTCCCTGCTTGAAAGAGGTTCTCTGTCAGCATTTCGTCTGTAAAACAAGACATGTATGCATTTTCTTAACCAAGCAGGATATTCAAGTTTCATATGCACTGAAGTTTTTTTTTCGTAAAATTTTCTTTCTTCCTTTTTTCATTTTCCGTTTCTTTCTATATACAATATTTACTACTTTGTCTGAGTTTTTGCCACAGCTTTGCATAAATAAGATAAATACCAATACTATGTGCCTTCACCAGCCTGCCTGCTCCATTCTGCTTCTACTTAAACTCCTCAACTCACATAAGATCAAATACTTATTCTGCTCTATAGTTGTTGAATAGGTTTTTCTGTCTTCACCAACTTTCTACTCCTTGGCCAGGCTGTGATTTATTTTGCACTCAATGCTAGAGTGAAATTGATTGAAGCGTTTGCAAGCGCATCAATTGATTTTCGCAGCAAATGATTCTATTGGTTGCTGTTTCGTTTACATTTTTGTTCTTCGTCTATTCAATATTTTATCCTTGATTTCTTGTAGTAGTAGCATTTCATACAAGAAGGTGGTATCCTTTATGTTGCTGCTTGTCGTGTTTACAATGGTTAAATTAACTTTGGTCAATTTAGTTTTTTCTTCTTCTTTAAAAGTCATTTGAGTTGTGTATGCAGTTTTCTTTTTACATATACTTACTTTTGATATTGGAGCAAAAAACTGAATTTATTTTATCTCATAAGTAAAGCCAAATGCATTTATATTCTATTGTACTACAAATGTTGTCTTGTATATTCAAGTTTCACTAAAACAGAGAGAAAGGTGTTCAGATTTGCTCTTTTCTCTGAGACAAGGTTGACTTTTTAGTTTCTATCCTATTATTTTGAATGCAATTTTTATTCAACTATATATATATATAATATTTGCACATTGCCTGTCAAAGCTGGATGGACTGGCCAGGAATCTTCCAGGGCTGTACTTTTTTATCAGGTTTCTAGCAGAGCAGTGTTGAGAAGTCAGCAGTGTTGGCAAACAGACACGGCGAGCAAAGTATATGCTTTGCTTATATACAACTCTGTCGAGAGTTGCTAGGGCAGAAAATGTGAAATTGACAGATTAGGACAGAAACGGCAACAGAACCAGATCCGTTTACCAATACTGTATTTTGATAATGTTGAAGTTGGGCAACTTTTCACGGGTTGGCTTTGCCGACGAGTTTATCTAATTGCCTTCATACATTTTAACTTTTTTGTTTCATCTCCTTGAAAGCCAGAACGACCGATGTGATAGAAAACAACGTTTGCCTAACTCTACCTTCAGTTTCAGTCCATAAATTTGATATGAACTGACAAAATGCTTGTTTCAACACTATCAGTCCAAATTTTTAGTGTTGTAAGTTATTTCAGTTATTTATACAGCTCTGAACACTGTTTAAATAGTGTTCATATTTGCATATTTATTTATTTTAAAAGTCAACATATGAGATGAAGACTGTTTTATTACGATTGATTTAGCTTTGGCGCTAATGAAAGAGCGGACGAATAGAAGTCAATGGAGTAAATTTATTTATTTACTAGCAAACTTTGTTTTGCATTCAAAAACAGGTAACGTTGTCCCGCCCGAATGTAAAACAATAAAAGATTTAAAGAAATATATAGGACTTGGGCAATAAAGGGTGATTTTGAATTAAAATATAATATACCTGTCTATAATAACGCTTCTCTGTACACAACATTTGAAACGAATCTTCAGGAATGTGTGCGAAAAGATATTATTACATAAAGGTATTCTAGCACAAGGAATTGTACGCGTAAACAAATTTGGAACTCCCCCATTGTCTGAGCATAAAATAATGGCTAAAAGAGGACGAGGATCATCTGCGCAATGGTTTAGTAACAATGGGAAAGTCATACGAGTACTTACTAGATGGTATGACAAGAAGATAGTCAATCTTGCATCAAACTTTGTTGGTATTGGCACGAAGGACAAAGCCATGCGATGGGATAAAAGATTACATAAGTTTATTGAAGTAGACAGACCAGAAGTTGTTCGCTTGTATAACGAAAATATGGGTGGTTTTGACATTCTAGACCAACTGTTACAGTACTACAGAATAAATATTCGAACTAAAAGGTTGACTCTTCAGGTAATACAGCACTTTGTTGATCTTGCTTTGGTTTTAGCTTGGATGGAGTACAGGAGAGATTGCATTGCATTAAAGATCAAACGAAACACCAGAATCTAGTGAAAGACCTCGTTTGCTTAGATCTACTCCAGATCGTCTCGTAAACTTAGTAGAAACGCAATTATCTAATGCATCGCGATCAGTGGAATTGTGTCCTTCTAATTCATCACCTGACACAGTTTCTATTTCTCAAAAACGTAGAGGACTTTACCAAATTCAACCACGAAAGGAGGTACGTCTTGATAACGTTATGCATTTGCCGGAATTCATGGATTCAAAAAGAAAATGGTAGGTGCAAACTACTTTGAAATATATATATGTATATATTTACTTATGTCTCAAAAGAGAAAGAATTGCTTTTCAAAATATCATGAGAATAATGATAAGATCACAAATTTACAATAAAGAACGGAAGAATTGTGGAATCGCACAGCAACTTGGTACCGTTCACTTACCCCACAAACATAACCGCTTGCTCCCCATTTAGGCATTCAAGAAATGCAATATTAAATAACTGCAACCCGATCTCCTTACTTTGCAACATTAATTTACAATCATTAATAAAGTTTCTAACATATCCTCATATAGACATATGTACACGTATATATGTATAAGTTTAACTTTACTTAATGCTGATATTAATAGAAAATAAATATATTGAAATAAATAAAACGATCAGAAAACAAATACATTGTAATTTTGCCCTGAAAAAAGATATTTTTCTAATATTTATAAAATGCATGTCAGCATACTTAGAGTAATTTTGTCCCATAAATGGGATACCACCTGTAGGCCAGGTGAAAAGAGCTACCTGAAATCTGATTGATTAACATCATCCCCTAAATTAAAGTACTGAAAGGGTTAAACATCAGATGTGTATAACTAACAAAATAAACAAATATTATCCTGAGATGTTTACCATTTCAATATCGAAAAAACCACGAGAATCAAACGCTGACAACCTGTTACTTTTTGAACAATCCTCATATATTGCATTTATTAACTTTTCTTTTTACCTTCGTAGACAAAATTTAAAGAAAAGTTGTTGACGTTCAACTCTCTCGGAATAACGACATATGAAATCGGTTGATGTATGAACAAATTCAAATATTCAACTAAACTGAGGTTAATACTACTTTCTTTTTTGTATATCCGATGGATACGATTTTCAATCTGGTTTTAGTGTTTTGCACAGTTTATTTTACTCCATCAGGTTGTGAACCAAAACTCATGAGATATTCAATTACTTAAAATTGATTTTAATTGCTCACACAGAAGAACCTGTGCTTGATGAATTAGCGAAGGACAATAAATTATTACCAGATAAAGAAATTCATCAATAGTCTGACAAATGTTAACTGGTAAAATAAAAAAGGTTGCATTAAAATAGATTTGTAGTAAATGCAATCGCAAGTTTTCTCAATTTATGTATAGATATTCTGAATAGTTTTTTTTTAATCTTAATCAACTTTTGTGAATGGAGAAAAAAGTTAGGAAATATATTTTTTTGATTTGTGACACATTTCTGACCTAAGACACTAAACTTCATATTCAGTGTGAGTAGGCCACAGTGAGAGTTAAATAGTTAGATGGATAAATAGATAGGACAAAGAGAAAGTATACACCTACACCAACTTCTTTGGTGTGCGTCATAGTATAACAAGTTTTGGGACAGGACATTCTTAAATCCAAACATGTATGTTTGTACAAAAGTATTTTACTTTTTGTAAAGTAACCTTATAGTGGAGTATAAAAACAGCAAACAAGATGAGTCTGCACTTACGTACAAACCCCATACAAACAGATATAGAACACACGTACATAATTTAACTTCAACTGGAAGAAAGTCATAAACAGCTGTTTATTTGGGACAATTGGTTAAAATTGGGACTAAGCAAGGAGAACATTCATAACTGTGACATTGGAAAGATTGTCTATGAGAGTAACGTAAACATACTATGAAATAAATGAAGTGGAAGTAAATGCAAAAGAGAATGCTATGTAGTGAAAGAGTAAAAATAACTAAAGCTTTTTGTGCTCTTAAGATATCCTATACTCGTACATTATACTGCTGTTTGCCTTACCATATATAACAACACACCCAAGCTAAGAGCTTTTGGAGAATCTCTTTACTTATTTAGTCTAAGACTAAAATATACTTATACTTGTATGTTTAAATAAATATTTGTTTATTGTTTGCCTGTAATTTTACTCTTAAAAAGTATGTCCACACAAGCAAAGCTTCAATTCAATCACCCACTTACCCATCTTCATATTGCATTCACATACTCCATACTGCTGGTATTCTCTCTTTTTATTCGAACCTTAATGGTTTGTGTGACTTGTTCTCTTGTTTCGGTTTGATTTTTCTCTTTTGCTGGTTGTTAGTCGTCAGGCATATTTTCCCGGTCGGCACTGTAGGCTGTAGCTGCTTTGGATATTTCGTAGTGACTTCGTTACTTCATTCGTCTTCAGTAAGTTGCTCGTTCGTGGGCTCGTTCCTCGTTAGCGTGAAACAATCGTCGGCAGCTAACGTGGCTTGTTCGTTTTGTTAACGTGTTAGCATTTCAAATGTCGCCCTCGTGCGCTAATGTTGTGTGTCTGTGCGGTTCGCGTCGCGTTGTTTAGCATTTAGCATCTTTGCCGTCGTCATCGCGTCATTTATATTACTGTTAAAGACGCGTCACGCTCTTAGCGGTATTTATATGTTACGCGCATGTTTTGTGTTTTTATCCATCAGTAAATTTGTATGAAGCCGCCAACATATTCTATGGCTAAAGAATTGTTTAACAATTAAAACACAATTTAAAACCAATACAAATTTTTATTGTATAATCAAGTGATTAAAAGTATCTGCATCTGCAAGTGTGAAACAAGTCAATCACAAACATACAACAAACAAAGTATATACAATTGTAGCTTAATGATGTGAATGTGAATGAATAAAGTGCAATGACATAAAACAAATATCGCTTTAGGGCATCCGATAAGTGCTACACAAAATTTTACAACTTTGCTATCATACATACGATTAATTAAAGAAATTACATGTGTAAACAAAGATACTGTCATATGGAATATTTTTAAAACAACCACGGATTAAATTGCATTTCAAAAAATTCAAAAATTCATTATTGTTCAGGTAATATTTAATTAAATAATTTAAAAGACAAATAAATGCTAATTAATATGAAGCAAAGTTTAAGGCGCTGTTTATACTAAGCATTATAATTATCAACATCACTTTACTCATGTATGGTTAGGCAACAATGTGGTACTGTTTATAGTGAAAACTAATGAGTGAAGTATTGACCATTTCTTCATAGTGTTTCCTATCCTTCTTGTTAAGCTGCTATTTGATAAATTTTCTACATTCACCAATTGATTTTAAATTATATTATAGTGGATGTAATGAAACATGAATATCAAACTGTTGTGCACTTAGAATATCAATGAGAACTTCAAATTATTCATTCATATTTGCGATTTCAACAAAAGAAATGAAATCTTCTTGCTGAAGATTGTTGTAAAAGATTGTTTTTCCTTATGTTAGTTGATAAAATAAACATGTTTATTGCTGTCATATAATTTCAAATGTTATTTGTATTAGAGTTCATTCGCGGTGTATCTGAATCATAAAATGAAAGATATTTTAAAATATTATGCATTGTTATCTCATTCTCAAACAGCATGATAAACTAATTTCGTTTGCTTGTCTGTCTACGCATATATAGTAAATTAGTCATCAATGGAACATGTATTACCAAGTCCTTTTCATATTGAATTGAATTTATTATCTAATAAGATCCTTATACTATTAACTAAAAGTTCAATTCAAATTTGTGTTTAAATAAACCTCCTATGATCCTCGAAGAAGAAGGATCTAAAAATAATTTTAAAGAAGTGACAAATGTTTCAAACAAAACTCTTCATGGATTAGACATCAAAAGGAGTGAAGTTGTTTTCTCATGAAAAATTAAAACATTGAAGAAGATTAAGAGTTGAAGAATATAGTTTTTCTTTTGTTATTTTTTGTTTTACAAAATATGAAATGATCTCTAGTTTAAAAAGAGCAAAGAGTAAAATGAAAAGAATAGAATACTATACTTATGTAGGTACATAAATAACTTTCTATACCAAAATGAGTAAGGACAATGAGGGTCCATTTTAATAAGAACTAAGTAGAAAATTGCACAGAAAATTAATAATCGCGCAATTTTTACACCAGTAGACAATGGAGAAAAAGTCTTGGTTCGTTAGTTTCCTCATTATTCTGAATTTTCATTCTGTCGTAGTTGGTTGTTGATGTTCATGAAAAATGAAGCAAAGAAAGAAAGTATATGAAAAAAAAAAAAAAAAATAGAAAAACAGCAGCAACGTGGACTTAAAAAGAAAATAATAAAAAATACAATTTAATATAATTTTTCATAACTCGAATTTTGCTTTTGCCATTCCCATTTTAGTTGATTTTTTTTTTCAACCAATTTTTTTCCTTGCAAAAATAAAGTTGCCATCAAGAAAATACCAGACAGAATATTAAAAATTGGTTCAGTCAAAGATTACACACCTTTAAAAAAAATAGAGAAAATATACAAAAATAAAAGTTATGTTAAGAAGTAAGAAATTGGCTATGCAAAACTATACATTGTAGAAGAATTTATATGGTGAGTAGCTTGAAAGGTACAATTTGGGATATACCATTGTCTTAATAGGTTATGATATATCATAAGTTTCGTAAGTTTATGATTATTTTCATATGTTATGTGGTGTTCAAAAACTATATTGACCTGATCAAACTAATTCTTTGGCAACAATCGTATTATTTTAAAATACATTAAGGGAACTCAACTATGTAAATGAAGCCTTTTATAGGAGGAGTAGCAATTTTTAGAAATCGGGAAACTTTACCTTGCACATTTTATATTGCAACAAAATTTCAGATCGATTTCTTCAAAATCTAAGGGACTAGTTCACATTGAAAGAAACTTATGGACAGATAGACATTTAATACATACATGACAAAGTTCTTTATTATTGTATGTTATAAATAGTTTAAAATTTGATACACTTGCTGGTTCAGCACCATTGTATTAGTTTCAAGTTGGAATGCATATACTTAGAATGATATTTGTAAAAGTCCGCTTACCCCAATACATGTTGATTAGAAATAAATTAATATAAAATGACCATTTTATTTACAAAAACATAAATCATTTCTTTTGAGGAAGACACTGTTTTTTGTCATCCTTTTTTAATGCTAAATTATATTATTATATTTATTTGGAATTATTTATGTGGAATTTTGAAATTTTACAATTGAGAAAAGAAAAATGGGTTTCTAAGAAATTTATGCCTCTTTATAAAATAAAATTGTTATATAGAAAGGAAAAAACTCTAAGTAACAGAGTAAATAGTAGTTATAGGTCATGAAGTGTGGTTTTTGCAAGGCAAGAAATGGTCTTTACGAGTATAATTTTAATGATTTGTTACTGATCTGGTCAGTGGCTGTTTCCAATGTACGGAAACTCGAGTTCACTTGCAATCGATCTTGCCCGAATTTGATAAGCAAGTATACAAAGTGGAGATGACTTGCGATTGATGGTCAGTGTTTGTTTTGCAAGTGAAGTCAGAAACTGACTTAAATGTTGACCTATCCCCTGTAGGCTAGCATAGCGTAAACACAAATGTAAACTTGTGCCGAGATACGTTAGGCTATATAGCAAAGCACAACAAGACACAACAAATGTAGGCTGTAAATCTAAACTAAATATTGATTAGGCATCATAACAGTCCTGCTCTCTACAACAATAACCATTATTTTTTAGAGATTTTTGTATGGGGACTAACTGTGCATAGAGATATCTCTAGTTTATATCATTTCATCTCAACAAAGTGATAATATTAACACTAGTGTCAAATGTATAAAAATATATTGCCCAAGCAAGTGTTTCACTTAAACAAATTAATAACTTTTAATAAGTAGAATCCAATTAGGTTGGTTAATAAGAGAACCATGGCGAATGTGTTGGGTTAAATAATGATTTTACCTATATTCTATTGTACTTCAAGACTTGACTACAAATATTTTTACTATCAATATACCACATTTTATATAAATAAAACTTTTCTTTGTTAAAGAAGAATTTGTTGATATTTACATATTTGATTTTGAATTAAAATTGTAATGCCTTCTTTTGTATTAACTGGTAAAAATATTCATTGTTGGCTTAGAATAAAAAAATTGCATACATTTCAAATTTATTAATTCTTCCATCTGAAAACCAATGACCTTGTCTTTTCTATTATAATACATTCAGGTCTTCTTAATAAGTCAGGTACATAATTAAAATAATCAGTACAGATTATTAATTTGGGTTCCACAGAGGCTTATACACTAGTACACGCATGAACAATGGAAAAATAGAGTTTTGTATTGCTTAATTATTATAGAAAATGTTGAATAAAGTTGGCTAGTTTAGCAGTTCATGAGGAGGAGATTTGACTCTTCTCCTGGGACACCACTTCTGTCAGCATATCCTTTTTTATATTATTGTAGTCATTGATTAGGAACATTGTAGAGCAAGCAAAGCTTTACTACGTGTGCTGTATGCTTTGTGCATTGTCTTATTGGAAATAGAAGTAAGTCATTGCCTTGACTTAATTCCTCAACACTTTGCTTTAATTTAGCTTTTAAAATATAAATTGATTTGTCCATCATTATACTCCATTTGTACCGCTCCTTTGCTTACCATGTACATCCAGAACATTGAACCACCACCGCCGTATTTAATCGTGGGCATCAAGTTCTTCTTATCGAGCGCTGTATCGTTTTTTGCCAAACATTACTACGACCTTTGATCCCAACAATGCAAAACTTTCTCTCATATCAGAAACAAACCTTCTCACAAAACTCCTGACGCTTCTTTTAAATACTACTTTGCAAAAGCTATGCGTTACCGCCTATTGGCTAATGATACGAATGACTTTTTGATATGGCCATGATACCCAAAATGATTTTTCAAATTATTCGAATTGCATTGAGGCAGATAGACTTCTTAAAATTATGTATGCAGAAATAATAGAATATTTGTTACAACTACGACAAGAAAAACCATTAGACGATCGGTAATTTTATACCAATTTAAAACAGAAGAGTGTGCTTTATGCACAATTCTACTGATGTGAAATTTGCTTATTTCTTTCCCTTTTAACATCATTGCTAATTTTTACAATGAAAAATATTTTAATAGCAACAAAACTTATTAAATTAATTAATAAATGAAACACCAGTATTCATTTTTGTTTTGTATTGCGTAAAGTCAACTTAGTGCCACTAAATCAATCTTTTGTTTGCTGACAAAAATTTGCTAGTTAGAAAAAGCAATCAATTTAACTTTGATTTAACATGTGCAGGTGAGGCGTTTGTTCATGATTAGACCGAGATACCGGACTTAGTCCATCTTAAGAATGATCTCTGTCCGAATGGGATATATGGACAAAACCCTTGTTTCAGCGTGAAATCTCAATTAGATAATTTACTTGAATTGATGGGGTTATTTATAGCACATGACCCAAGCATGGAGTTTCTGTAGGTAATTGTTGATCATCTCTTATGCTTCTGTGGGCGACTCAGAAAATACTCTTGTTATAATTTATATACACACTTTTTCTGCACTGCTAACTAAGTTGTGGTATCACAATGGACCATACTCTTTTTTGTGCCTAAGTTAGCCTCTCGTCTGAGGGCTGCCACTTTACCTAAACTAACCTAACTAAGTTGTTAATCATAATTTATCTATATATCTTAAAATTATGATGAGAATATAATGGACCATAATACAATATTGTAAATTTGTATACTAGAAGAGAAAAAATTTCATTAATTGATAATGTTTGTCCCCATCTAGGGCTACGTTTTGAAAAAATTGTTATGACAGTAAATTAAAGATATTTTAAATTTTCGTTCTAAAGGGCTGAAGTCAAAACTATTTTATTTCCATTTTATTTTACTTTTTGATCTAAAGGCCAGAAATTAAAAATTTCTTTCATTATATTTTGTCATTCTTTTCTCTTTATTTTGTTTTCATTTTTAATTTTATTTAAAATATTTATATTTAATCTTGTCATGTTATTAGTTTGTTTGCCATTTATTTATATTTTTGTTTTTAAATATTTCGCATTGGTTGTGCAAAACACATGTGCTAGTCTCAAGTAGTTCTAATTTTCCTAGAAACACAAGAGCCTATAATATATTACTAGTATTGTATATTTTTTTTTAAATATTAGTCAATAATTGTAAAGCTTGCGTTCTTTTCCTTAATGTCGGTTGGCTTGCCTAGTTGCAATTCATCTGGACAGCCTTTTTTTTATACATTTTCTCATTTCGTTGGAAATCTATAATAGTTTCCACTATTATTTCCCTTAAATTTGCAATGTTTAAAAGTGATTTAAGTCATTGTGATCTAAGGGTCAAACATTTGAATATTTTAATAAAATTATCGGTTCTTTTTGTTATTGGTTTTATTATTTTTTATTATTTATTATTTCCTTGTGAACTATGCTTATTTAAAATAGAATTATTAATTCTTTTAACATCACGATAGAAATGGTTTTGACATCAATAATACGCGCATTCGTTTTTTCTTGATTAATTTTCAATTGCGTGGGATTCAAAATTTCTTATTTTATTTTTCTGAATTTTCTTTTTCTTTTCTTTCTTTCTTTAAATTCAAGTAATCCGTTAGAGCCATTTGATTTACAATTCCTTAAGTTTTTTATATTATGATTTTAACCAATTTAGCAATTTTTGTTTTTGAATATTTTAGTAGTAAATGATTAGAAAGTGTTAATTTTTCCGAACTGTGGAAATATTAGGAGTTTAAGTGGTATTATTATATTTAACAAACGATCAAATGATGCATGTTTATTAAGAAGGTTTTTAGTAGAAAAAATGACTGCTTCAATGCTCTTTTGTAAATTAAATATTTTTTCAAGCAAACTTTGATTATGTCATTGATTTGATATTCTTGAGCAGCCCAAATGAATTTACTTAGAAGCAACAAGCAAAAGTTGATTGGCAACCGTAACTTATTTCGGTTAACCCTATTTTTGTTCTTATACTACTATGTATGTATAAAGGTAAAAATTAAAAGAATGCATGCTTAAATAAATTCATAAAATTATTTTGTAAAAAAATAAAAGTAAAGTAAATAATAAATAAATAAAATGGGAAAAATACAGGATTATCTAATTGCCAATTTGCATGTAGTTACGTCTAAATTTTACCTATTTGTAATTCAATAAACAGAAGGAAAAAAAAGTCAACTTTGGTTAAACAAATTCTCCATGTTTATTTAATGTGGCTTGTTTAAGTTTTTCTCGCATGCGATTTATATTTACGGAGCAACTATTCATGGTATATATATTTTTTTATATTTTTCTTTTATTTTTTGTTTCTTTCCACAATCACAAAAGCCGCAACAATTTTCTCGCTTTCATTTATGTTGTTGCTGTTGTTGTTGTAAATGAAATTCATTTGGTTTTTCTTTTTTATTTGGGAATTTTTAACATTGTAAAATTTAAAACAACAAAAGACACGATTGGGTTAAATGTCTTCGATACTTCTATGATTGAACATCCTGTTCATCAATGCATTCTGGAAAATATAATGAGTACTAGTGTACCCGGCGTGCTTTGCTATGCTTCCGACGTGAAGTGCGTGATACTGTACTCTTTTTACTTTTGAAAAATCAGACGAATCAAATATTAATATTGACATAATTTCCTGCTATATTTGACAAAGGCGACTTGATTGATTTTAAAAGTTTTATATGCAAAGTAAAAAACTATCCGTATCTCCAAAACTACACCACCTTCCTGGTCCAAATGTAGCTTATAACCATCCACTTGACCCAATAAGTACAACAATAAAAATCAAAATCGGTCCAGCCGTTCTCGAGTTTTGCGCTTACTAACACTTTTATCGATTAATTTTTATATATATAGAGATAGAGATAGTTAAGAATGACGTTACACATTTATAACAAAAGTCAAGTCTTATTATATTTATGTTGTATTACGCTATGTCATACAGATATGAGGTACCACTGCAGCTTATAACATTAGCATGATTCAAGCCTGCCTAAATAAAGACCTTCTTCGCATATCCGGAGCTCCGTGGTGCTTGAATCCATACCATACCATTATGCTGCCAACTCCATGCCTCACAGTATTTTTTGTATACCTAGCGTAAAATTCCATGCTTTTCGGTCGACTAATGTTTCTTTCCGCATCTTTACCAAAGAAATTAATTTTCGTTTCGTCACTCCAGAGGATATTGCCCTTGGGAGCGACACCAGGTTTTATAAACTATTGCAAAGCTATTCCTCATTTTTAAGTTTACAGTTCTAGGCAGATAAATTTTGCGGACTATCCTACCGCGTAGATTTGCGCTTATTTATCATCGTCGAACACTTCGCGATGATAAAATATTCCCAATTTCACTAGCAATTGTCGCAGATTATTTGAACAGGTCGCGTTTAGCTAATATAACGATACGATTTTTGACCACTGATGAAGATTTTTTTGTTGCCCACGCTTTTCCATGGTTTTTCCGGTTTAAGGGCATATGTTACGATATTTTCTGATCGTCCCATGGATGGTGGGTACTTCCTCATTTCATTTCAAAACAGTGTTGCCAGATTTGTAAATGGGTTTTGCAATTGTAAAAATTGTGGAACAATTTTTTTCTTTACAATTCTCAAAAAAAAAAAAGAAAAATTTGAAATATAAAGGGTTCCAATAAGAGGTTATTTTGAATAGCCCGCTATTTCGGTAGATGTCACTTTTGAAGCTGTCATTTTTTGACATTTGTCAAGTAGAAACTACGCTATTAATAAACATGGACAGATACACGCTTCAACAGCGCATTGAACTTAGTAAAATTCACTATAAAAATGGTGAAAATTTGGCAGATACGGTTCGTAAAACTAAAACATTTTTGGGTCGTCGTGAGGCACCTTGTCGAGCTGTTGGGACAAGTTAGCGATGTAAAGAATAAAACCCGTTCACGTCGCTCAAGAACAAGTGAGAATATTGCTGCTGTAGCCGAAAGTGTTGAAGAAAACCCAGGTTTGTCCATTCCTCATCGTTCTTTGGAATTGGGCATTCCACAAACGTCATTGCACCGTATTTTGCATAAAGACTTGGGTCTTAAGGCTTATAAAGTTCAGTTAACACAAGAACTCAAGCCAGCCGATCATCAACAACATCGTGTCTTTGCTCATTGGGTCCTTGAAATGCATAGAAATGATCCGGAATTCCATCGAAAAATCATCTTGACTGATGAGGCCCATTTCCACATCGGTGGCTACGTGAACAAGCAATATTGTCGCATCTGGGTCTCGGAAAACCCAAGAATTATTGTTGAAAAGCCTCTCCATCCTCAACGTGTGACGGTTTGGTGCGGTTTATGGTTCGGCGTGGTCATTCGACCTTACTTTTTCGAAAATGAGGCTGGAGCAACAGTTACGGTGAATGGATTGCGCTATCGAGAGATGATTTATGATTTTTTATGGTCAGAATTGGATGGTATTGATCTGGACAACGTTTACCTTCAACAAGACGGCGCTACGTGCCACACAAGCAACGAAACCATTGATCTTTTACGGGAAAAGTTATTCGACCGTGTTATGTCTGGAAGAGGTGATCACAATTGGCCACGGACATCTTGTGATTAAACACCTTGCGATTTTTTCCTTTGGGGCCACTTAAAAGATAAGGTCTACGCCAACAGCCCAGCGTCGATTCAAAACCTCAAAGATGGAATTCGTGATGCTATCGAGGACATAGGTCAGCCACTTTGCGATTTGGTTATGGAAAATTTCATGAAAAAGATATGGTCCTGTAAGCGTGGTCGTGGTGGCCATTTGGCTGATGTTGTTTTCCATTATTAACGGCATACCTTCCTCTTTATAATGAAATAAACATCCGATCATTTATCTCAAAAAATGCCATTTTTCTTTGAATACCAAAATAGCACCTCTTATTGGAAAACCCTGTATATTCAAACTCGGTTCTTCTGGAAACTATTTTCTTTGCCTTTTTTTTGCTTTTCGAATAAAAGCGTTTCAACTTTTTATATTATATTTAGTATTTTTTATTTAATTTTGTTATTTTCTTATTTTGTTTGCCATTTGAGTTTACATTTTTGTTTCTTGTTAAATTCAAAACATAACAGCCTTTTATTTATACATTTTCTCATTTCGTTGGAATTCTATAATAGTTTCCATTATTATTTCTCTTAAATTTGCAATGTTAAAAAATGATTTAAATCATTGTGATCTAAGGGTCAAACATTTGTAAATTTTAATAAAATTTTCGATTGAATTTTTCCATTGGTTTTGTTATTTTTTTTCTTATTTATTATTATTATTTATCCTTGTGAATTATGCTTATTTAAAATAGAATTATTTTTTTTTCTTTTAACATCAGGCTAGAAATTGCTTTATAGCATTAAAATATCCATTGGTTTTTTACCAAATTTTTTCTAAATTTATTTTAATTTTAAACTGAAAACGTTATTATCTAATTTTCTTTTTTGTAACTAAATTATGAGAATTAAAATTGCCATTTGTTTTATAATAGAATTCTTAACGTCCAGGAAATGTATAGAATGGACAATTTTAATCCATTGTTTTTATCAACAATGTAACTTTTGCCGATCTTACATTTAAGTTTTTGAAAATATCATATTGATTTTAGATTGATTTGGCTTTTGTTTAATATCATGTTTCATTTATTTTATTTTTATTGTTTTTTTAAGGTCTTAAATATTTTACTTTTAATTTTTTATTATCCTGTTTATAAAATTGTTAATTTTTTCTATTATGGGATAGATATTTAAGCAATGTTTCACTCTTAAATCATCATTTTATAGTGTCTGTACTGGACTTGTATGATTTAATTTTCCTGTGTTCAGCGTTTTTTTAATGATTTATTTTTAATTTTATTGTGCAATTGGATTTATTTTGACAATTACTAAAATATTAAGACGCTCTTAATGAAATTTTTACTGAAGTATCGCAAAACAACTATGTATGAGCACTTTGCATAATTGTTTCATGTAGCCATATTCAACAAATTCATAGTATTATGCAAAAGAAAAAAAAAAAATATACAAAATTTTGAAGTAGAATTTTTTAATGTTCTTTTGGATACCGTGCTTATATCTATGCAAGATTTTACTACGACGTGGAATTTTTTGTTTAACATAAAAAGAATCAAAATAAAGAACAATCATTAAAACATTGTGTACAGAAAAGTTAACCGTCAATTTTAAATCACATATCGATGGCAATTTGTTGTGCGATGTAATTTTAGGACTGCAACATTATCTTGAAGACAAACAAGCAACGCCTTTTGAAGCCTTAAACTTTACCAAGAAGCATAACCTTCAACAATACCAGTGACTGTTGCAAGTGGTGAATGCAGTTTTTCCAAACTGAAATTGATAAAAACTTACTTCCGGTCTATAAAGTCTCAAACCAAATTGACCACTTGAGCCTCACAGCCCATTAAAAACCAAGTTGTCGAAAATCTTGTTTTATTAGAGAATTTGCTGAGATAAAAGCTAGAAGAGTTTAACCAACTGCCAAGCAATCTTAGAGAAAAAAAATATGTGCTATCTAATTAACTTCTTTTATTATTTTAACATAAGTAGTATATCATATAATAAAGAGCGTCAAATGATTAGACTTGCCTGGGGCGCCTGGGTGGTTAAGGCCGACGCTGCTCTTTGGCTTCTTCTTTTTGTGTATCCCTCTTTTCATCGTCGTGTTTCATCTTAGATGCTAGCTCTGCCGATCATCTTCCTCTTAAGTTCCGTGTCTCGTCGTTCTGAGTTGTGTGTCGATCAGCTTTCTGTGTTTATATGGATAGCCTAAATAGTGTTGTCAGGCCTTAGCCGCACACTTATAATGCCATGGATTTGCAAATCCTTTGTATAGTTTAAAAAATGTACATCATCCTTGCAAGCAATTCATCAAAATCGAGAAAATTAAAAAGAGGAAAACTAAAAGTAATTTTGTACACTGTGAAGATGAAAGATTACTTCCGGTTCAAGAAAGTATGCGGGAAATAACAAAAAGAAGACGAATAAAAATCATCTGAGCCAACAAAAGGGCAAAAGCAAAACTCAATTCACAACTCGACTGGATCGAAACAACAAAAGTCTCAAGAGGGTTAAAGTTGCAAGAAGCGCAATACTTTTGTACAATAGTAAAAATGAGCTTGGAGTTACAGTAGAGTAGACTAAAGTATAGTGAACATAAGCTTCTTATTTCAATCAGTTTTAAAGTTTGATTGTTGAATAAAGTTGTACAAATATTTTCCACTTCTTAAATAAATTTGATATTCTATTTTTCTTGTTTTATTCAAGTCTTTTACATTGAAAGAAAAGTTAATTCCTTATGAAGTGAGTGTGTTTTCCCTCCATATCAAGTGAAATACATCCTTCTTCATCATTTTTTCTATAGAGAAGGGTATTATGGATTTCATTGAAACCAAATTTCCGACACTTATTTTATCTTTTACTTATTTTTCCTTAAACTTTCATTTTTACAGTTCACTACAACTTCCAACTTTTGTAAAGTCCTCGCGTATCTTATTTAATTACAACGATTTCTTTCTTTCATTTTGTGATTCTTTATGTTGCTCTCAATTGGCAAAATACGCTTGCTTCAGAATTCACCAAGCCAACAATAAACAGTACTGGACCTGTTGCTAAAGGACCTTCCGCCTTTTGTCCATGCGATACACCACTTTCAGCTTGTTTGGCTAGCAAGTAGAGAGAGTCACACTTGAGTGAGCTTTGAAATTTGATTTTCTTTCTTTGCGTTTCCGCTTTTTGTTGTTGTCAACAATCCTTTCGCTCTGTCAGTTAGTCAGTCGCACGGATACACGCTTAATATCTGCTGTAGCCTATCGAAAGAAAATCACTCAAATGGAAAAAGGTTAAAGTTACCGCGTTTCCACCTTTTTCATTTTGTTTCTTTACGTTCCATATCCACTCACTTTTTACATTTCAAATGAAGAAAAACTTCATTCATATGAAGCAGTTCATTTTGGATTTGTTATTTGCCTTTGAATGAGTGAATGAATACCTGATGCATACGGATGGATTACTTGTTCATATCTTCAGTTCAAGTTTTATGCCGGTTTGACTTCTTCATCATTTTGGCTTCTGGCCGAAATTATAAACAAACAAAACTTTATACCAAACCTAAAACGAAATATTATTGTTTTCTGTTGATGTTTTTCTCCTCCCTCCGCTTAGCCAAGATATTTTACTTTCTAGGCCAACTTATCATCATTCATGGCTTGCAGATTTCATGGCAAAAAAGTACACTTTTCATGTGTCTTGCTGTCTTGTTGTTTACTCATAAATATTTTTACCAGAAATTCTTGATATGTTTTTGTCACATTGCTGACTTTTACTAAAAAAATGAGAAATCTATTCATACAATGATTTTGTAAATGGGTCATCATGATAGTTTATTTTTTGATTTTGATTCCTTTTTTTAAATCATCTTTTATAATCCAAAATATTGTATTTTGTCTAGCATTTCTTTCAGATTTGTTTTGATTTCCTGTTGATTATGATTTTAAACAGTGTGAGGAAAGAATTAAGTTTTATTGATTGAACTATAGTTTCACTAATATTTTGGTTACTAGGTGTTCCTTGCAACAGAATGGCCTTTAGGAAAGATTAAGAAATAAATAGACAAACAAATTGCTGTTGGAATCCCGAGACAGTGAGAGACCACGATTGCGTGAAAAAATTGCCTAGTCTATGTTTTGTATAGCATTTGTCAATAGACAAATCCAAATCGACTCCCATCAAATTTGAACAAACTTTTACTACTCTTCTATCTCTCATATAAACGTAAAGTATTCGAGTTCTTATAAAGATCACATACTGAAAATAGTACAATATTTTCATAAGCAAACAAGAATTTGTAAGTTATATTTGTTCCTTATTTTAGATATATATTTTCAAGTATCATATCTTTTCGGTAAAGTTGTGTTTGAGTTATGTTTGTTATGTATTTTTCTTATATGTTTCATTTTTATTGCATATTTCTAATCTTCCTGCTCATCCTCAGCTTTACATCACCTTTACTATCTGAATATCTGCATCCTTGTCATCAATAACATCATTAATCCATAGATCTCTCAATCACTGATCATTGTTATCGTTGACTTTTTTCTATTCAACTGTTTCTATCGGTTGGGAAGATTGTCATATTGTATTTGCATAACAAAATAGTAACGGAAAATTTTCTACAGACATATATATTAGGTTTGCTGACAGTATCAACTTAACATTTAGATTATTTTCTTCTATGAGGGATACACTCGAGTTACATATTTTCACCCTCCTTAACATCCTCGTAAAGCAGAGGTAGACCTATAGGCCAAAGGTTCCGAAAGTGGGCGCTGGAGACTTTTAATAGAACACTCAGGGAAAATAAGTGGACTTTATGCAATCTAGAGTGACAAAAATCCGACTTTTAATCGCCCTGCCACGAGAACCGTCGAGTTCTCAGTATTTAAAACTTAGATTAAATAATGCAGTTGAATGTTCCATTGTTAAAGAATATTTCACACGTTCGCCATGCCATCGCATTACTCAAACTAATAGGAAAAGATTACTTAATGACTGAGTAATAAGATAGCTTTGCGTTTGCAATGATGAGGATTCCAACCACTTGCTACTTATGAGAATGTAGGTGTCTGACTAGATTTTAGAATGTGTTTGACTCTTTGATAAAGTTCCTGGAAAACAAAGATATAGAATTGCGCGACAGCCTCATCACACCAAAGAATGATATTTCATACTTGTCTGACGTGTATAAACTGTTCAATGATGTGGGTCTCAAGGTGTCAACTTAAACAATATCGTTGCTGCTTTTATAAATTTTCAAATTTGTAAGCAGCATTCGGTAATGATGACTTGTTTATTTACTGTAAACACTTGGAGAACCTGCAATATGAATTTAAGGAACGATTCCAGAATATTCTAAACATGGACATACCAGACTTTTTCAAATGTCAACACAGCAAGATCACCGCAGATCGTAGAAAAACTGATAGAATTAATAACAAATATAGCAATGTTGCTGCCTAATAAAAGAAATCGGCATAAGTTTCATTTCTTCTCATTGAAGCATTCTTTGATATAGTTATAGGATATACCACATGGGATTGAAATAAACTTTGCAACCTATGGTATAGGCAAACCAAGAACTGACTTCAATGTAATATACCATTTTAAAGGCAGTTATTACAGAGTTAAGAGGTTTGTTAAGATTGGTTTTATGTGTTGAACCCTTCATTCAAATTGACATCATTTTATTAGAATATGCCTATTTGAACAAAAATTATACTTTAAAAGATCGTACAGGTAAGTAAAAATTCATTAAAATATACCAGTTAGGAAAACAATGCACCAAAAAATGAATGTCCTGTGTATCGTAAAATTCTGCAGATTTGTAAACAGTTGCTCCTTTTGATCTGTAATGCGCTTTTTTCCATCAGAATCTTTTTCCATTCTTATCTTCCATTATGGAACACTTCAGTTAAGGTGTGGGGATGTTTTACGTTTGTCCAATACTGTTTATTTTTTAGGGTAGATAGTAGCATTAATATATAACAGAAATGTGAATCAGATAATTTAAAATATTTTTTAAGCGATTTTCACATTTCTAAGTATATTATTGTATATGAAAGAAATATAATATTCTAGTCGCACTGTCTATTTTTTTTTCTTTTATTTAAACATATTCTTGATTTAACATTAAGACGATGTTTTTATTAGAAACATCTTATCAAAATATCTATGGTATTACGTGTTTGCCTGTTTGCCATTGAAACGTGGGAAATGAATACAAGAATCTATTTTAAATACAATTTAAAATGTACGACAATAAAAGAGTGAAGAAGTCATGGAAGGAAGTCAGGAACAGTCAGGAGAGTATGATTATCTATTAAGGATATTGATTTGCATGAAATGAAATCCGAAATGAGGTGACTAATGCTGCAGACAAGTTACACGTACGAAAACGAAATGTAGACGAATAATAAATACTATAGTATGTTTGTGCTGATTTGTGCAAATGTATCTAGATACATTTATTTGTATAAACAACAAATACGCACATGTTGACTTAATGTGAAAATTATGCGTGGTAATTTACGCAAATATACAAATATACAGAACAAGGAAGGGGAAGATGATGACGGCAAGAAAAGGAAATGTATCACTTTAAATGGTAAGAAATGAAAGAAGAAAAAATTGAAGAAAATTTTAAATTTTTTTTCCTTAAATTTTTTTTCTTATTTAATGTGTTTTCCTCCATATTTGGATCCAAAAAATAAGAGAAAGAAAACGTCACAAGAATGAAGAAAAATAACAACATGAAAATTTGTGGTTCTTGAAGTATGCGAATCCTTGGGCATTCTTTTTTGTATCTTCTATGTGAACAGGATACTCTAAAAATTTGTGTTAGGCACATGAAGAAAGAGTATGAGAATGATGAAATGAAAAGAAGAAATATGTTACTAACAGGAAAAAAAAGAAAAAAAATGGTAAATGAAACAAGAAGAATACAAGCTAAAGATACAAATGTTGTATCTGTAGTTCGCTTAGTGATGTTGCGGCTTGTTGTTGTGTAATACGAAGAGCTGTAAATTGTAGGCGCAAATGTTTTCACAAATAAATTTTTGTCACTTAAACAGCATTGTAGTAGTTGTAACAGTAACTTAAGAATAACCACATTGCAAGCAGTGGAAAACCATGGAACGACAAGGGAGGAAAACCGCGTCAGTGGAGAAAAAACCTCATAAATGTTTACACCTTGTTTGCAACCGCTGCTTATACCAATTGTATTGTAGCATACTTTTGGGCGTCGAAAAAAGCCTCCAAAGAAAAGTGAAATCATTTACATGCACACAACACAGAACCGCGCTTGAATCTCTTTGTGTAGGTGTGGGAAATTACAAACCTATGAACGTATGTAGCTGTAAGTGGGTATGTTTGTGGGTGGTTATTGTTGTGTATCTCATCACTACATAAAAACAGTGTGTACAATTGAAGAACAAAAAAAAAAATTATGAGATGAGATGCGATGAAACAAGAAAAAAATGTGTCAATGATGCTGAAACATTTGTTGTTTTTGTTTGTTGTCATTGTTGTTGTTCTTGTTGATAACTGTTATAACAATAATAATGATAATAATGATGATGATGATGATGATGATGATGAAGTGAATGAGAATAATAATAACAATAATATAACAATGTTCTACTGTTTTGATTGTTGTTCGGCATTTTTTGTGTGAATTAAACCAAAAAAAATTGAAATTATTGTAGTTACAATGGGCAGTAGCGCAAAATACTTAGTAATATGAGGAGTTTTGCCTACAGCAGAAAAAATAGTTGATATTATAATGTACTTTTGTTATTTGTTATGATTTTAAGTGGGGGAGAATATGTACATTTAAGACTATAAAAAGTATCTATAGTTATTTTTCAGTATACTTATGTAAATTCATTCCATTTTAATGAAATTTTTTAACTGATGGTAGAGATTGGTGAATTCAGTATATGATATATGATAGATGCAATGTGTACAGAAATATTTAAAGTCTATTTAAGAGATAATTCTTTTATTCACAATTTATTTATTTTCAAACCTTATAATATATAGAGTGCTAACTACAAGGCCTTCGACTCGTCTATTATAAAAAAAAACTGTTATCCAGGGATGGAATTTGTAGAAGGTGTAGGGTAGATTGTGTCCAAATAGCTGTGATCTGGTGCTGTCTAGATTTTTTCTTGCTTCCTTTGCTGCAGCGTCAACAGATTCATTTGCCTCAATCCCCGAATGACCGGGAACCCAAAAGATATTAATTTTATTCCGGTTTTTGATGCAGAGATGACGGAGTTCACAAAAAAGACTTTCATTATTAAATAAATTTTGAATTCCTAGTATTGTACATAAACTATCGCTACATATCACGTATTTTCATCTGTTAACTTCCGCTTATTGGATAGCTTTTATAACGATACGGCTTCAGCAGCAAACACGGAGTAGTAGTGGGGGAGTAAACTTTGAGATATCAATTGCTGGAAAACTGAACTTGAATTTGATGATTTGAGAAGCGATGAAGAAACGTGTTCAAGGACGAGCACTGTAGAGTCTTAGGAGGCTTAGGCGATAGGGTTCGTGAATATTGTGAAGCTTTGAAAAACAAACATATCTCCGTATGGTGGACAAAACATTGAATGTGCGTCGTTTTTATGAAGCTTGTTTGTAATCTTTGGAGAGGATTACGTTAGTGAAGCAGAATATCTTGGGAATCAGTTTGAAAGTCGTTTGAGCAACTCTGCTGGTAACGTCAGGTAATCCTGCTTCAGCTAGGATGCACTTGGTTGGAGTTGTTGGGAAAGCACCAATGCTACAGTAAGCCGTATGATATAGGGGTGAAATGGATCTTAAAGTTGATGGTGAACACCAGTCATATATAGGTAGGGCATTATCTATACGGGAAAGCATCAGTGCTCTGGTATCGGAGGCTATGTGGATGAGGAAGCATTTGCAACTTAAAAATTGAACGATTGTCGACCTTTTTCCTGAGATCTATACAATGTTGCTAGATTAGCAGAAGGGCGGAAACTAGATCATCTCGTCCCTGCGGCCGCAAGTGTGTCTTAATCACAGTTCCTTCGAGATTCTGGCATTCATCAGGAATTCCAAGATTTTCTTTGAAGACAAATCAGCAATTTCAACTGGTCTTAAATACTGGTTTCCAAGGTAGCGGAGTCTGTCCCTGATTAGACCCAAGCTGGGACCATAGTAAGTGCTTTGCTGACTTCTCTTCTTTATTACAATGTTACGCAGTTTACACAGATTGCATATTATGTGAATGTTTCGTTACTCGGCAATGTCCTGTCAAGAAACCTGAGACTGTCAGTGTCAGTCCCAGTAGTTTGTGAGATCTAGTTGGGAGTGTAGCCACTATAAATTCTTCGTGTCTACCCAATAGCGATGCGATTTGTTATCAAGCCATTGTTTGTCCCGAACTCCAAGCCAGCCCACAGAATGGCTCTGATTCAATGAGAGTGTTAGCAGATCGTTTCCTGACGAGTTTATTTTCCTCTTCGTTGCTAAGATACCCTGGTACCCATATTTGGTTAATATGATTGTTCGTCTTTTGTGTAACATCAAGCAATCACAAATCAATTGCAAATTGAACTCAAAAGCATTGAGTGCATGTAGTACAGCCTTGATATCAGCATGTATTTGTGCTTGTTTCTTTTGGATGATTTCTGCCTGCAAGACTGATTCTCTTGGCCCATACTGCTAAATAGGCGTCTTAAAGGGTAGGCACTTGATCCAACAGCAGTGTCCATTTTATAACCATCTGTATTACACACATGGGAGTCATGGGCTTAGATCTTAACTGTTCCCAGCCCTGTCTATCTAGAAATGTGACTTTCAAATTTTGCTTCTTGTCTAATTTAGAGCACCATTTGACATGATCGGTCTAGTAATATTCGTGTACAGCCACACTGACATTTATGGTTTCAGTCCCCAATTCGTACCCACGAGTCTGTTGCTGGTCCATATAGTTGCTCTAGACTTATTAATTATGGATTGTGGATGACTGTTCCAAAAAAAAATTTCTCATTAAGTGTGACGCCTAAGTATTTCACTTGTTTAGAGAAGGTATTTTATTACCAAGTGTAAGAGATTCCCTTAGTCGGGACTTAATTCTCTATCCTGTGAATATTAAAGAAATATTTATTTTATTACACTAATGGGAATTGCTAATTGTCCCGCTCTTCTCAGTAAACAAGGCCGTTCTTCGAAGAGTTGGGTAGTTTGGCAAAATGTCCTTTGGGAACCTGGCTCAGTTCGTGGACTCTTCAGCTTGATTTTAGAGATAGAGGGAGATAGCTAGACTAACCTTAGACCGTTGTGTGATTACTTCTAACTCCTTTTCCATTCCTCTATTTTAACAAGCATCACAATGGGTCTTCAAGGCTTCTGGGTGAACTCGCGAGTAATTACGAACAGCCTTCATAACCTAACGTAACATAATGGTAATCTTCAATGTTCTTCACAAAATATCACATTAACTATTGAAGATCCTTCGTCATAATTTTAATAACCAATAAAAATAGCTTCTCTCAGCTAGCTACGCCCATGAACGATTGCGATTGAAATTAATAGATTACAACATTAAGTCTTAGAAAATCATGACATAAAATATACTCTTTTTTATGAGGTACAATTTAATGCTTGCTATAATTATTCTATTAAAAGGTAAACAAGTAACCCATTTTGAATTGTTTTAAATATACAATTATATAATTAAGTGAATTTTTTCTAGTTTCATTTTTAATTTATCCAATTAAAAATTTTTCATGTTAATTTTTCTTTTTTTTTTGCACAATTTTATATGCTAAATAGATAGAAAAAAACCTAATTAAAGTTTACATAAATGTAGTTTTGTAATCCAATGAAACATTTTTGTGCGTATTAAATGATGCGAAAAATTGAAATATTTGATGTTTTAACATCAAAAAATTAAAGAATATTCTATAGATTTTGATTATGCCAATATGACTATGACTTATGAGGTCTCCCAGACACCATAACAAGTTATGAAATATAAATTTTATCCTATCTATCACTGGTTTTGTGATGTATTGTATATAAAAATTGATATTAAAAAAATATTATGATTTATTCTATTGTACCCAATTGAGGGGTAAATCATTCTGGAAGGATTATAAATGACAAATAAGACTTCAATTAGCCTCAAATAATTATTTTTTATTGACAAAAAGTTTGTCAGATGCACATCTGGAGTTTCACATACAAAATATATAAAAACTATACGAGATCACTAACAAAAAATTCACCATTCAACTTCACACGTAGTATCCAGTCTTCTTTTTAGATATTCACCATTTCACGTCCAATAAATTATTTCTCAAAATCAATCCTTCAGTAATCGTCACAATTTTACATGGATATGCATCATAGTGATAATAGCAATTGTCGATCGCTATGATTCAGTTTTTCGTAACCATATTGTATTTATCTATGGTACTCATTTGAATTATAAATGACATTTTAGATTATTAACATATTTTAGGAGCTCATAAGAATTATTCTCTAAATTGAACTCATTTGGTTGTGAAATGTTAAAACATTTTAAATTCAGTATAGATAAAATAACACAAAAGCTCTTTACCGAAATATTGTAAATTAGTTTGAAAATGTTTATGCAACAAAAAAACAAGTCGATTAATTCAGTTTTTTCACCATTTTTTGTGGGTTATGAAACATAATCATAATAATTATTCAAATAGAATTTACATAATTATGCACATACATAATGTTATGCAGTTGAATGATTCTTTAAATAAATTAATCATTCACTTAAAAATAAACTAAAGACACGTTTATTGATAGATAGATAGAAAGATACGAAAAGAGTGCATGTTTTGTATGTGTGTAAACTTCATAAATAATTTAATTGAATTATTTTCTGATCAAAAATTGACACACTCAATTTATTTAAACATTCAACAAATATTGTATGAATCTATTGTAAGAACAATAGATGTGTATCTATTATACATATGTTTGTATCTTTTCTTGCATAAATTGTTTTATTTATATTGTAATCATTCATTGTAAAAGAACATGCAGTAATTAGTTTTGTTTATGAAAAAGAAAATTCTAAGAATTTCAATTAAAATAACAACGTTTTATTGACTTTGACTTGAAAAATAAAAATAAATAAATTGAAAATAAGAAATAAAACATGCAAATGTTCATCTATGAAAATGAGGAAATGAATGAATGAAGAAAATTAGAATTAAAATCAAAAACAAAATATCAATAAGATAGAATGAATGCAAAAGTGAAAATTGAATTCGTGGCAACTTCTGATGCAAATCAACATCATCATAATTTAATTAAAATACAAATTGATTTTATCACACACACATATGTATCTTTTTAGTAAATACACTTATACGTATAAGTAGGATATGTGAGTTTGTTAACTGTAATCAATTAACTTGCATTCAGTGAACATGAATACGCTTTAGCTTTGCTCTTTGAAATGTTTACATGACTTTGCTAAAAATTATAACCAACAACTGGAAATGAAAGATTTCTTTTGCGCAAAAACTCAATGTGAAGGTTGAATTTTCTTTTTTCAGGTAAATAAACATCAAGGAAAATTCTAAATATAAAGTCAGGGACACAAGTTAATGTTGAATTGGGATTTAAGTGAGTTTAAAATTCATTTATTCATTGGTAATTGGTTTAGTATTATGAAAGATCAAGGAAAGCTCATCATTAAATAAAGTATGTAAATCACACTTAAAGAATTTTTGGAAATGTTTTTCAGTGATAAAGTTTTAAACATTAATATAAAAGCATGATCAAATCTAAAATTAATATAGGAGATATTAAGGTAAGGATGAGTTGCTATTGGATTAATCATTCGTTAAATATAAGAAAAATGAATACACGTACCTCATCTTTATTTATAACTATTTATTTAGTGAAAATGTTTTTTGTTATTGATGAAATATACAAGGATGGCTGATAGACCATCTCATTACTAGTCAGAAAAAGTAAATATAATATCAGTAAAAGTGTCTTAGTATTAAAAATAATGGTACTTTTAAGAATATCTAAAAAATCTACTACTCCCCTTATATACAAAATTTGACATTCTAAGATTCTTATTTTTAAACGCAATTATAGACAGGCTAATTAATAACAGGCTAAGATATTCTGTTGGTTAACACTGCGCACATGACGGAGCTTCTAAGTACAAGAACTGAGATGAGGTCTGCAGGTGATTCATCCACCGCAGGCGGCAGTCAATCACTTTCACAAACGTGGGTATCTGCTGAAGACGGTAATGATACTATTGCTGGCGTGGGCTAAGGTTGCATTAAAACACGTACTTTTTCTGTTGATTATAATATTCTTAATATGTATCTTTAATTGCATAAAACCTTAAAAATCTAAATCAGAATACAGCAAGTAAAACCTAAGATTATTAAAACAAAATAAGAACAACCAACACATTATCAATATGACACAAATAAAAGAATAACTGACTATCAGTGACAATGTTGATGCTTTTTCTGCTTCGCTGATCGCTTCCTTTCAGTTTCAACTCTTCATTCGCTGAAGCAATTTCTTATAACTATTAACTTTATGTATTTCTATTGCCATATCCCAAACAAATTTTTGGAAAAGTCTCAATAAAGACATTACAAATATACAACAACAACATGCAGTTTGTGTGTATAAAAATGTTTATAACAACAACATGCAAGCAAACAGATTGTGTATTGTACAAGCGAATGTACGAAGAAAAGAGAACGAAAAACACACAGAAGTTCGTTGACGATCTAATTTTTGTGCAAGAGGGGATTGTCGGCAAAAGTAAACACAACAACAACTTCTACACAAGCCAAAGAAAGCAAAAGCAACATTCAGACGGATAGGCAGACGGACAGACTGAAAGACAGACATAGCTAAATGAACTGGATAGAATTTTTTATATGCAAATGTTGTATTGTTGTATTTGTTTTGAGATGATCTCTCTCTCTGTCTGTTTTTAAGAAGTTCCACTTCTATCACGTGTCTGTGTTCCACATAAAATTTTGATTTTGATCAAGATTTTATTAGTAGTTTTTGAGTTATCTTTAATAATGTGCGTTCCATTTGTGCTACTTGAAGTCGGTTTTCTATTTTGTTAAAATTTTATCATAATATAAGTACGGCAACAAGTTTTTTATGATAATTTTTACGCCTAAACTATTTAATCGATTTTGATAAAAAATATACCATTCGATAGGTTTTCATTTCTAGATGTGCCCAATATTTTATTAAAATCTGTTGGGTATTATTGGCGTAAAAACAATTAAAAGTTTTCACAAATACAACTATAAGAAAACCATACACACCTACACTCTACACAAACACATGATCTTCATCTCTCACTCTCTTTCTTTCACTCTCTCTCTCATGCAAAATGTTCGTGGGCAAGTTTAGGTATGTGCTTAAGCGCGGGGGAAATAAAAGAAAGAAGAATCTACGATACTTCAGCCACTGGGTGGCATCGTACACGTGATAGAAGTGAAACTTCTTAAAAACAGACAGAGTGATCAACTCAAAACAATTACAACCTTATATTTAATATTCTTTGTGAGTACTCTGTTAATAATAAATAAAACCAAAAATATTCTGTTTTGAATTATTTTATTCAATATTTACTGGTTCGTTGGTTGGTGGTGCAATTGATATTACTGCTATAAATGATTTGTGATAGCTAAAATATGTGATATATGCCAGTTATTTGTTATTCAACGTATATTTTATATTTTGTATTTTTTCACTGAAAATTTCATACTAAATTTTTCCCAACGCCGCTAAAGAAGTTTCACTTCAATAATATCATAAAATATATGAATGGAGAGTCCGTGTATATTGTTGCTATTTTGCCATGTACATTTTCTTGCAAGAAATTAATTTAAAAAGCAGCAAATACGATAAACGAAAGCGACGAACTTTATTGCATGATACTCAATAATTGAATTTTATATCAAATTCTCTTTACAGAGAAGAAAAAATTGAATTTTTCTCAAACGTTTAATTACTTTTTGTCTTCCTTCCGGCGGAGTGGTCGAATTTCGAGCATTGGTCGATCCTAGCTTGTATTAAAATCTGAAAAAATAAAAAAGTAAAGTATACTTTGAGGGGTGGCATTTTTATCTAGTGAATGTAAATTATATCTACCAAGTGACTGTTTCAAAAAAAGGGACAAAGATGTGTCTTATTAGGTGTTTTTGTTCTGACAGAATATGTACAATCATTGAAGCAAAAAAAAAACAAAATTTACAATGGTCGTCCTCCACCATTCTTGTCTTCAAAAAAGAAAGGTCCAAACACTCTTGCAGCCAATAAAAAACACCAAACGGGTACTTTTTTAACACGCATTAGGTCCTTGTGGATTCTTTTTTGCTTTTCAGCTTCTCCAGCTGGCTGTTTTGTTTAATTACCATCCATGCTAATGATTAATTAGGTTAGTCACTCATCAACATTTTGCTACAGAAATCATAGAGTTTTTTGACCAATTCTTGCGTATTTCAATCGACTTGGCTTACTCGGTGAATGTAGTTTTCAAGTTACCGACACAATGATTTTGGGTCTTCAGAAACATTTTCCTTAATGCAAAGGATATCATCAGTTGCATTTGTTTTGAATGAATCTTTGAAGAGTGTAGTGTTTTTAGTACAAATACATAATACCCATTACATTGCTTTGTAATTTGAATATTAATATTATAAGAACTTCATCAATTGATAAATTTACCTCAGAATAGATCTCAATATATATTCAGAGAATATAAAATTGCATAAAATATTAAAGTTCCAACATGAAGAATTAAACTTCAATTTACTTTTCATGATATTTTTTTTGTCTTTATTTAAATTTCTACTTACCTACAATACATTAAATATTCGTTCTTCTTTAATATTCGTGAGCGAATTAATTTCGGTTTTTATTTTATTTTATTTTATTCTATTTTGGTTTTTATTTGAAACCCTTTTAGCAAATTTTTTATGAACATCCTTATAAATACACAAATACACTCGCTTATACATACACATACGCATATGTATGTATGATTGTAGATACACTCATACTTACATTAACACAAAGACATCAATTTAACATTGCCGCATACATCGACATGCATACGTGATTAACTGAAACCAGCAATTTTTATGTTTATGTGTCTGAGTTGGGGTTTCAATGTACCTTATACTTATATGGTATAGAAGTATCATGCATAAGTACATATGTATGTATGAAGTATATATGTATATAAGTGTGTATTTCTGTGTGTATCTGTGTTAATGTATGTGATTATAATGGTATGAGTGGTTGTTCTTGTTCACTCGGTTTATTGTGCCCTTAGGTTATTAGTCAAGTGTATGTAGGCGGGTGTAGCGCAACGTAACGCATTTGTTTTGTTATTAACCCATGACTGACTGAACGAGTGAGCAAGCGACCGATTGTAGGGGAGACGTGTATGAGAAATTAGCCCACATAAACATGAGAATCGTAAAAGAGAAAAAAAATATAAAGATGTACTACAAAATGAAATAGGAAAATTTATAATAAAAAAAAGAAAAAGTAATAGAAATAGAAAAAGTCAAGAAAAGCAAAAAGAAGGAATTAAACATATCACGTGTGGCATATTATTAGAACATTTGACTATACCATATAAAACCCTATAACTCTTGCTTACCCAACCATACTTAGCATATGAAGAAGAAGGTGGTTCATCTTCAATTATTGTCTCTGTGACTTTTGTCTTCTGACTATTGCGACACTTGTTTTTTCTTGCTGAGCTCGCAAAGAAAATTAGCACGTCTTCTTATACTCATTCTTTTTTCTCTCTCCATTCATATACTACTAGTACAACTTACTCAATATTCATTGTCACTTATTCAATGTTAGGGGCTCTTAAACTGTGACTTGGGGAATTTACATGGGGTCAGTGAAAGAATTTTGTTATAAATTTTACACATTCGCCACACAATTATAAGACACTTTGAAACCTCACCAATCTGCGTGGTTTAAATTTTGAAAATAATTAAAAAAGCGAATGAAAGTAAAAAGAATAAGCCGCAACAAAACAGTACAATTTCTATTTTTTGGTAGCAGAAAATGTTGTTTTAATGGATTTTAATTAATATGCCACTAAAAAAGAGTTTCACGGAAGGAGAAAAGAGCTTAATTAAGGCTTATTCAAGTTCAAACTTAAATGTAAGCCAAATCTCAAGGAAAATTGGTCGTAGTAGCACAGTAATTGCGAATTTTTTGAGGGACATTGAAAATCATGGAAAGCTAAGAAGTTTGGGAAGAAAAGCAATTCTTTCTGCACGGGATAAAAGGTATATCAGAAATAAAGCCAGCAATTCCACAGTGTCGTGCTCACAATTTGCTGCTTTTTGCAGTAGAAAAGTATCTCTTATGACTGTCTGCCCGCACTACAGAAGGGCTACAAAGAACCACGACTCCGTTTCACGGAAAATAACTTGGCCACATGCTGGGACTTAGTAAGACAATTTTACTCTACAACATTCGCATTGATCTTAACGTGATTTCTTTAAATATGTAATTTTTTCCGATGAGAAAAAATTCAATCTCGATAGACCAGATGGGTTTCGGTAATATTGGAGCGATTTGAGAAATGAACTCTTTGTTTTCTCTAAGAGAAACTTTGGTGGCGGGTCAGTAATGATCTGGAGCGCATTCACTAAATGTGGTACGCTCGAAATGAAATTTACAAGCTCAAAAATGAATAGCGCAGACTACATAAATGTGCTTGAAAGTAGCTTACTCCCTTTATACAGGAAACAGGGAAAACCCGTATGTTTTTATGCATGACAATGCTCCAATACACAATGCTCAGCCCAGGTGATGGACTGGCCGGCATGCTTGCCAGACTTAAGCTCCATTGAAAACCTTTGGGAAGTATTAGTAGGTACGTCGAATTTATGCTGAAAATAAAACATTCGAAAATGTTTCCGATCTAAAAAGGTCGATTTTACATGAGTGGAACAAGCTTGAGCCAGCCTTACTTCACAACCTTATAAATTCAATGAAAACCCGTATTTTTGAAGTTGGAAAGAACCGAGGGTGGACACATCAATTATTATTTTTTATTGTTTTTGCAAAAAAATACCGTTGAAGTAGAATTTTTTGTTGTTTTAATACTTAAAAGGAGAAAGTGTCTTAAAATTTTGATAAGCGCGCAAAAGGGGAATTTCACAATTTTTGTATTTTTCTGATTGTTATTTAATAAAAAAAAAAAAAATTGGTGGTAGTAATTGACAATTGAATGCCAATAACCTAAATTTTTTTTTGAATTTCTATCTTTAAACCCTAACCAGATATTAAAAAAAAACGAAGTGTCTTATAATTGTGATAAGCACCTTATATTCTTAGAGTTGGGGAAAAAGTCCATTGAGAAAATTCCATTCGCAGACTATATAAGCTTAAGAATCGCTGTTCTGTTTAATTTTCCTTGCTTTTAGCCACATCACTCACTTCCGTTTTCAGTTATTCTTCATTTAATTTCTTTTCTTTTCTTTTCTTTTTTTTTTTATTTACCTTTGCGTGACTTTTGCGGCAGTTATGCTTTGCCTGCTGCTTTGTATAATTAAAACACGTTTACATGTTAGCAACTTATTAAGGTTGACAGGATTCTCACATTTCATCCACTTACCACACACCAAAGAGTCCTTGATATTAGAACATTGTCTAAATCTGTTGGCTGCATGTCAAGGAATTAATTTTTAAACAACTGTTTTCACTGAAGACTCAAAATATTTATTAATAAAAAAAAAAAAGAAAAGAAAATTCATAATTCTCTTTAAAATCAATTTTGGAAAAGGTCATATTGTTATGTGTTTGTATGTCCTTATTTTAACTGCTTGTCATTTGCCAGAATTATAAAATTATGTGTCTGTCTATTTTTTTTTACACAATAAACCAAGTCATAAATTTACTGTTCTGATATTGATTTTATATTGAAAAACATTTTACTACTATAGTACTATATACTATTTTCTACAAACATATGTATGTTGTAGTTTTTTTTAAGTTTTTAATTTACATTAATTTGAATTGGCTTCATGCAGTCAGCAATTTGCATTGAGTTCTCTCTCATTCAGCATATGAATCACATATTAATTTTATAAAATCCTCTTAATGTGTTTGATTTCGATTGCAGACAGCAATTGGTATTTTTTAATAATTAATAATAATAAAAAATATGAACGAACGAGCATATGGAAAGGGGGTTTGCTTTTGGTTTGGTTTGGTTTGGTTGTTCTAGTATGTGCAAATGTGAAACTGACAAATTATATGAGAATATTTGATTTATGGTTGTCGGTCTGGTTAATGTTTAACGACTTTGGGATTTTTAGGTTGATATATATATATGTATTTTAACGCAATGAAAACCAAAGTTAATGGTAGATTTATTATACATTTTCAACACAAGCAAGTTCAACCTTTTAATGAGTGGAAAATCTCATGGATATTAAAATTTTTGATGTATAAAATATGGAAATAGTGAATAAATTAAATTGTATACACTTCATCATTTCCATCAGTATAAATCGTTAAGGTAAGGTAATCACATGGCAATGTTACATCACTGATGCTTCTGATTCCACTTATAAGACTCTTAGTCCTGTCAATATTGAAGTTACTCAGTTACTATTGTTCAATCATAGCTTCCACAAATTGTCAATACCTTCTTTAAAAAAGAATCCGAAAATCATTTTACTTTTTTTTTAAGAGAGGTTAGACATGTAGAGAATAAGCGGTAGATTCTCGAATATCAAGTAGTTAGAGGCCAAACCCTTTTACATGACTCCTTATTAGATAATGTCCAGTCCAATGAGTGGTTTCTACCGCAGTCCTAATGTGTTGTCTATTACTTAGTCTGACAATATTGTTTGTAAGGCATTGATTCATCCTAAGACAAATTTATCTGACTATTTCATATTATTTCAAGCAATAAATGATATCATCAATCAGCTTATTCTACAAATATATCAACGTTTTCATGTCATAAAGTTGTTGTTGAGATGCATACTGCAAAGACGCCCCTCGGCCGCTAGCATTGACGGTTTATATCTGTTATGTAGGGAGCAAAATTTCTGTCAGGTGGTGATGGCTTCGTGGTGACATCAATAGATCACAATTCAATCGATGATGGAAGACATCATCAACAGCACACAATTTAAATATTGATATCCAGTCATAGTGAAAAGACTCAATCGAATTGTTCTGTCCTGCGTCCTCATATGACAAACAAACTCTATCCCAATTTAGACATATATATGACAGTCCATTATATCCCATATTTATATATACAAGTACAATTGTATAGCACATTCTATTCTTTTCTCTATCTAATGAAATTCATTGTAATTATTTCTATAAAAAATAAGAGCAATGATGTTTATTGCTGTTGTTTATGAATCCATACTTCCCTTTTGGGTTACTAAAATCTTTCTGTAATCAAAAATTATGGAACTGCTTAAACAGCTTACTTAACTTTTGAGGGATTCAATATAAAAAAGACAAGGCAGTTGGTCGAAAAGGTTCTCTAAATGTAGTACAAATTCGGAATTCAAGTTTTCTACTAATTCGGGAAACATACCATAAATAATAGATAAAGATATGAGGAGGACAATCTTAAGAAATGTCTGTAGGATTTATCACTTAGGTGGTCTTGTGGTTATCCATTTTGATTTGATTTTGTTTTCCTACTCTGTATCTTTTCATTTAATCTTACAGAGAAAGGTTGTTGATACCAAAAAAATAACTTTACTTAAACAATTTTATTGTATGTTATTGAAATTCTAAATTTTATAGATTGGTTAGGGTAATTACATTAAACAACTAAACCTCTTCATGTTTTCACCATTCAAGAATACAAACAAGTAGTACAAAATCTAGTATTTACATCCTACGCAGCACAATATATTTTCATAAGTTAGCAGACTTTAATTATATGTTCATGTAAATATTTGTTTAGCTTAAAACAGTCTGGCATCTTCTTATGTAAGTATCTAATTGAAATTCTAGACACCTGTTAGCATTAAAAGTATTTATCAAATGCTTATTTTTCTCACGCTCACTTTATTTACTCGAAAAGAAAATTTGTTATTTTAATGTTGGCTTAAGAATAATTACAGACATTTTTCAAATAAATTTTCTTCCTCGAAAAATAAAACAAAAAAGGAAAATAGAACAAAATGGAGAAAAACAAGCCAAGGAAGAAACATTTGGGGGAAAATAATGTCCTGTTTTTCAAATGCTGATTATTTGTGAGAAAAGAAATTAATGGTTTCAAAATATAAATGTTTTTGAGGTGGACCCTCAATTGTCTGATCTTCAAATGAAAAGGGAGAAAATAACCTATTGTTTGATAGAAATTAATGACCAGTTATAGTCTCATGGGCCTCTTATGTCAAAAGTAAATAGATCGATAATTGATTTTTTGTTTTTTGTTTTCTACTTGAATACACAGAAAAAATGAGGTTATTGCTTGGGAGTTTTTGTCATATAAACCTAAATAAATGTAGTATATTAACTTTACCCTTTCATGCGAGCCAAGACAGCCTTCATCAAATGAAACTGTCAACTGTCAATGACATGCAAACGTTAGTTAGTTAGGCAGCCAGTCATTCAGTCATTCAGTCACTGAATATAATAATACTGATATTAGCTTAAATTTTACAATTCAACGCACTTTGAAGTTAAATGTCCTTGGTTATAAGTCACAAAACTCCTATCATTGTTATTATTTTTATTAGTATATTTGTTGATATTTTTATTAGTCAAAAAATGTCAAACTGCCATTCAACATCGGCATAAACCACAACAATGAAATGAAATGAAATGCTTTGATACACTGGTGGTGGAAGGTTTGAAAGCGGCCAGTAGATGTACAATATTATTGGGCATGAAAAATATTGATGCTGCTTGTAAATGTGCAATAAATTGGAAATAATTTGTATAAAGCGGGCATAGACTTTTATTACATCATAGTATTCGTCTTTATGCATTTTATATAGTCTTTACTTTTAAAGCCTCACAGATCTCTCAGGGATATGGTGAATGGAACAAGTTAATGAAGTTCAAAATGCGGTTTCACTGTGATTTAATTAAAATGGTCTTTTCTCCTTTGTTGGACTGCCATCATATCGTGGTAAGGGAGCTCAGTAAGTGTAAAAATCCTGAGAGCATTTTCCTGGCTATTGGTATGGTTTTCCATACCAACACTAAAGCTAACGACTGTCCAAAACAGGCAACACAAGGCTACTGAGTGTACTCGCTGTTTTACAATCAGCCTGTCTACTCTAAGCTGATCTTAGTACCGGCTATCACAACTACCTACCCTAACTATTGGTTAATACCATTGTACGTCTATGGGTTGCTTTAAAACAAAGATTTTGGATTATAAACAAAAGGAAAAAAAACAACAAAACAATTCAAAATTTTAGCTTACGAACGCATTTCGTGCATTTTAATATTAATTTCAAAATATCGTGCACGATTTTAATTACATTTTTGGCGTTAATTTAAGCATCGAAGTTGAGTAATAATCATTATGATTATAATAGCTTTCGAAGCACTTCATTGCTCGGTCGGTCGGCCTCATTCACTCGTTTTTTGGTTTGTTCTTTCGGTCATTTTAGTGGGCAATAAACAAATCAACAAACAAAATGGCCGCACACTTCATATAGGGCATAGCCAGGTTAATAAAACGTATAGGAAGGAAGTATAGGACGAATAACTAGAATTATGTAAACAACATAAGCAAAACCAAATAGCACAATAACAAATACTAAAGAAAAGGGAGAGTAAAATGGTTGAAAAATGGGACGATAACCAAACTAAATTATATGTTAACAAAACAAAATTACCAGACACAAATACTCTCACATGCATCCTTAATACACATGAAACCATTTGAGTTAACCCCGATAAGTAGACTATACAAATAGTACAAAAAACAACAACATCAATAACAGGGACTAAAAACACAAAACAAAGTGTTGTAAAGGAGTTAAGAGCCACAGCCACAGTTTATCAATACATGTATAGTAAGTATGTGTATGGGGGATATTGGTAGAAGAGGGGGAATCGAAAAGTTAGCATCATTCATTATCATGTCACGTCAATCGAAAACAATCTAATGACTGCACATGATTTTTATCTTAAATAGAATGACAATTCAAGCGTAAAGAACGCAACAGCAACATCAAGCAGAATAAAGGCAAAAATAACAAAGTGTTACAAAATCAATGCAAAAAATGAAAAAAAAAATGGTACAATTTACAGGGGTGTTCATGAAGAGGGGATTAATGAGTCATGTGTGGAATTTATGATAATTATATTTGTAGAGAGCAGGACTGTAATCAATGCCGAGTCAATTGTAAACAGTAATAGGACAATTAGCACTGCAAAAATATATTTGACTTGCACTATTGCTGTTCCACTTGCGATAAGTAGTCAGATTTTAAGTGGAAGTAGCGGGCTCATAGGCATACTTAGTTCCAAGTCAACTTGTTAATCACTTGCATTATGTGCTTCGATAAGATCTCTGGCAGGTCACTTTGCTCCCTCTACTAGTTATGAATAACATTGTTCTATCACTCAAAAGAGCAAGCATTATCACAAAAGAAATATTATTTTTAAACTAAACTTATTGCCTTTTTCTGAAAATATCTTCACACAAATATCATTTATTCTTTTACTCATTTACATACATAAAGTCACAGAGTAGAAGAAAAATTATGTAAAATAATTGTATTATAATACAATATTTTATTTCTTTATCTGAATCCCCCTTGAACTACTCCTATGACCAATGGACTTTGGCATAAGAAGGTGTCCTGTGCGTTTGCAGTATGTTAACATGTTTCTGTTTTCATTTTCTAGTGTTACTTTTACGCTTGATATGCATTGGCTACTTGAATGCTTAAATCAAGTGTAAATCTCTTTTGAAACTGTCAGCGTGACGAAAATTATTATTATTTTTCTTTAGACCCGATTTCTGATATTAAAAGTTTAGCCTAAAAAAGAAAGGTTACATTGGAATTTTATTGGTTTGGTTTTGTGGTCATTTGAAGAGGGAAATTCAATTTGATATGGGATAATTGTTAGTATGGAAATTAAAGCTATAAATATTCTTCTATTGACAATCAAAGAGGTTTGAAATTAATATTGTTATACTATGATATCTTGTTAGAGTTACTCCTAAGTGAAATGTCATCAAATTGGAAAACGGTTTGTCACAAACATGCAATCATTTTTTCAAATAAATTGAAAGGTTTCACTTAACTCATAAAGTGGTTTTTCTGTCAACCAAATCCGTTTAAAATAATTCAAATTTAATAGTTACTAGCGTACCCTGCGTGCTTTGCACTCACTAAGACCTAAGACAATTAAAATGGCAATGATACCCAAAATGATTTTTCAAATTACATATTCGAATTGCATCGAGGCAGATAGACTTCTTAAAATTAAGTATGCAGAAATAATAGAAATAGTGTTTCAACTACACCAAGAAAAATAATTAGACGGACGGTAATTTTATACCAATTTTAAACAGAGGAGTGTGCTTTGTTCACAATTCAACTAATGTGAATGTGGTTGACCTTCTTTCTTTATTTAATACAATTTCGCTTCAAAATGTGCTAATTTCTTTCCCTTTTAACAGCATTGCTAATTTTTACAGTGAAAAATATTTTAATAGCAACAAAACCTATTAAATGAATTTTAAATTAAGTACCAGTATTCATTTATGTTTTGTAATGCGTAAAGTCAAGTTAGTGCCAGTAAATCAATCCTTTGTTTACTGACAAAAATTTGCTAGTTAGAAATAGCAATCAATTTAACTTTGATTTAACATGTGCAGGTGAGGGGTTTGTTCATGATTAGACCGAGATACCGGACTTAGTACATCTTAGTTATGATCTCTGTCCGAATGGGATATATGGACAAAACCCTTGTCTCAGCGTGAAATCTCAATTAGATTATTTACTTGAATTGATGGGGTTATTTATAGCACTTGACCCAAGCATGAAGTTTCTGTAGGTAATTGTTGATCATCTCTTATGCTTCTGTGGGCGACTCAGAAAATACTTTTGTTATAATTTATATGCACACTGCTAACTAAGTTGTGGTATCACAATGGACCATACTCTTTTTTGTGCCTAAGTGAGCCTCTCGTCTGAGGGCTGCCACTTAACCTAACCTAACCTAACCTAACTAAGTGGTTAATCATAATTTATCTATATTTATATCTATAATATTTGAAATGTTATTAACCCATTCAGAAGGCTTACAATTATGCTGAGATGGAATCATACAATTTTGTAAATTTGTAAAATGTTTTCATGCCTTATAAAGTTATGCCATAGTGTGAACCTTACACGATTTCTCCGTCTCTGTCGCATAATATTTTTTTGCAATCGGATTATAATACTAGAAGAATAAAAAATGTCATTAATTAATGTTTGTCCCCATCTAGAGCTACATTTTGGAAAAATTTTATGAAAGTAAATTAATAATATTTTAAATTTTCGTTCTAAAGGTCTGAACCCATTCAATTTTTATTTTATTTTGCCATGGAAATTTCCCAAACTATTTTATTTCCATTTTATTTTACTTTTTGATCTGAAGGCCAGAAATTAAAAATATCTTTCATTATATATTGTCATTCTGTTATCTTTATTTAATCTTGTTATTTTATAAGTTTGTTTGCCATTTATTTTTTTTTTGTATTTAAATATTTCGCATTGGCTGTCGAACGCATTTGCTACTCTCAACTAGTTCCAATTTTCCTAGAAACACAAGAGCCTTTAATTTGTTACTAGTATTGTATTTTTTTTTTCCTTAATGTCTGTTGGCTTGCCTAGTTGCAATTCATCTGGACAGCCTTTTATTTGTACATTTTCTCATTTCTTTGGAATTCTTTAATAGTTTCCACTATTATTTCCCTTAAATTTGCAATGTTCAAAAGTGATTTAAATCATTGTGATCTAAGGGTCAAACATTTGTAAATTTTAATTAATTATCGGTTATTTTTGTTATTGGTTTTATTATTTTTTATTATTTATTATTTATTATTTCCTTGTGAACTATGCTTATTTAAAATAGAATTATTAATTCTTTTAACATCACGATAGAAATGGTTTTAACATCAATAATACGCGCATTCGTTTTTTCTTGATTAATTTTCAATTGCGTGGGATTCAAAATTTCTTATTTTATTTTTCTGAATTTTATTTTTCTCTTCTTTCTTTCTTTAAATTCGGGTAATCCATTAGAGCCATTTGATTTACAATTCCTTAAGTTTTTTATATTATGATTTTAAATAATTTAGCAATTTTTGTTTTTGAATATTTTAGTAGTAAATGATTAGAAAGTGTTAGTTTTTCCGAACTGTGAAAATATTAGGAGTTTAAGTGGTATTATTATATTTAACAAACGATCAAATTGATCATTGATGCATGTTTATTAAGAAGGTTTTTAGTAGAAAAAATGACTCCTTCAATACTCTTTTGTAAATTAAATATTTTTTCAAGCAAACTTTGATTATTGTCATTGATTTGATATTCTTGAGCAGCCCAAATGAATTTACTTAGAAGCAATAAGCAAAAGTTGATTGGCAACCGTAACTTATTTCGGTTAACCCTATTTTTGTTCTTATACTACTATGTATGTATAAAGGTAAAAATTAAAAGAATGCATGCTTAAATAAATTCATAAAATTATTTTGTAAAAAAATAAAAGTAAAGTAAATAATAAATAAATAAAATGGGGAAAAAACAGGATTATCTAATTGCCAATTTGCATGTAGTTACGTCTAAATTTTACCTATTTGTAATTCAATAAACAGAAGAAAAAAAAGTCAACTTTGGTTAAACAAATTCTCCATGTATATTTAATGTGGCTTGTTTAAGTTTTTCTCGCATGGGATTTATATTTACGGTGCAACTATTCATGGTATATATGTTTTTTTATATTTTTCTTTTATTTTTTGTTTCTTTCCACAATCACAAAAGCCGCAACAATTTTCTCGCTTTCATTTATGTTGTTGCTGTTGTTGTTGTAAATGAAATTCATTTGGTTTTTCTTTTTTATTTGGGAATTTTTAACATTGTAAAATTTAAAACAACAAAAGAAACGATTGGGTTAATGTCTTCGATACTTCTTTGATTGAACATCCTGTTCATCAATGCATTCTGGAAAATATAATGAGTACTAGTGTACCCGGCGTGCTTTGCTATGCTTCCGTCGTGAAGTGCGTGATACTGTTCTCTTTTTACTTTTGAAAAATCAGACGAATCAAATATTAATATTGACATAATTTCCTGCTATATTTGACAAAGGCGACTTGATTGATTTTAAAAGTTTTATATGCAAAATAAAAAACTGTCTGTATCTCCAAAACTACACCACCTTTCTGGTCCAAATGAAGCTTATAACCATCCACTTCATCCAATAAGTACAACAATAAAAATCAAAATCGGTCCAGCCGTCCTCGAGTTTAGCGCTTACAAACACTTATAGCGATTCATTTTTATATATATAGACATTTAGTGATAAGAATTTTGAGAGCATTAAACGAAACATAAGTTAATTATTTTGCAATTAACATAAAGATATATAAATGTTATCAAATTTTCCAATTAAAGTTATGCAAGTACAACATGAGTAGCATTATTCACATTAGATGCTAAAGGTTCGAAGGCGATAGGATCTGACAAGATTGAAAGAAGATCAGATAGAATTGGAAATAGTTAAATGAATGTAGTAATGATTATGCAGAATTGGTTAGGATTGAGTAGAATTGGAAAGGCCTTTGAAAATTTTTAGATCATTATTCAAGCCCACTGCTTAAAATTCTAGTCAAAGAATATAGATTTAATATTTCACTTATCACTTGTATTTCTGGATATTGTCTATAATTTGTATTTCCATGCCATAAATCAGTGAAAACAATAAATGCCACCCAAAAACTGTTTGGAGCTCAAATTGGCAGTACGTTTAATACTTTTCGGTACAAAGTCTGACCAGAGACTGAGTGTGGTAGCACGGGTGGTCAGAAGCCCACGGATCTTGTTCCGTCCTGGCCACAGATGGCCCCTTTAAGGAAGTTTCGTTGTGATTGTTGATTGTTACCCAAAAGCCAGTAGAGTATTAACTTGACATGAAGTTGCAGCCGAGTGCTGTAACTCATAGATTAGCTGAGGTTTAAGGTAGGCCTAGTGATAGCACGATTAATCGAAAATTTGCGATAAATTGATTAATTTATTTCAGATTACGATTTATTTGTATTGAAAATTCAATTTCGATTAATCGACCAATGAATCGATTAATTCTAAAATAATTGAAAGAAAGGCTTCACTGCTAACTTAATACATTTAAATTTACAACTCTGGTAGCAGACAAATTAAAAACAAACATATTTAAGCAGTTTGGCCGTCGCTTCGGAGCAATAGATGATTCATTACTACTAACAATATTAACTTTACTAGATCCAAGATTCAAAAAAATCCATTTTCTGGATCCCATAGCTTTGCCCACAGCTATGAAACATATAAGAAAAGAAATGGCTGAACATACAGACGACAGCATTGGGTGTGGATGTGAAACGTCTTATACTGGTGATAATGAGTTTGAAGTATGGGCTCCCCATAAGACCAAGAAGAAAAGACAATGACTTACAGCATCCTCAAGACGAGCTAAGCTACTTCCTCAGTTCTCCGGTCCACGAGGTGAAAACAAATGTAATTGACGCTTGGGAAGAGATGAAACCCATATACCACAAGCTATACACTCTCTCCCAAAAGTACTGTTTCTTAATTGGAACTTCTGTACCATTGGAACCGTTTTCTTCTTAAGCATTTTGTAATTCATTTATTTTTCATGATAATTGATTAATCGATCAATTTGTTGCGATTAATTGCAATTAATAATCGGTTCCTTCCATTAATCTTATGATCAATTAATCGATTAATAAATATTTTTTGCCATCACTAGGTAGGCCTAAACTCCAGACCAAGGAGTGAGTCATATGACCAAAATAAGTATGACTTAAATTTGGTACCTGCGGATTATATCCAAAGGGGCGCTGATTCTCGTTTTTCAATCCATGTGCTTATCACCTTGGAATTAAGTCTCTATTGACTGGTGTTCACGTTAAATACCTTGTTTTCATATTGGACGGTAAAAGAATTTATCATTAAAATATTTTATAACAGAAAATGTATAACATTATGATTAGCAATGTGAATAGATAGAGATGAGATGCTATGCTATGATAGTTAAATAATTAAAAATATCTACAACAGATTTTATTTTTAATTGAAAAATAAATTATTTTCAATGTTTACACCCACTATTGTAAGTATATCCTTTTGGCTAACTCAACTTAATTGAAAATATTAATTAACAACTAGTAGAGGAGAGTCCAGAGTCCACTGTAATGTCGTTTCTCGTATTTCAATGTTAAGCAACCCAAAGACAAGTTTTCTTGTTGTCTTAGTTAGATAATTTTTGTTAAAGTCAAAACCGATAATTGTCAACGTCATTATTCAAACAAACTCGTTAACTAAAGTAAAGTAAAGTTAAGATAAGAGATAAAATATTTAAAACTAATTTACTCAAAACCATTTCATGACTTGATTAACAAAAAACTTTAACCATCCTTCAACTTACCTTCTTTTTCTCATTTCAGGTAACTAAAACTTAAAAGAAGAAAATCTCAATGGTCATGACATGGATGGAATGTTGTCGTAGTCATTCGCAGTCATCGTCGTCGGTGTCGCCCAATCAACTCTGACGACAAAACGACACGACACCCACAATGTAAATGATCCAATGTAGTAAAACTTTTGTAGGGTTTCAATATTGCGTGCTTAAAGAGATCTTAGATTAAGGAAATAGAAACGGAACGAGTATTCAGATTATGCTGTAGTCGTAGACTCATTCAGTTGATGCGTGTGTGACCAGTAAAATTTGATGATTTCCATAGTAAAAGTATTTTCTTTTTTTTGCCTAATGGCATGAATAAGTCCTGGGCTCAATGGCATATAAAAGTTTGAAATCAAAACATGCAATCTCTATTACTTGATATTATTACTAGTACAATAAATACATGGCAATGAGTGTATGGCTGAGTGAGTATGGGTGTATCTGTGCTTACATATATAATTAACAACTAATTAGTAGAGTATAACATGATATGGTTGGATTCAGTTGAATGACGTGACACTGTCAGTGGTCAAAATTGTTGATGTCAAACAAGTGAAAAGCATAGAAAAGTTCGTAACTTGATTGATCAATGACATATTATTTGAAGAGATTGAAGATTTGAGAGTTTGATTTTATAATAATTAAAATCATACATATAATAAAATCGTAAACGAGCCATTTCTGTTTGTCTGTGATATTGTGCACGCTAATTTCAGAAACGGCTTAACTGATTTGAATACAGTTTTCACTGATGTATTAAATCAAGCTTTCCGTAGCATTTAGTGTTTTTTCATTCCAATCATTTACAAGACTTACATCTAATTGAAAAAGAATCTTAAGTATTATCCCCATAAGTTAGTTAACTTGACAATGTTCAATCCTAGTTCATACAATTAAAGTTGCATATTTAAAATAACTGCAATAAAATAAGCAAACGTTCTTGTCTGGTACTCTCATGAGTACACTGTTAATACTTGAGGGCATTTTCGAAAATTGGCAGGAGTTGGGCTGAGAGAGCTCCTAATATTAACTAAACATAACTTAAAGACTACTTTATGTATCTACATATATAATAAATTTAATAAGAGGGACTTCAACAACTTTGTTAAGCTTCAAATATTTGATTAAAAAGCATAAAAACAAAAGAGAAGCTTTGAAAGTATTTCAAATAATTTATTGAATTTATTGAAAGAGTAATAAATATTCTCTTCATTTTGAATTAAATCGATTTGTTTTAAATAATAAATTAAATAGTCACTGCTTTTATTAACAAATATTTTCCCATTGAGCCAAGTCACACAAATGGTTTCTCGTTCAACTGGGTGCATGATTGAGTGAGTCACTGGGATGAATGAGTGAGTGAGCTTTCTCTAGTATTTATAATGTGTGAAAATATTTCCGGCTTAAAATCATAAAAATGGTTTAAATATTTCACTTGGTAAAATGTGGTGAGTGAGAAAGACTAAGGAATGCAGTTTGAATGCATTGTCTGCGGTTTCTCTTAGTTGGTTGCAATTCAATAGATTATGACACGCTCATAACTTAAATCCGCCGCACATTGATGTTTGTTTCTCTCCAGTATCAAGTGTGAGGTTGATTGCTTTAAGTAACATCTTTATATACGTAGTATATGTAACCAGTGTGTCCTGTGGTCGTATATCGTCATCAGTGTTGCCGTCACTGGGTCGTTAGCTCGTTAAACTGGTGGAATGCGCATCACGCGCATAACATTGAAAGGCGGAAGTTGGCAGTAAACAGTTTTCCAGTTTCATAACCCAGATTCAGTGCCAACCCTTTAGTACCGTTCTACTTAATACCACAACTCGTTTTCGTTTCACACGTTTGGCCTTGATTGCACTCTGTGGTTGGTTATTCAGCGCGTTTATTATGTGATTCACAGTTTAATAATGATGATAATAATATCAGCAACAACACCAACGATATCTGGATATTAAAGTTTTTCCTTATGTTCTTTTTTACTTTGATCCTTGGTCTTGTTGTATTTGCTCCATTACCAAAGGGCGCTTCGTTCACTATATTTTTCTTTCTCTTGTATCTTTTGTATTTAGGTTCTGTTGCTGGTTCGCTCCCATTAAAACTATAATCAGTTTGTGTAATAAAGAAAATTGCGTACATAATGTGTACGTTATTTTGTTGGCGTAGATACTTTTATTTATATTCTTATACGCTACTTTTTATGATTTCAGCTTAAACTTACTTAGTGCTCATAATATTTTTGGCTTTCCTTTGTTTTTGTTATTGTTGTTGTTCTGTATTCATGTGCTAAGTTGGGAAATTCACTATTTATGCTTGGAATATTAATAAAAGTTGCTTAGAGTTAATTAAATTTTGGTAATATTTGTACGCGTTACGTATACCTAATATTTATTTATATTGTATTGTCTTCTCTTTTTTTGTTTTTGGTATTTTTATGACCACATGATTAAGTAAAATGCAGACCACACCTTGTCATAGGCATAAATACTCAGAGTAATGAAATGATTTTTGACCTTGTATAATAAGCAGAAAGAACTTTAATAATTTTGAAGTCCTCGAAATATATCCTCGAAAAATCGATTTGATTTGATGCCAGAGAAGAGGAGGTTTTCGTCAAAAAATATGTTTTGCAACTGAAAAATGGTCAATGGGAAATATACTTTATTTTTCTAAGCAATTTATTTTTAAAATACTAACAAATGCTAACAGTGTCATAAATGACTATTAAGTGGCTGTTAATATCGTTTTTGGTACACTTTCTCTAACAAGGAAATATGTTTCTGTTACTTACTGGTTAACAGTTGTGCCTTCTTTGAGACATGCTTTTCAGTTAGGCATACAAAAGTCACAAAAAACTGTTAAATATTTGTACGCACTGTTATCTCACTGTAAAATGAATGATGTTGTGTTTTTTTGTTTGCTCGCTGCAATTTTAATTAATAATAAAAATTATTTAGAAAGATATGTAGTAAAATATTTGCTTGATCATAATGATCCATTTTCAATGCTGGACAATATTTTTGAGAAATATTATCAATTCTCAAAAATGAAGTGCCATTGATTTTTGCAAAGTTATGAAGAAGCATTTGCAAATACCTTATGATAAACTGAGTCTTGCAAACTTTTGGGGCAAAAGTCAGTCAATAAGAAAAATTATATATAGTCAGAATTACTAGGAGAACCTCTTAAGAAAGACCAATTTTTGATGAGGTTTTTGATGATGACGACAATAATTTACTAACAAGACACAGTAATGACGTTGAATTGACTCAAATCATTAATAAAAATGTTACTTAATTGGCAAATATTCAAAAAGAGAATAAAGTAAATACAAATAAAAACCAACACCTTTTCGTCTTTTACACCATTCAATTGAAATTTATATGATATAATCACTTTGAGATGATGTTTGTAGTGCATTAAAAGATAGAAGCACACCAATCATCTCTTATAGAACTTATTAGCTTTATGATCTGTCCATGTCCATCTGTCTTATTATATTCTTATGTATATATATCAAGTGATCTGTTTTGGAGATATTTAGCTGAAATTTTTTTTTATAGATAGGAAAGAAAAATGCATATAAAAATGTTGAAATCTTTTAAGTAAAGAAGTGACATAAATATTAAAAAAATAAGAGAAAAATATGTATATGAAAATGCTTTATCAGATCAAATAAGTGAGATATTTTTTGGATAATGTGAATATTTTCTATTGTTAGCACAATTTTACAAAATGATTTGGTATAATAACATAAAGTTGTCCTACAACTATTCTTAAGATGCAATCTTCACTGACATTTGCATTAACAAAGAATTTCATAGAAACAATCAGAATATTGTAACTTATATCAACCATAGAAAGGATTAGTCGATTTATATGATTGATCGGTACAACCAAAGTTGATTGAAAATAAACTATTTAATATTTCACATATAATTTCCTTTTCTTGACATACCTGGATAAACTGAAGTTTACAGACTAGCAACATGACTTTTACAGAGTATTGTAAAAAAAAACCTTTTTTTTTAACAGCGCAACTTTCAGAACACTTTTTGTTACAATTTTTGTGACAATTATGAAAATAGGTCGATAAAATTAATGATTTCATTCAAATAAAGACAGTTTTCGATTTGTTTTTCTAATACTATAGACAGAAAGATGGACTGTATCATATAAGCTAGAATGATAATAGTTTTGCAGTTTCAATTCAACACTTAACTCTATTAAAGACAACTTTTCAACAATGGTGTACTGTATTATTTTATAACGTTAAATTAACCCGCCTGCCTGTTTCTTGAAGCAGAAATTTAAGATTTCTTTCATTACTTAATCACTTTCCATCTAAAATGTCGTTCAACTTTTTAAAAGTTTGAATTCTGATAAAGTCAACCCTGAACACTATAAAAGATGTTCTTAAAAAATGCTTTGAGTGTTGATTATTCCCATTCTGGTCCCAAAAAAATATTGCAATGATGGAGAGTGATTACCAGATCAATGACAGCAGATTAGAACCTGTGAAATAAATTAATAAGAAAATTAGTCTCTCAAAAGTCAACAGTCTTATCTATCTTCTACCTAAATAAATAAGAATGGACAAGAAAAATAGTTCGACGATGTTAAACTCTGACACCATATGACCGATTGTCACAAAAGTTGGCACATATATGTATTATTTCATGGAGAAGGTTCTTGCATGCTTATTTTTATATTTTAAAGTTTATATTATCTTTACTTCTTACGTTTTTTGGATAATCACACTGATACCAAACATTAATAAAGACACTTATAATTTTTAATTTAATGCATACTTTTTAATTGTTTTCCAATATTTTTTTACCCATAATTATTTGAAATATATTGAAAAATATAACTTCATTTATTTTATGATGAAATGCATATTCTTTTGCTGTTATTTATGACTGTGAAGATATCGATTTTGAATGATGGGGTTCTAATCTAAGGCTCTATATAAACACATTAAAGATAAAATTTTGTAGGCCTGTGTTATTAATAAAAAACAGTGACTACAAAAATCACACAATAACATCAAACCGGGGGTATAGCAACGCGCGCCATGTTCACTGATTCAATATATTTCTTATATTATTGAGTAATCAATTAGAATGTTCTGTTTCAATCTTTAAATCCGCAAAATTATAATTCACCCTCTTCTTACAATAACCCTTTTAAAAATAAGCTACTATTATCATCATGTTATTTTTCTTTTGTCTTGTTTTGTTTGCTCCCTCATCTCTTTATTATTATTATTGTTTCCTCTGTTTAATATTTTATTAAAATTTCAAAAAAAAATAAAAAACAAACCTCTTAGAGTAAACTCTACTCAGAAACGAGAGAATAGCAGATAAGTGTCGCGTAGTCTGTGTCAACAAGTTAACAAGGACACATCTTATTTGCTATTATAAGGCAACCTTTTTGCATACGTCGGAAGTTCACTTAATAAATATTTAATGCTTCTTTAAGAGCAATTCTTATAGTCATAATAATAATAATAATATGTTATGGCAGAGCCTTTTACCATATACGAGTATTGTAAGTATATGATATTTCTTTGCTAATAAAAGTATCTCAATAAAATAAGAGGAGTAAAGTCAATGCAGAATATCATAAGAAATGGATAGACAAAGAAGACTAAAATTATCATTATTATTGAAATGGCAAATCAATTAAGAAAACTTTGTATTTCCTTTGAGGAAAATCTATAAGAAAAACTTATGCAATACAATTAGGACCAAACGACCCACGAGCAACCTCGAAAGTGGTGTGCAAAACAGAAATGTATGTCCACAAGGCATGTGCCTTGTACCACAAAGGACAATGACGACAGATATATTCGTACTTGTATACAGAGAATATAGACTGATGAAGGAGAGCGTTGAACCGTGCAATAATGAATGCCAATGATAATTAAAAGCAATGACAACGACAAACGAACGCGGCGGCAAAATGCTAACTTGGAAAACTTTTTGGTTTCTTTATTTTTTATCTATTTTTCTCTGGCTATTTTCATTCTTCTTCTGTTTTTTCCCATAACCAGCTGCCATCCTTTTCCCCATATATATCTAACTTGGTTCTATACAATATTTTCGTTTTTTCAACAAAGTCAAGTTAAGGGCGTAAAAATTTATACGAATTAAGGACACTTTGTCTTGTTCGACTGAGACTTGCCCAATTCCCGACTTCACGCTTTGTGTCATTTTGTGCTTAACTTGAACTGAAAACCAAAAAGCCGCCAGCAACCAGAGTGTCTATGAGTTTCCAGTTGGACTGGGCAGGATCAGGCTGGCAGGCAGGCAGGCAGTCAGTCAGTCAGGCCAAAGTAAATTGCAAACAATCGAAGCAATCAAGTGAAATCATCGTCACCATGAATCGTGCAAGGGATTTTGTTGGAATTAAAGTATTAGTTGAATAAGGGGGTATTGGGGTAGGCGGACATCAAGGGTTGCTTGGGATTGGGGTAGTTTGGTAAAACTTGAAATTAAATTCTTCAACTGGCGGAATGAAACTTTATTTACGTTCATATAACATACTAAATCAGAAACAAGTTAAGAGCCAAAACGATGGCATTTTTGGCATTTGTAAGGCAAAGACATAACAGACACACAGATAAAATGTATATGGAGAAAGAGTGAGAGAGAGAGTGAGAGATGGAGAGTGACTTGTTTAGGTCTTATAGTATGGCATATGAGAAACACGTAGTAATTTTCAATTTGATTAAATGTCCGAAACGGAAATAACAAGTCTAGCATGGTCAAGAAGCCCATGCTCTTTTTTTTTTTAGCGGAAATGCCGCTCATAAGGATATTTTTATTTATTTTAACAACATTTTTCAATGCCACATAAAGCGAAGAGTCGCATTGAAAGCAAAGCAAATGTGAATGTGCAAAAATTTTTATTGTTAAAGAAGAAAGAATTTCTGAGAAGATTAAATTTTGGATCTCAATTAATTTTGCTAAAAACTTTTTATTTATTATTTAACTTTGAAGTATGGTATTTCACAAAGTCTCAAAGTATTTGGCCATTTTCAGGCCATGCGATGTGGAAAAAAACCAAGCCAAAATTTAGCATTTACTTGTATCTAATAAACTTAATAACTTAATTCAAAGTCAACGTTTCGTTGTCAACCGGAGGCAATAAAGTGGTTTTTATAAACCCAAAAATATTTTCAAATACCAAAAGATAGACATTATTTAGTAGTAGTATAATGTAGTAGATAAAATGGGTATGTGTATGTTTCAGATACTCAGATACAATATAAAACACACTCATACACTGTACTATATGGAATTTTGTTGTTGTTGTGTGGTTTTAAGTAAATTACAAACTGAAAATGGCCGCAACATATTTGCAAAAATAACAACAGAAACAAAAACAACATAAAGAAAAGTAATAACAATAGTCTCAACATCTCAACATTAGAACATCATCAGTAAAAAAGGACAATGACAATGTCAGAAACATTAAAACCAAAAAAGGACATTACTAGATAACAGAACAGAACAGAACACAACACAACAAAGTACTATGTTGTATAAGAATAAAAAACTGAAACGTCATAGACCAGAATCTAAAAAAGACAACAACAACAATAATAAATACTCAGGACCACATAAGACAAAAATGTCCTCTTTTTCTTGTTCGTTTATGACAAAATGTAACTTGATTTTACTTTTGGTTTTGTGTTCTTCGTTTTGTTGTTATTAACAAACTTAAATTTATATTGTATATGACGACAAGAAAACAAAATAAGACAAACACAATAGGAAAATTAAAATAATAAAACATATATAAAGAAATTATGCAAAAGCATGAGCGAAATAAAATGTTTAGGAATAAAACAAAAACCAAACGAAAGGTGCTGGCTGGGTCTTTTGTCCTTTCATATTCACAGTCAACATATTTATGAAATGTAGGTGGATAGATGGAAGATTCAGTTTGGTTACAACGAAGCTTGGATACCTTTCACATTATTCTAAGAAAAACATCAACTCGATTACACAGGCATGCAAAATTTTCTCTTTGAATGTTTTTATTTAGTATCTATAGATTAGAACCTCCTGATTCCGAATCATATCACATTTTTTTTTGATTGGCGTTTTAAAAATGATCTAAAACAATAAAAGGAAAAGGAAAATTCCATTTATAAATTTTTTGTATTACTCAATAAACTCCGAGGCTAACAAAGTTCTTGAAAATTTTTGTTACAGTATGGAATTCGGCCGAGCCAGCTGTGCTATATGCTATGAGACCATTTTTTCATGCTTCATCGGAAGAATCACTCTATCAAATAACTAACTTTTGTCCATTTAATAAACAAATCAAATTCGGACCATTAGATGGCTTACCCTTTACTAAATGTGTTTTTTAAAAATATTTTTCCCAAAATTATTACTCTGTTTTTCTGAGGAGAAATCCTCCCAGACCTGTGTTATCAATATTAAGTATATATTGTTATACGTTTAAGTAATCCATTCAATCATATTTCATACAATTTATCTTATGTTTGCACTTTTGTAATGAGATTTAATGAAATTTGACAACTTGAAGCTGAAGAAATGAAGGAGTCTGCTATGCATATTTGTATGATAATTTCGTATATATTGCCCAGTCAGATATTCGGTCGTACAATTACACTTTTTCACTAGAAACATAATTCGTATAGAATTTGGGTAACTTAAATGTATCAAGATATAAATCAATATGGATTTTTGGATGGATCAAGCTGTACCTACTCGAAGGGTTTGGCGATTTGCTTCCCAATGTTCGACTGTTTCAAATTTGTTAACTTTTAAAATATCTTTCATAAGTTTTAATGCTCTAACTATGTAAGAAAAAGATACCATTGTAAGTAAACACACAAAAGCACACTTTTCAGCACTAAAAGTCTACTACAAACAGGAGTAACTTTTTCCAGAAATCGGGGAACTTCCACCATAATATATTATTATTAGTTTATGGTTTTTGTAGTAAAATGGTTTGCTGGAAAATGAAGTTTCTTTTGAAAAGTGCATAAAGGTGAACAACCATGAATTCTTTTAAAGAATATAAGCATTTCTCTATATCTGACACATCCTTTTATGCGCTACAAATCTTATAACAAAGTGTTAGTACCTGTAAATACAATACAAGTTAACTTTCAAGTGCCTCCGCAAACAAAATATGCTGAGTAAGTTAAACGAGCATAAACATAACGTAAATAGGTTTAAAGGTATAAGGAAAATGTGTAAGACAGTGAATTGGCAAAAAGAAATAAGATTCAAAATCTTATTTGTTAGTTGCCTTAAAAAAAAAAAAAAAGTAAGGTAAAGTGGAGACAATAAGTAAAAGATAAGGTAAGAAAATTATCAAAAGGTTTTTTTTTCCTTATCAAATCACTCAAAAGAATCTTTGAACACATGCAAAAAAGAAAAAATGAATGAAAATGAAAAAACCTATTGTATTGTATAATAAAATGAAAATCATGAAAATTTCTTATTTATAAATTATTCCAAGCAGTTCAAAAGGATCAGATAAATTGTAATAAGTGGTAACAATTTTTTAAGAGATTAAAGTTAAAAATAATTTTTATTTACTTTAAAGTGTTTATTGCAGTAGTTAATTTTAAAAAGAGATTGATGATACTAATAACATTACCAGGATAGGTCAGTATTTCATTTTGAGAGCCCACACACAAAAAGATGTTCAGTTCTTAAACTTTTATTCTATTGAAAATATATCATATTGCTTGGGTACAAACATAGTGCACGCTGAAGCCGATGCTGTAGACGAAAAAGCATACTCAAGGAAACATATGAAAACGCTTCGCTTGCACTGTGCACACTTTCGAACGTTTTCATTCCAAATGTTGCGTTCTTCCTGGGATGGTTCTGGCAGTCGGCCCTCAGTGAAGTCGTCTTGTTGAACTAGTACTTCAAGTGGAGGAGGAACACAAAAACACTTCTGTCTTCGTTTGGTTCTTGATTGCTTTCTGATTTAGTTCCCGACATATCATATTAATGTAACGACGAATTATAAATTTTGAGAGTACTACCCAACTAGGCAACTCCTTACTGCTGTAATCAAGCTCCCACCGTTGTAATGTTTCTTCATCTAGCTCACTGCTAACTAGATGCACTACGATTGCACTTAAAATATCTTCAGTCGAACGCAATATATGCAATGCAGCTAACAGAGACGTTACTACGTCTACATTCGTTCTACGATTCTTTAAGATCTGCAACGCCTAATCATAATTTGAAGACGTAAGCTCTAAAGATTCTATTGCATTCATTGGGATGGGTCCTAAAGACGATCGCAAGTGTAAAAACAAATGTATTATTACCATTCGGTAAATTTCCCTGAAAAGGTAGGAATAGAAATAGTGGGAAATCTTACATTCCTCGAAACATTGGATCCACTCAATGAGGCCTGGCCGCAGTACTATGAAGTAATGGTAATTCTGATCGTTGTTTTTGTTTCGCTATGCCCCCTAACTGACTTGCTTTTACCTCACAAAACATCTCTTCGAACATTTGTCTGAAACTATCCTTACTTCTGATTGAACGCTGTTTAATTGCGAGAAAGTCGATTCCACTAGGCTTAACCTCGACTCTTGTTCTGCCAATGTCATCACTTCAGAATTCTCTAATATAATTCCAAAGAATTCAAAAGCTCTTCCCTCACAAGGTGCAAGTCTTTTTCATTGGTTGAACGCTTCGGTGTCATCTTGGAAATAGACTTATAATAAAGTCATCTCAACTTTCTTCATTTGTATACTGTCAATAAGGTCAGACGCAAGTGACCTTACTCACTGAACTTGTTATGAATTATAATATTCTAACCTTCAAGACAGCACGGATGATTACTAAAAGAAATAACTCCTATAAAATATACCTAGGATTATAATACATATAGATTTTTAGACCATCTTAGTTAAGTTGAACTGCGTTAGAACTTATCAACTTTATTATCGCAAATGCTCTCAATACTCTTTACGATGCTACGTAGACCGAACACAACTGCTATTCAAAACTCACTCAAGTATTTTAATGAATATGAAGTTATACAAAACACAAAAAGACATACCCGAAAATAATGGTAAGGCATTGGGTTGTTTTACTTTTAAAATATTAACTGTTTAGGCAAAAAATAATCTTAAGAACGGCCCCTTTTTTGGGCACGCATCCTTTCATACTATTTGCTAATACTTTCAATTACAATTAAGAGAACGGTTAATTGTTGAACTCTCCATATAGTGGTGATATTGAAAATATTTTAGTTTTGTTGTGGAAAATGTTCTTAAACAATTACAAAATCAAATTCAATTAACTTCGCTTACATATTCTTCATATCAGTACTAATAATTTCACTTCTATACCTTTGTAGAGTCAATACAAATTATTTGCGTTGCTAATCAAAATCACCTCGCCTTGCTAGAAGAATTTTCACTTCTTAAAGGAAAGAATAAACAGCTGCACATATCGTTATGTATCGATTGGTTTCGATTGGTCAAAACTTTCTTTACAGTAATTTTTATGCTTGAAGGTTGACATCTCAAGTCGATATTAAGTCTAGGAAATTGAACTGGAAATTATATTTTTAATAACTCAACTTCATGACAATATCGTCGCTAAAATGGATAAAAGTTATATAATTTAATGAAAAAAGGAAATAGTATCATAGATATAAATTGATTGATAGATATAGTTTTTGTTTTTTTTTTCCTACCAATCTTATTATAGTTTCCTTTCCATTTACAAAACATCTTTGATTTATTCTGTACTACAATATTTCCAAAACAGAAATAAATAATTTAATTAAGTGGTGATAAAAATATTAAAATTTATGCCAAGAAAAATTATATCATAAATGATATAAAACAAAACATTCACTTGGTTCCGGTTCTAAATTATGAATACTTAAGCTTAAGAAAGATATCCAAATTTGTATGTGAACAACAAAATATTGGCACTGAGGGTTGAATGGGCCCCAACTGCTTTGCACAAAAACAATAAAGAAGATGACTAAATAACTAAAAGAAGACATAAAAGGAAGGCAGCTGCTATTCAATACAAGGCAAGATTTGTTTTTAAGGTGAAAAACTGACAAAAAGATTCTTAATATAAAAGCAAACGAACAAATTGTCGGACAAAGGCAAATTGTAGGCAAAAGATGACTGACCCCTAAGAAACAAGATACACTCAAAGACAAATAAACACGTGTCCTCACATACGCACACACACCCACACACACATACAGAAGCAAACATTAGCTTCCGCAAGACGCGGAAGTGAGGTCTTGCAGGCGTTGAAAAGAAACTGTGTGAAAATGTGCAAGTGTGGGTGACAACGATTTAAGCGAAAAGATATACAATAGTGAGAGGGGTGGTGTTTTGCTGGCTAGGCCTTTGTGGAAGAGGGCAAAATTGCGTCAATAATCTTTTAGGTTATGTTTGTTCACTCGCTTGCTCGCTCGTTTCTTTGTTGTCTATTCATTCGCAGTGGCGGAATTAGCTTTATGGTGGCTCGGGGCGATAAGACTAAATGAGCCCCCCAGTCGCCACAGAACTGTATGATCTTCTTAAACTGAATTGAAGATGGAATAAAATGATTCATACTTCGAGAATCACTACATAAAATTTGAAGGCATGGATCGAAAGCCCATGATCTCTCAGCATATTTTGACTTAGCTGGAATTCCACGCCCTAGACCGGACTCATTAGTCTGCTAGTGTTCATTTGTCTATTGTCTTTATATTGTCCTTCTTACACTACTCAGTTGTTTTAATGCTTTGCGTCTGTTATTGTTGAGGTTAAGGTGAAGTATGAATGAAGTTTTTCTTGTTTCTTGTTTCTTTTTCCTATTCTCCTTCTTAAAGTAAAGCGGTAAAAGGGATTTCACTTTCTCTTATACAACAATTTCACTTTAAGCCTAAGTAATCGATGAAGCTGTACAGATGGGTATGAGTGCATGTTTGTCTCTGTCTTTATAGGGGATTAGGTTAAATTTGCGCCGGTTCTGCTGATAGCATCGCTTAGACTTTTGTATCGGTACGAATATCTGTGTCTACAGTCAGTAAGTATGAGCATGTGAGTGTAGTTGTATCTTTGTTTTCATAGTATGGTAGTAGTTTTGCTTTGAGCTTTAATTCATTATGCATGCTTAATGTTAACAATTTAGCAGCTATTGGTTTATCTTAATGAAGCCGTCTGTCTGTCTCTCTGTCAGTCTCGACTGCCTTATAACATGTTTTAAGGCTCTTGTAGTACTTTATCCAGTGTGTGTGTGTGTTTGCTCGACCTTCCGGTTTAGCCTGACTCAGCACTGTTTGGTTGGGTTGTCTGCCTCTTTAGCTTTTATTACGCGCACTAATCCGCTTGGCGTCGCTCGCTCATTCATATATGATACGCTTATATGCCACACGTCCTGACCCCGCCACAGCACTTGATGTGTCCTCCATGAAAATCCTTCATTGATCCGATCTACTTGCCAAGGCGCCTCTGACACACTTCTTTGTACTTTGTGTTGTCATCATTGTCGTTATGTTTGCTGTTGTTGTTCTTTGTGCTTTTTATCTTTTGCATTTTTCAAGTTGCTTAAATATTTAAGCGCTCATTTTTTGTGTGTGGCATACTCTTTTTCAGTCACTATACCCTATTTTCATTCCCTATTATTCTCCTCCTTGCTCGATTTGGTTTTGGAACATTTTGTACTACTACTTTAGTTTAACCATAACTATAAACATATTCTACTTGTATTCTCAGTTTGCCTTCAGTACTCACTCAGTGACCCACCTAGGGGGTCTAAGGGCCTAATGTTTGCAGTGTCTGCCACCTAAACGACGACATCATGGCAAGTGTTGCCACCCGTGGGAAAATGTTTTAATAATTTGTACAAAGTTGAGTTGACACTTTTCCTCTGTAGTAAGTACAAAAGAAACCCATAGTTGCTCGTTCAGTCAGTCATTCATTCATTCATTCAGTTACTTCGCTTGCACGTGTGAAAAACCAAAGTTATGTTTTTGTGGTTTTTCACTTCCGCCCTCTTTCGACCTCTACTTCCTGTTCCTGTTCCTGTCATCATCGTCGTTGTCGTTGTCCTTTCTGTGCTTCTTGTGTGTCATTTGTGTTTGGGTTCGAGTTTATAGAATTTCCCATGTTGTTAGTGTTTCCTTATTGTGTTTTTTGTGCCATAAAATATGCAAAATTATTGAATTTCTTGTTGTTGCTGCCTGCTGTCTGTTGTATGTTGTTAGATTCTATTCAAGAGACATTGTAAACCAAAATCATTCTTCTTAGAAGGTTATTTTATTGTGAAATATCACGTGTTCGCTATGAATAAGTTTTTTGCGTTGGAGTATTTTGTCATATGGCAAGACATTTTAGATACATAACAAGTAATTTAAGGTCAAGCTTTTGTATTATAAATGAATATTGATGAAATACAATACAATTGTAATTGTAGATTTTAATTTTCTAACATTTGTTTATCAATTATAAATTGAGGTTAAATGACTAATGGTCTTCAGGGTGAATTATTAATAGTATTTTAAGAATTAAATCAATCTGGCATGTGTGTTAGTTTCATGAAATCCAAAGAACGTAGTAGAAGTAGTTATAGAGATAAGAGCCTGAAATTTATTAATATGAAAATTACTAAAATCTAGTGATGTCACGATTAATCGAAAAATTGCATTTAATCGATTAATTTCTTTCAAATTATGATTTAATTGTATCGACAATTCGATATAAATTTGATCATAAGACTTTGGTCCACAAACGAAGAAGAAATGACAATGAGTTAGAACAACCTTAAGACGAACTTAGCTTTTCCTTCAGTGTTCCGGTCTTCGAATCAGGGTTGAAGGAAATGAAAACCGTGTATCCCAAGCAATACACTATCGCCCATAAGTATTGTTTTTGAATTAGAACTTCCGTCCCAAGGCGCATGCAACCGCTCCGGAGGAACGTAATACATTAATTACTAGTATTATTACTATTATTATATGATGGATCAGAACAACGCGAATGATCGTCTTAGTCGGCAGCGTTTTAATATTTGTTTTTCGTACAATGACTAGGAACTGATTCACGCAGAAATACATTGAAGGAATATTTATTACCGAAGTACGCTGCTAGACATACACGACAGATTCGTGCTAGACAAATATTTTCAACTTAGTTCTTATTGTGCACCGACTCGGCAAGCACATTTCATTCAAATTCAAAACACACGACAAAACCGAAAAGAAATGTCGGTCGTTCGGCTAAAAACATCGGCAGTGTCTGTGGTACATCAGCCGAAGCTACCCCGTAAGCGTTGTAAGTTTCTTGCCCAAAAGCAGATGTCTTCGGCTTGTATTCTGCCGAAAAATATTTCTGTGTGAATGGGCTCTAAGCGACCCGTGCATTTCTCTACAAACGCAAAGTGAGAGAAAGAGTTCTGTTGTCGTGATCCATCTTGTAATAGCCGATTAGGCGCCTATCAAAATTCTTATCTTTGAATGCAATATTAAACAAATAATTATGCCATGTTTTGTGTATGTAAAGAAATGAAACGCTCCATTTTCGTAATCATTTTTGCATTTGTACAAAATTTTTTCATGATAATTTACAATTTTAGTCGAATCGGTTATTTTTATTGAATTCGTAGAAAACGACACCAGCAAAAGACGTTTCTTTTTCTTTTTGTTCATCGATTAATCGATTAATTTGTCGCGATTAATTGCAATTAATTATCGTCTCCTTTCAATCAATCATATAACCAATTAATCGATTAATACATTTTTTCTATGCATTTCCTTATGTTAAAATTGAATCAATCATAAATACAAGGTAACTGTTTGAACAAGAGTTTCTGAAAGCTTTATGTAAATAGCTTCAATTGAAGTCAGGTATATTCGCAATAAATAAGAGTTAAAAAACAATTGTCTATGATTTACTTTTTTCAAAAGACTGAAAGATCATATTTAATTAATTAATTTGTAAAAGAATAATTAGACCGTTCTCATATACGGTTGTGAATGAATTTTTATTTTGACATATTAATTGTTAAAGGTACACTTAGGCTAAGATTGAAAGCGATAGTGTGTTTTTGCAATTGTATTGATATGTGTGCACTATAATGTAAAAAGTTTGTTCTTTGACTGCAAGCGTAGCATATTTCTGTACGACGGTCGATGGCTTAAGTGGCCGATCATATTGCCGTGTGACTGGAATATGCGTTGACATATGTAAGTGTTTGATTAATATTTATGTCTTTTGGTTTTTTGTATGCAACAAAGTGTTACATATTAGTAGATTTATGTCATTGCATAAGCACACTTCAGATTTATAAAATAAATACTCGATAATCATAACAAAATAATAGCATTTGTTATTAAAAATAATATATTCGTTTTTCTAGCTGCCATGTGAAGACTCTTTCAATGACTCTTAAGTACTTCAAGTTTCATTATTGCTAACTTGAAGGTCTGATTTGGTATAATACTTCAGCAATACGAAAATTGAGATCTATTTCCTTAATAATTCATTTAAATCTACAATATGATTGTTCTTCTATGCAGGCCTCATTCCTCCAAAACCTGTTTCCATAGGGTTTAGGAATATCACCATTTCCAGCCTTGCGCATTGATAAAGTTTATTCATGTCCATCTAGGGAGATTTTTATTCCTACCCAGTTGAGGATTACATTGATATTCCTAGTAAGGTCCATTACGGAATCAAACTCAATAAGATCTATAGATACTTCTTAAGATGTCAACCAATTAGTCCCAGTTTCCCAAAGATAAGTATGAACTCCTTCGGAAACAGAAAGCAAAATTATTAAGATTATTTTAAATTCAATAGAATTTTTAGAATGTGTATAATATTGTAATAATGGACTTGAGGAATTTATTTTTAGCTAACACCATTTTAATTCTTAAGCAATTATGCTATGTGGCATTTAATTCATGACTCTTCAAATTTGAATTTCGAAATGAAATTCTTGTTCAGCTCCATAAACAATATTATATTGCATACTCGTACTTTTAGAATGCGGGTATCTATACTATTGTAACTCACAAACATGGTACAATGATTACAGATAGCAACAAAACTCTGTAAATTTATCAATGTAAAACTTTATTTGTGTGTTGTCACAATACCAGTAAGTAAGTTTCTATGTACTATCTACACATGTGTATGAGCATTTCTGGTTGGCTTAGAAAATTTTGTACATTAAGAAATTTTTCATTAATTTTATAGTGTTTGTGCACATGAAATTTTCCAAGCCAAAAAACCCAAACTATTATCTGCACGAAAGAACTACACACAATTTTGTGGCTATAGAATAGTATCTGTGTATCTAAGTGTTTAGATGTGTGCATCTGTTTGCAGTTACATTAGTGTAACTAAAATGTTATTTGTCTGCTTTACTATTATAGTAACAACTAGTAAACAACATCAACTATATGTGTATAAGTATAAGTTGTAACAATAATAAAAAGAAGAAAAAGCATTTTGCCAAAATGGTGATGTTGCACAATTTTCGCATTAATAAATCTTTTGTTTGGCTAATAAATTTCTAAGCAATAAAACACCGCCCCAAACCGTGCCTCTTTCCTGTTCTTGTTCTCAGCGATTTGTCTACTTAAAATCTACGGGCCATTAACACTTTAGACTTCATCAGAGCGCTGCCCTTAAAACTATTGAATTTCCTTTAAAATTTGCAACCCAATTTTCCCACTTAGTTCGTCTTAGTATAATAGTTTTTCCTTTTTCCTTGTCTATGTTACTATGTAAGTACATTCTATGCTTTCTTATTGTAGTTTGATCATTTACTACTATTTTAGTTTTGAACTTCTTGTATTAACTTTTGACTAAAGCTGCTTATTTGAAATTCAATATGAAATTTCTTATGAAACATTCACTCCACTTTCATCATTTACTTTGCCCATTTGGCTTTTTTACTTAATTAGGCTTCTCAGTAAAACATTTTGTAAATATTTATTGCTTGGCTGCTTCTAAAGCTGCTCATAGACACACAATATTATTTCTCAATTGTTGGGTAAGATTTAAATGTTGAAATGTTGAAGAAAATAAGTTTCTAATAAGACTTTGGAAGGAGTCATACTTAATGGTAAAAGCGGAAGAGAAAATGGTAATTTGGGACTTCATCGACACTACTCTATGCGATTATTAGATTATAATAATGTCCATCTTGCACAAATTATTGCTAAGCCAATCCTTTTCATCTTTAAATCATCAATTTATCATACATGCCTTAAAGCTTTCTGCTTATGATATTTATAAAAGTCCACTGTAGTTAAAAATTCTAATCGTAGAAGGTAGAATGAACCCTTCACTTATTATTTGAGACCCTGAAGATTATCTAGAATTAAAATTTTTAGTTTATAAATAATGGAATACATTTTAGGCAACAAACCTAAGAACTGTTTGGAGTTCAATCTGGTGCAAGGATAATCAGGAATATCAGGTTGTTTGACATCCAGAAGCCGGTAGTATTTTAAACTCAGCGTGGAGTTGTGACATATAACCAAGTGCTTTGACTTGAGGTTCTAGATAATTCTCAACTTCACAACAGGAGGAAGTTATAAATGACTTAATATAAGTGCCTCGATATTTATATGCAATATACTTGCTCAATAATATTCTACATCTATTGGCCTCTTAACTTAAACACAAGTATGTATAGGTTCTATTGCTCTTACTACTGTTGTTATTTTTCACTTGTGTCTCAAACGATATTTTAGTCTTCATTATTTATTAGTTTAACCAAGCTTCCAAGAGTCCTCATTTTTTTCATCTTCTCTGACTAGTATCTGTCGCACTTGTAGTTTTTCTTTTACAAAAAGTTTTTCTTCTCCTAGTTTCACTTGCTTACTACAACTATTGTTAAGTGAAGAAGTTTCCTTTGATTTAGTTGAGTTGGTTATTTATTTTATTTTATTTATTTGCTTTTGTGTTCGTTTTTTCATTGGACTTTGGTTATGTTTTATGCAATTTATACATTTTTAGTAAGGATTTATATGTTTTTGGGCCAAATTTATGAACAAATTTTGTTTACTAAATAAAGCTCACAAAAAAATAACTTCAGTTCGTTTTTCATTCTGTAATAAAGTAAAATAGAGTAAAAACAAATTCTATGACAAATACCTTGGAAATTCTTTGCAAATATTCTTTCTAAGTATTTTGATTAAGAAATATTAGAATACAAAGAGCAGAGTTGTGATTGAGTCGGGTCCTTTGTTTTTTGGAATAAAACAAATATGTGGTAGGCATAAAAGAAAACTTTGTATAAATAGTTGGTATATACCAAATATACAAACAAATTGTAATTTCACTGGATTTTATAGTAAACTAGCGTACCCGGCGTGCAATTGAAATACTTTTGAAAAATCAGACGATTTAAATATGTATTGATATTCACATAATTTCCTGCTATATTTGACAAAGGTGACTTGCTTCATTTTTAAATAACTCTCCAAAATTTGTATACAAACTCCACCAACTTCTCGACAACAGCAAGTCCAATTCGCACCAAGCTTTACTGAAACACTCTCCAGACTATGCTAGAGATACCCTTAAAATTTCATCAAAATCGGTTCAGCAGTTTCGGAGTCCATAGGCGTCTTACTTACACACATACATCCAATTTTATATATATAAATAGAAGATAGATAATAATAATAGTTTTTAAAATTCATAATTGTACTTCAAGATTTATAAATGATTCCATATAAATTTTTAATTTTGGACCGAACTACTAGGCAATACTCAGTTATTCTAATTTCATCCACAAATGAACTGGATTCTTGTAATCAAATCTCTGTGATGCATACTCGTAAAAGTGGACTCAAGGTTACTTCTATCTTGTTTTTACAGCCAAAAATATTGGGATACTAAAAGATGTTAAATAAGTGAAAGGAAATATAGTTAAGAAGCGAACCCGGTGCGTTTTGCTACCCCCTGGCATGATGTTAATTGTAAACAGAATGCCTGACCCAGTCCAGACATTCATTGAATTTTATATACGTATGTTTAAATTGCAAATGAATTTCATTTGAGCGGTATTGTCGAGCTCGATGACGTGTCACTCTTGAACTGTTGTAGGATTGATATTTTATGTGTGGTAATGTTGTTTCTTGCGATTTTGTGTGGATATGTTGTTTTTTGCGATTAATTCATGCAATTTTTAGCCTATAATGTGGCGCAGACATCAACAAAACGAAAACAAAAGTCATATCCATAATTTATAAAGCGGTTTGCGAGTCCATTGAAAACATACACACAGCATTTCATTTTTATATACATAGATTATTACGTTATTTTCTCTGATAGCCTCTGTAGACTAAAGGTATCCAAAATATGTATAACTTTCATTGCTAGTTTCTATGTCTTTGTACTTTACCATATAATGGAATAAAATTACTTATTTTTTGGTAACCGTCCATTAACCATTAAATAGGACTAAATGGTAGTGCTGACGCCACTGACAGTCATCTAAGTCATAATAAAGCCACTGGTACAAAACTGAAATCCGTAATACAGAAATTTCCCAATCTATTTCACGACGGAGATAGACTTGTATGATATTATCTCGATTAAGAACTTAAGAACATAATCAGCTTTCCACACAGTTTTAAAACAACTTCACCGTAAAGCACTTGTTAGAAGAAAGTATAATTTTATCCATTATCATTTAATATTGTGTGATAAAGAAGTGTTAATGCTTATGATAAGAAAACGTACGGATTTGTTCTTTAATCGTTCGGCGTGACTTTTACATCGATGATCTCATCACAGGTGGCAATACGACACAATATCACGAAGGCACTTGGACTTATGTGGGATACTAAGACGGACACTTTCTTATTTTCTTTTTCACTTCAGCGTTTACCAACTCGTGGTGCGCTTCCTAGTGAATTACTGCATTCACAACTCTGGGCCCGAGGGCCACCTTTTCTTCAGGACAGTTCCGATCGATGGCCAAGTAAATGACCACCTGCATATTCATCATTGGAACCACGGAAAGTCGCTTTGGTATTGTCAGCCAGTTCTGACATCACACTCAACTTTAAATATATTAATGCAGTTACAATTAATTTTGAATAATATTCAAGTAATACAAATGATTGGCAAGAATTATCTGCCTTATGCTTTTTGAAAATAACTTCCAACTGATTAAGTTCATATTTGTCTTCACTATCAAATGATTTGAAATAAATACATGGTAATAAATAATTATTAATTATCATAATTACAAGTTAACCTCGATGGTTTTCTACTATGAACTTGAAAATTGGTTTTTGGCAAGTTGATTCACGATTATAAGCAGCTTTTGCTTGCGAAATGGGCTTGTATGAATTTAACGTAATGCCTTTTGGGCAGCTAAACGTTTGATGGATGGACTGATTGCAAAATTGTCTTGGCAATCAGCATTGGTTCACCACGATGACATAATTTTACATTCAAGGACAGAAGAATATCACATTACCCATCTAGATGAGGTGTATTCACTATTAAAGACTGCTGGTATAGAACTTGTGTCATATTTTTAAACCTCTCGTGAATTTCTTGGGACACATAGTAAAGGTCGTAAAGCTTTGGTGGTGTTCAAAATGTTCGAGGATGGTCAATACTAAACAACAAATCAGAAATTCGTGCATTTATGGAATTATGTTCATATTATCGAAAGTTCATTGCTGATTTTGCCAATAGTGTACAGCCTGTGATCAGTCTTATAGAACAACGTCTCGAGTTTATTTGGATTTTTTTTTTTTGTTATGCGAAACAAGGAGGATTAAATCTTTAAAAAGATACTCATAGCCCATGTCGGATTCCTACCGACTAAAAAGCCACCTATCGCCTCGAAACCCTTTAAACTCTACGGAGCTACTAAAGCATTACTTCGTAGGGAGGGAAAAAATTTACATATCTGGGCGCCATTAAAAGCTCGTGCATTCGAGCCTTACGAATGATAGTCGCTATTTCGGTAGAGAAAAAAAGCCCACTCTTCCGAGGAAAGCATCATACGCCTAACGATCTCCTGCGAATTGCAGGGAAATCCAAGGCAGTCGTACATCCTGCTTCAAACCAATGTTTATTTGGAGTAATTCTGTGAATAAGGCGTTTGTGATTTTAAAAGAAAGATTAACAACAACACATTAGACCTTAATAATTGTAAATTATTTTTGTAAAATAGAAAACCTTTCTCTTATAATCACGTCCTAAACATAAAACCTCCAACACATAAAATTTAAAACATTCCCAACAAAAAATACATTTGATTCTTAAGATCTCTTCAGACAAAATATGAAGCTTATAAAAGGAATTGTGTTGTTCTACAGCAACAGGTTATCTAACAACATTTTTAAATAAGTCTTCAATCAATCTGGCTTTATCTTAGGTTAAGTTTTAAAACTATAAACTTAAGTACAAACATTTACCTAAAGCAGTTCTCTTATACTGATTACACAATTATTTTCCTTGAACATTTAGACACTTTGATGAAACAATCGTGTTGGGAATCCAAATTAAAGCAACACTTAAATTGTGTTATGTGATTCACTTTGTTTAATTTATACTTCTTCTTCTCATTTACTCATATTTTCGGAGATCCCACATGATAAATACAAGATTAATTTGTTATGATCAATGGTCAATCTCAATGGAAATTTTAAGCCTTGTCTATTATGAAAATCTTATCTATGCATTCGAAATGTATATACAATTTTAGGGGACAAATGTTGGTCATCTTTTCTTTTCTTTTCTTATTCTTATTCAGTATAATATTTTGCATTGTACAATACCTAACAACAAACAGTCTAATCATATTTCAAATTTCTTCTTAAAATCACATAAATTTATCTTTTCATAAGCAAAAGAAAGCTTTTTTTATTGTAAGTCTCTTAAGAACACACATTTTCTGAGCCTCAGGGGGATTGTAAGCCTCAATAGGTTTTAGTTTTTTGTGGTTGGCGTTAAGTCAAAGTAAATTTAATATTATTTTCAGCCCCACTAAGATTTATGTACTATGGTAACCTCATTTACAAATATTGTATACGTATCCCCATACACAAGTATTCATATGTCCCAAATTAACTTATGGTTATCATCCTCATTATTTATGGTAACTTCTCACGCTTGCACATCATTGTAATCATCACCATTAGTGACGTTTTTGTTTTATGTTTCCTTGCCAACAACAAAAGCCTATTTAAGTAATATGGTAAAACTTGGGAGAAAGAAAAACCATTGCGTGTCTCGGCAACAATACGTAATACATAAGAAGAATGAAAATAAAACACAACAAACAATCAAATAAAAACAATGACAACTGAGAATGTGTCTCCCGAACATTCTAATGTGGTAGTGTATGTGTAGTATGCCTAAATAAATGTTCTACTTGTGATTTTAATTGCTTTTGGGATTTTACTTCCACTTAAAAGAGGAATTAAATACTAAGAACTATCCATACAATAAATACAAGGAAAGGCCGTCATTTGAAACATCACCACAAGGCGTATGAGTAATTAGTTTTAGCGCTTAAGGGTAATAAATTTTCTACATATTATTGTGCCTTACCTAAGAATGTTTGAGTGTGTAAAGTGGTAACTCTTTACCCTACTATAAATATCGAGTTGCAAAGTACATTTTTCAAAAAATCTAAAGAAAAAAACCAAGTTTAGTCCTTTACCTGCTGTTCTTATTTATGTTTTTGTATTTCACCTGAAATATGATTAAGTGCCTGCAATTTATTAAAAGATCAAAGTTTTCTCTCTCCTTCTATATGTCCGAATGCAGTTTTTACTGATTTATGAGCACTCAAGAGATCATCACAATAGAGTAAAGTAATGAAAAATACTTACAGGAAAGAGGAATGAAAAACAAATGAATAAACATTTTTGAAAATATTAATGTGAGCCCCAAGGATTGAATATATTGTATGTGTGGTATGGTATAGTACATATATGGACAGAATAGACAAACGGACCTTAACTTTCTGCATGGAAAATTCTCCTTATTTTTTTTTTGTGAGATTTTTATGTGCTGAATGGATGCATCAACCATAAAGAGTTCATGAATGTGGCTTGGAAGTGTTTAAAGGCATTAAACAACTCGCTTCTTCTGTACTTTTGTATATTTCCTTGTTGCTTTTTCTTCTTCACCTTAGATGATTTTTACCCTTCGTCTAATCGCTATGGACTCATTGAATTTTGTACTCGAACTCAAAATCACACTTAGTACTCTCACAGACTTATATTCATTCATATGTTTTGCTGCTGCTCTGTTTCCTTCCGGTTTCACACGCTTCCATATGGGGAAGACCGAAAAATATAAACCTGTGATTTTATAGCTGACTTTATATTCTTTTATAGAGTGCAGAGAAATACTAGTGAATATACTTAAATCGAGAACGAGTAGTGTGAAGAGAAAAGGAATCCGAATTTTTGCTTTTTGATATGCCACAAAGCACAGTCTGGACAGTCTGAAGAGAAAGGACCACCACCTCACTATATAGTATAGTACAATATATGCTTTTATAGACCATTTTTTGTTTTTGGTTCGTTGCTTGTTTGCTTGCTGTATGGAACTTCTGAATCATATAAAGCAAAACATACATAGAAACAGTGACCCTTCAGACATTTAGAGAAAACAAAGTACCACAAGAAAAATACTACATACAATATAACTTTTGATGTTCTCACCCACAGTTCTATTCACTGTTCTTTCAAAATCTTTGTGTCTGTGTTTAGTCATGTGTACTAGTAAGTGAATATGAATGTATGTGTGTGTGTGTGTGAGTGAGTGAGTGAGTGAGTGTAAATTTATGTGTACGTGCCTTGGATGTGTTTTTGAAATAATTTTAGTTTTGGAATATGAAAGAAAAAAATTAACTCACCGAGTTTTGTTTGAGTATGAACGTATGAGTAATATTTTGTTTGTTTCTACAGAAATACTCGTATATCTATAGGTTTGAGTATGCATACTATGTTTATGAGTATGTGTTATTATGCCTTGGGATATGTGTGTCCATATTTTTACTATTATCAAAGCTGTTGTTGTTATTATTGTTGCTTATTTCAATTTGTGGTTTTTGCAAATTAGAAATAAGAAAAAAATACACAAACATATCTAAAAGGATATGAGAAATCAAATGAATATTAATAACAACAAAGTACTTCGAGTATTATACATATAGGAACTATGATACTACAAACTCATAGTATATGACCAGGAATTAATTAAACTTCTAAGGATAAATGGCTATGTGTGATGTGAATAAAATGAGGAAAAAAATGAAAGCAAACATGGAATAATTTTAAAACATAACTCGTTTTAGTTATTGTTATTTAGATTTTAATATTTTTTTAAATTGCAACTAGAGAAGTGTGTAATTTTGTGCTTAGAGGGAAATTAAAAACTATTTTAACACAAATAGAAAGAACTAATAAGGCAAGGCGAGTGTAAGAAGTCTTCTACATATGAGTGAATGAAGAAGAAAGGATGGAAATGAGTTGTTAAGGTGAAGTTTTAGTTAAAATTGAATTTTGAATAATAAAATGGGTTTCTTTGAATGAGGTAAGTCATTAGAATAGTCATGAAAGATCAGTAAAATATTTAAACAGTTTTGTAGTCCAAAACTAAGTCACAATGTTCATATTAATATCTAAATCTACCCTAAGAATGATTATGAATTCACATTAAGTCATATCAGACTTTACAATAATTTTTTAATATTATTACGAGTACTAGATTTAAGTTCATTACCTTCTTTCAAATGCAAAAACAAAACTCTGACATTAATCAATGTGAGCTTACAGATTATCTTAGGAAATTATGATTGTCTTGGAGCACTCGCAGAATTAGTAAGCTCGTAAAGGAAATCCTTGAGCATATTCTTCCACATCTCTAAACTCGCCAGTGAGTAACAAAATAAAAAAAGGACTACCTTTACTATGCATCCTCAAAAGGATTGGACTGAAAAAGGATCGATCCTAAGGGATAGAAGTCAGACTATCTTAAACATGGTGGATGAATTATCACCTTTTTTTAATCATTCATTCAAACATTCAATTTACAATTACTTCTTTCCAGAAATTGTAAACTCGAAGAGCTCGTATTGTAAATTTGTTGTCCTTCAGTTGAACCTTCAAGTTTGAAGTACGAATACATTTGTAGAACACTTAATACAAGTGTAAGTCTTCACTTGGGTAGTCTTACTACCCCAATTTTTAAATGAACAGTGCATATCAACAATAAATTGGGAAAGTAATGATAATTTCTTCTTAATATAATAAGGTTTTATAACCACATAAAGAACACGTTAATACCAACAGTTTTTTTTTGCAGTCTTATTCTTCAACAAACGGTTGTAAGGCAACATGATCCCTGAATAATTGAATGTCAAATACATATTTTTAGGAAGTTTATTCCATATCTTCAACTGTTAACCGGACAAAAATGATTTAAAAAAGAAGTGTCCTTAGTTTTGAAGTGGATAAAAAAACCTGGAATACAAAGCCTACAATGGAAAGCAAGTTGGTTGTCTGGACTTACGAATTCATACAGTATATACTGTATGATGATAATCAGAGGTCGCATATAATAATCAACACATATTTTCACTGAAAAACAGAAAAAACTGGAGCAGACTTGGATTCTCTCTGCGCCGAATAGTATTACAAGTTTGTCATAACCAATGATAACTTTCTTTCTGTTTTTTGTTCTGCTTATGCACTCTGTCCTTGGTTTTCAGTTGAGCAAAAAAACTGTCTGTTTAACAATAACAATTTAGAAAGACCAATTCGGTCAATCTCCCAAAAATAAGTGTTTCTGAAAAACCAAAACGAAATAAATGGAAAGAATAAGTGTATTTTTCGAAAATTCTTTATTCGAAATATGTTTTTTGAATCGGTCAATAATAATAGCGCTCAAATCCAATTTTCGACTTTAGGTGCTTTAACTTATTGCCACAGATATTATATATATATTTCCATTTTTTCGCACGATAAAAAACTTTGATTGAAGAGACAAGTATTCACATTCACTGTAAATATGCAAGTAACCGCGAGTTGTATATAATGTATAGCAAAGAATCGCTCTTCTTTACAATCAAAGATCAAAATTTTTTGATATTTCACACAATCGAGCCATGACCCTTCGCCGCACATGCTGTGAGATTCAACAAGCAAAATGAATTTGTACAATTGATCACATAATGTGTAGGCCGCTTAAAATCAGTATACACAACAAAGAGAGGGAGAGGGAGAGAGAAGCGCACAAGCAGCCGCTTATACAAGTGCATAGGTAAAACCTTTTTGAATTTATTTTTTCGTGAAAAGTTCCGAGAGTAACCAGAGGGAAAAGAAATCGAGAAAAGCGGTTTTGGTTGAGCGATAACAGCAAAAATAGAAATCAATGTTCATTTAAAATTTAACAGTTTTTTTTCAGACAACCTGAAACTGTTGACTGTTTCGACCTCTGCTTACATAATTTACTTCAATCAAAGCTTTAACTGTGTAAAGTGTACATGATAGAGTTTATATAATGTTTATGAAATGATCAGACTGCAATATGTTTTGAATTAACAAAAATTAATGTGGAGATTCAGCTTAATGGAGATGAATGGACATATCAGCAGGATACCGCACCAATGCATAGGTGCAAAGGTCACTAAGACATTCTTTTCATCCAGAAATATTTCTGGTCACCAATGAGTCCGGACCATAACCTTAAGAATATCTGAGGAATATTCTTCGCCAACAACTATGAGCATGGAAAACTGCAATACAACAAGAATGTGCGAACAACAGAACAGACACGCTGAAATCAGTGGTAGAATCCATGCTATTTTGCCTTTATTTGGTTTAAATTCAAGTGAAACATAATATGACTTATATGCACTTATAATTCTTTCTTTTACTTGGTGTGATTAAAATGATTATGAGTAATAAAACTCCATAGTTTAAACTTTCTTATCTTTTGATAGGCAAAACATATAATTCTTTTTCTTTATATGAGATACTATTGTATTTTCGATCATTCTTCGATACACCAAATTAATCTTAATTATATAGGAAAGAAATTACCCTAGAAACAATTAACAATATACAAACATATGTATTTTTATTTCATTTTACTTCTGCATGTGTTTTTCCAAACTATTAAACTACTCGTATTTCAAAAATATTGCAATAAATTTTAAGAAAATAAATTCCAATTTACTGATTGTTGCGGTTCAATAGATACGAAAAGAAGAAAGGAAGAAGAAGGAATAAAAATCAAAAAAAAAAACATTTTCATTATTTTTTCAAAAAAAAAAAAACAAGAAACAAAACCAAAGGATACACGTATAATTTTGATCTAAAATATCATCACTATTGAGTGCTGTGTGTGTATGGAAAAATCTACAATATTTTCATCAAATGAATAAAAATTGCCTAAGATCAAATATTTTGTCCTTATATAAGAGTATTGTGATTTTTATTGTTATTTTTGTTGTTATTGTGGTTTTTCAGCTTGACTTATTTTACAACAATCTGGAAAATGAAAGAAAACTATAGGAAAATAGAGAAAACAAATAAAAAAAATTCTTTGGTAAACATTTTGAAAATTTGCCTAAGAAAATCAATTGTTTTTGTTGACAACAAAACAACAAAAAAGGATAACAAAAGATGTTAAATATTTTTACAAAATACAAAACTTAAAATAAAATAAAATGAATTTCAATAAAATGAAACCAAAAAAGGAGTCAAATAATAAATGGGTATCCAATTTCCTTCCTTATCAAGTAACAAATTTTAAATTAAATTCAATGAAAATTCTGAAATTTTCTACTAGTGACCTCTTTATAAGACAATGAAAAGGGTGTGATGTGAATAAAATGAAATTTAGCTGTCAAAATATATGTGCCAGGAAGCGGAAACGGATGTTGTATGTTGGCTGTGCAAGTGAATGTGAGCAAAAGTGTGAAACCAACTACCAAAACAAAAAAATATTAGAGGCATAAAGAAGTGTGAAAATATTATATTAACGTAAATATTATAATTATAATACTAATAGAAAATAACAAAACATAAAAAATATTTTGGTTGGCACAAAAGAAAGTTAAGAGTGTGTATTATGAAATTTATGTCCTTGCGCCTGAAAAACTTTTATATAAAATATGATAACTCTGATGATATACTCGCACACACATGCTTAAATGGCTATGATTATGTTTGTGTTTGTGTAACTGTGTATGTCTATTGGCAGAGTCATGCAAATACTTACACATACATGGATGTAGTATGAACATATAAAGATAAATATCTCGTGACTGAATTTTGTCGTTACACGAGTTACTCACACTTTGCACAACAACTCACAACAGAACACATAACCCATAACAACATTCATAGAGCGAGTTGTTGACTTTGTCAGTCAGGCAGCTGGGCTGGAGAGTCAGTCAGACTTGGATAGAGGATTGAGATCTCATCGAGACAGACATAAACTCATATCCACAGCTTCTTTCTCCATCCTTTAGATTGTTTGCCATCTTTAGTGGGGTCTTTAGGGTTAGGTTAGGTTATATTGGTTGGTTGGTTGTTAGGTTGTTTGGTTTAGGTTCAGAAGAGTTGGTAGCAACATATTTTACTTGTAACCATTTTTGACTTAACATGACTAAACAAACTGAAGAAGGCACAGATATACACATAGTTACTTATAGAAAAGATACACCTAACACATACGCATAAACATAAACAGGCAATCGTGCACTTTAAGGATTGCTGATGGAGGCTGTAGAACTACAATGATGATGACGACGACAGCTATATAAGATATAAGCTAACATATTACCCAACTTGAACAAGTATAACACTAAAAATTTGTTGTTGCAAATCTGTTTTGTTGTGCGTGTGTGTGTATGTGCGTATCAGTATACAAAGATAGACACACACATACTAACGACCATAAATATAACTACACGTAATCTGTTGTGTAATGTCTTTAGTTGTGTCAACTTTTGTTCATGTTTTGAAGTAAAGAACGAACGAACGAACGAAAATGAAAATAAAAATAAAAATAAAAATAAGATGAACAAATGGGAAAAAAAAGAATAGTTGTGAAATTCACTTCTCTGCATAAAACTGATTTAGAGTATGTGCAAGGCAAAAAAACAGAAGTAAAGAAAAACAAAATAAAAAAACGGAAGCGGAAGTAAAACGTGTGCACGAGAAGAAAAAACAAAATGAAGTAGAACTGTGTGAGTACCCATGATGATGGGAGAATGTGATAGGAGAATTGGTAGAATGGTGAAATGTTTCACGACTTAAAGTTTTGAAACAACATTTAGATAAATTTCCCCGGAGAGTGAGTGGCATGTGGCAACAATTTTCTTCACGATTTTATCCTATTGTATTAGAGATTTCAGTTGTAAAACTGCAACAACAATAAATAAAATAAATAAATAAATAAATCTGCAAATAAATAAAAGTAATCCAATAAATAAGTTAAAAATATAAACTATAGTCATGCTGTCTAAATGTACGTACATAGATTAAAAGGCAAACAAGTTCTTCTGTTTTTGTAATAGAAACCTGAAATGTTGTACAATTATTTATACTAAAGGAGCCCATGGCCAACACAATCGACCTCATTCTAGAAAAAGCATTTATTTTTTAAAGTGCTAATACAATAACTTCTCTATAAACAGTGTTCTTTGCGAAAACTCTATAACACGGCTTCACACAACCAATGAGCGTACACCAATAGAACAGAAGAGAGAGGCACACAAACCTCTCTATTCTCCCATTGCATTCACAACATAAAAAGCTGTGTGTTGTTATTGTTGGAAAGCGGTTATCTTTAACACATATTCTTACCCAAACCACTAAACCACCTTTATACACAATTGGAATCTTTTTTTTGTCAAAATCGGTTCGACGGTGTAAGCAGGAAAGGTTTCACAAATTCAATGTTTGTTGTTTAATATAAGAATAGGAATTAATAACGGACAGCAAATGCTATTCTATGATCGTACATAGGTAAATGCATTTTTTAATATAAAAACCTTCTAAAATTTAATAGCTTTATTGTTTTTTGAGCCACGGATAGACTAAGAATCGGAAATTTATTTCAATTGCAGTCCAGATGATTTAAATGTTTCGTTCATTTATTTCTCTAGGTTATTTTTCGAGATTTCTTCTCTATGTCACTTCTCTATGTTACTTCCCTGGATTCGTTTCCTATGTTCTTTCCCTAGGTTACTTCTTTATCTTACTTTTATATTGGGTCTATTCCTATAAAACTACTACCATATCAATCAAATAATTGATGTCGCTGGTTATGACTTTCTCCCGTCTGTGAAGAAAAGTATAGATTCCACGCTCGAAGAAATCCGTTTCTTTTGAGGCAATCCATTGGACCACCCAATATTCGGCTTCTTTGTAAGAATGGAATTACTTTTCCAAAAGTCCATACTGCATTGAACGAATCAAATGGCAGTCTAACTCAAGGCATGTTGAATACGTGGGGTAGGGTAAGACTTCACAGATTAGTGCTTCCAACGTTTCTTGGACTGGCTTAGCCATATGCTGTGGGGCATTGTCATGAAGTAGAATCACTTTTCCTTGTCTACTCGCCCATTCTTCATGTTTTTCTTCCAGTGTTCGGTTTAAATCGATGAATTTTTGACGACAACGATCAGTAGTTACTGTTTGACCAGTTGTTAGAAGCCATAAATACAGGACACCCTTTCTTACTTCTCTATGTTACTAGTAAATGTCATCTGAAGAGACTGCAAAATCACCCAAACCACCTGGCGACTGACCTCACCCATGTTGTGAGTCCAAACAGACTCTATACACGACGTTACTATTCTATAATCATATAAATATTGTATGCTTCTTTGCTTCTATGTTACTTCTCTATGCCACTTCTGTAGTTTAATTCTATGTCTTTATGCTCTAGGTCACTTCACTAGATCACTTCACTAGGTTACTTTTCTGTTACTTCTTTAGAGTAATTCTCTTAGTTGGGTTTGTTTTTTGCATGAAATAACTAATACGTAGCGTGTCTTCTAGATGTGCGTCGATATTCCATAGTGGTTTTTCTTTTTCTAAAAGTTTTGGTAATTAATACGATAAAAATTTATTTTCTTTACAATTTGCTGAATAATATTAAATTTAAAATTTTGATGGAATCTTGATTAATATGGTACACTAGCGTATTCGACCCGACTTAGCAGGGATTGAATTCAATGGGCACCTGGCCTAGATAATTTAGTTAATTTTGTGTAGTATACTTTTAGGGGTTGTTTTAACATCCCTGATCTTAGAAACGGGGACACATATCGAAACCTAAACTATACCATACTCAAGCCGGGAAGAAATCATACACATTCACATAATTTCAATGTAATCATATAAACGAACAACAATTACTAATTTTTAAACATTAGATTTAGAAAGAAACATAATATTCTCTACTTGGAATCACTTCAAACAATGGATTATAAACATCGTTTTGTTGCGATTTCCTTTTTGTGTGATATGGACCAATAAGTATGCACTACTTCAGTTCATACAGCAGATATATTCTTCATCATCATTATGTAGTATAAAGCAATGTCGAAATTCTAGAAAGTTTGGAGAATGATTACTTTGAAACGACGCAATGGATTTTGATAGGGATTTCACTGTCTTTTAAAGAATTTTTTTCCGAAGGGTTTTCATGTACAATACATTTTAATTAATTCTAATTAAGACTTTGTATATTGAAACCGATGATGAAATAGAAATGGGAAATGACTGTCTAATGCACCCGTGCAAAGCAGGGACGGGTCTCTATGAATACTACATACTCAACAATTATTGGCATATGAAATGAAAATTATTGTTTTCCAATGATTTCAACAAAATGAAGTAATTATGAGCTTAGGTTTCCTTTTCCCTATGACTAACGATTATTAAGAGTATTTAAATAATTGAGAATGGCTTTCAACCCTCAGCTTCAAATAAAATTTCATCCTTCTTTACTTCTGCTGTATTCAAGTCAATTAATCTTAGGTCAAAAATGAAACTTATCGAATTATTTGAAGTTTGCTTACGTAAATTTATGCTTTATTTTGCTAATCATAATTTGGAGCTTTAGCATCTTGTAGACTATGACTTGTTAGATGAAATGGGACCAGGTCCATTGTCACTTATGCTTAATTTTCTTTTTGGCCTGGATAGACTTACATATATATCCCTATTTATTGTTCCGCCAATGAGATTCTCTCTACCAGAAAGGTTATTCCAGCGCTATTTTAGATTTATAAAAAGAGTACAAAATTCTTTTACAGTTTTCTACAATGTTAATTAGTTCACTTTTTGGTTTCACAACATTTCAATTTCATCATTAACACCTTTTGCACTTCTCCCCTCTGCGCAAAAACAGTTAAACAAATACTGTTACTCAGAAACACTCCACATGAATAATCACCGGCACATTTTGCTTGTTTTTCCCATTGGATTTAACTGCAAAGTAATCGACATTACTACGAAATAATAGACATCACTCAGCTAACTGTCTTTTGAGCTACGTGGGTGTGTCGAATACTATAAATGGGTCATGGTGGGATTTATTTCTAAATGTTTGTATTGCAAAAGAATGAACTTGAATCCAAAGGGATTTAAGAAGATTGAACATGTCATCATCAACATCTGTGGAAAAAATATTTTAAATTAAATGCCATTTAAATCGCAGTCGAATGGAAACTTTTAATTTATCTAAAAGTGTTGACGAAATGGGTCTAAAGGAAAAACACTCTTTATGTTTTGTTTTCAATATAATAATTGAAACTGAAATTAAAAACAATTTTTTATGGAACTTAAATGACTTTACTAGATGACTTAAATTATGGCACATATGTGTATTTGTTGTTCATTTCATGGAGAGAAATGAGGCAAATAAGTATGACAGAGGAATTCGCATGAAAGTATTTTGTGCTCTCGTTTCTTGTCAAAGCATTCCAGGGCATTTTTTGTCGGTTTTTCGTTTTGTGGTTTACATTTTTTGCTTTTTTTTTACAATTATTTTTGTCCTTTCTCCTTCTTTACATTCCTTCGTCGTTCGTTATGGTGGAACATTTTGCGCATTTTTGCACAGTAAATTTTTTGCATTTTTATTTATTATTTTTCTATTTTTTATTTCAGTTTTACTTTGTTGTTGTGTTTTTTTTTTGTATATAACTCGGTTACGCATTCGTTGGCACTTCTTCAATGAGTCCATTGTGTCCTCATTCCTTTATTTCTTTGGCAGTTGCACTTGCTGATTCCATGTGGCAAACGCTTGACATATTTTGCCTACGTTGACATTCAGACAATGTCATTCATTCAGAGCTGCAAGAGTTCATAACTCGATATCCAGCACAGATGCAGTTACTCAAAGTCATAATGGATATCAAATAAAAAAACACCATTCTGACACTACTATGTAAGTTACATACTTAATTGTACCAGGAGTGGTTATCGAGAGGATGGGAATAATTTTAGGTTTGTGTTACTATTAAACTTATGCAAACCATTGTGAAATTAAAGGAACTTGATTTGAAAGAGTCTTAAAAGTTGAAAGAAATAAAAACTAAGAATAAAGACCCTACTTATGTATGAAAAAAGTATAGATTATAATGAAATATATTATTTACTTAAACCCATTTTCCCACTTATTTTCTTAGTCTATGAGTCTGAACTCATTGTCATTGTCTCAACAAAAGCAGAGTATCCTTACTTCACTGAGTAATTGCATTTATTATATTCCCCAACTAATTGTTGACACATTTTTTTCTGAATTCCTAGAAATGCTCGCTCACCTGGGAATAAGTTTACTGATTCAATGGCAAGATGAGATAGGGACTCTTCTTTAATTACAAACCAAAAGAATAACATCAATTAAACATTAAATGTCCTCTCAACAATTTTTCCAACTCAAGGCATGCAATCTATGGCTCAAATACAACTTTAGATAACCTGGCTATGAATAGCCACAGCTAAATTCATAGGTGTATTATGATAAAATTTATGAAAATAGTACTTTTGAGCCAGAATAGGTCTACCTATTATATGACAAAGTACAATAGCTTCTGCCAGTCACTTTGTACCCTTCGGATCGGTTGGTGGATGTAATTTCAGGACTATCAATATCGTATCACATTTCTCAGGTATTTTAGATAAAGTTTTCTTTGATTAACGTTATTTAGTAGCAGCTAACGTAACCTATAAAAGGATAATAGAAAAAAACTGATACGAAAAAGAAACAAGAATTATATTCATAAACAAATCAAAAAGAGCTGTTTGACAAAGACAACTTGATTGATATTAAGAAATGCCTTTGTGTGCAAACATTGACCATATAATCAATTTTATCTATTCTACAAAAACTTAAAAAATTGTCTTTGGAGGCAAATCTGCAATTTTAATTGCATCCAAGCACTGGTTTCCCAGGTAGTAAATTCTGATTCAGTATAGGCCCTCACAGTGATATAGTAAGTGCTCTGCTGACTCCTCTTTTTCATTATCGTCCAGATAATAAACTTATTGCCTCTTATTTTATTCAATTTGATTCCTGTTCTCTTGATGTCATTGCTCCACATAGTATGTGGTCTCCCAATTTCTTATGTTTCTTCTTTTAATCTCTATTCAAGGGACCTTTTGGTCCACCATTCGCGAAAATATTACACGAAGTATGACCGTGTCTTGGGCGCTTAACTATGTATTTACAATTATAGATTTTTGACATTTTCAAAGAACGTTGACATGGCTACTTGCTGTCTGCCTTGACATATTTTTATAAAAAAAAAACAACCCTCGCATTTGCAACACCCACTTGCCCCATTTAAACGATCGTTTAATAGCCGTTTTAGACAGGACTAATTTACAATGATACATTTAACAACTGTTTTTTGTTTTGGATGTGCATAAGAAGAAGAAAACGTTTGTTGAATTGAGAGACAGTAAAAAGAAATTAATAAAAAGCATTATTTAAATGGAAAATGGATTATTTAAAAGAATTATTAATAATTGCAAGCACGCTGGTATGTTTAAAAACAAATTTAAATTGCAAAAAGAGAAAAAGACTGACAATATCTAACTGGAAATAACAAAAAGCTTTGCAACACTTTCAGACATTTCCTAGCCCTGGTCAGCATAAGAGGTGAGTCAATGCGTGATGCAATGCTAATTCGGATGACAATCTACAACAACAACTCCTGATTAACGTCATTTTCCTAGTGGTCATGCGAATCAATGGTCGCATCTTGAGAGATTCGTATAATGGCCCTGTCTAAAACGGATTATCTCAGGGTAGACTATAAAAGCAAAATCGAAATGCAAGTAATAAAAGAAATAAAGCAACAACAGATTATGAGTTACCCCCATTCCCGGCCATTGTACCTGCTTGTTCATCATGAACAATGTGCTTAATAGAGACATCTAGGCAAAGTCGAGATTATGAATAATGGTAATCAGAATTATGCTTTGCTTTAGTTTTTGACAGCATTTGAAGCATGCAGATCGGAATAATTAAAGAACACTAGGTGATTTCGAAATGTAATGTTCACGCTTGAGTACAACGGTTAAAAAGGTATACATATTTTTCAGAATGTTTTAGTTATTGAAATGGCAAATGAAGCCATTAACCTTTTACGGTTCAAGATTTAAAAATGTAGCCAGTGCTTTCGACTTTATAGAGACGTCATCAAATCACCACCAGATCCTGATTGTAGTACAGATACAGAAGAAGGTGATATTTTACTTGGAGATCTGCGCCGTGGACCGATATCTGCCAAAAATGATCCAAAATGGTAACGTAAGTCTTTTGAATTTGAAATACAGCAAATATGTAGATAGCCAGGTAGGGAAATGGAAGCAGATTTAAAAGGAAATATAAATGATTGAGGTTTTTGAATTATCAAATTTTATAGATGAGCAGACTCGACTTTATGCATTTCAGGTAAATGCCCATGACTTTTCTTACAACGAATAAGTTCGATTGATTTGGTTTCTTTAGTTAATTATCTTTATTAAATAAAATTTAGTTGTAAATGAGTCCAAAGACCACGTATACTCGTTCCATAGACAAAACAAATTGCTTGCCAAAAATCTTCATAGTCTTTGGTAAAGATAACATCATAGAGATTTTTATATGAATTTCTTTCCTTTAACTTAACACACTTATTTTCATTTTAAGATAAAAATTAAGATTCTATTTTTAAATGTTGCAGTATATTTTTTAATAGAAATTTTTAAATTTTGAAAAAATAGCATCATTATTGATAAATTAACAAAATATATGGTAATATATTCATGCAACAAAACATTCAATAAACTGATTTAAAAACGAGAATAGAATTTTCTAAATCTGTTTCTATATCTATTGTTCCGATTATACAATCTAAGGGGTTTCCATTTTATTTTCTATTATAGTAAAAGAAAAAGAAAAATTATTATTAGGTTAGTCTCATCTGATGCAAAAATTTATATATTTAAATGTAAAATTGGTAAGGATGTTGGCAATTTCGAATCAAATATTTTAAGAATTTTTTAAATATCCCAAACTAAGAGACTCTCTAGGTCCTTTTGCAAAGTTTCAACAGCTAATTTATCGATATACTTAACTGCTTTCGGTGCATTTGAATTGCTTGGCGTTTCAATATTTGGAATCACCAATAAATTAGCTCCAGAGCGTGCCAAATTAAAGGGTTCCATTTGATTCCAACGAGAATGTATGTGATCATATTCCATAACTGCTTTCTGAAATTGAGAACCATCGAATGCACCAATAGCAACCAGACGATCGCCAAACGAAGCGCATCTCAATTGTTCATGATTACTTTCCAATTGAGCATCCATTTCTGTCCATTTATCATTTTTGATATCATAACACTCAATGCTAGCATTATGCATATTATAGTTTGACTCCTCACCACCAACCGCATAAATGTAATCATTTACAACAGCAACACCAAGACAGCTTCGTGGTATTGTCATGACCTCCAGCAGAGTCCATGTGTCTGTGAGCCAATCATAGCATTCGATAGAATCATGGATGTGCCAACTATCTTTTCCACCGATAACGAACAATCGATCGTTATGCACAACAACACCAGCATTGGCGCGTTTTCTATTCATGGATGCAACAGGGGACCAAGAGCGCTGTCGTGGATCATAGCATTCGACAGTTTCCAAGTATTTCAAACCATCCATGCCTCCTATTGCATATACTGATCGGTTGAGAGCAGCAACACACAAGTCCCTTCGACTTGTTAGCATTGGCTGTAATGGAGTCAATGCAAACGTACCGATATCAAAGCTTTGAGCATAAGTTGTTGACCGGAACTTGAGGCGCCCTCCGACGAAGTAAAGTTTATTACCAATTATGGCCGTACCAAACTCCTTGTGTTCAGAAATTAAGTTCTGCCATTCGGTCCATTTTCGCAAAACTGGACAATACATCTCAATTGAAATTCGACATGGCAACTTGTTGCCGCCAATTACCAACAAGCGACCAATAGTCGAATTCCGTTGCATAGTATTACAATCAAACGTAAATTCTCTACGTCGTTCGGGTACCAAATGCCACTTAAAGGTGTCTATGAGCATATCTGTGCAGCCAGTTTCTTTGCACACATTTATTACATGATCTACTATGAATGATGGCTTCAACAACACTAGACGCACAAATGGTAAAAGCTTGGGTACATCATTTTTGCGATTATCTTTATCATAATCAATCCATGCCATGAGAATATTAAAGACATCCTCCTCACTTGATACTTTGATATTATCAGAATTCAGTATTTCACCCAATTGCCTAACATTCAGCTCAAAAAACTCTTGTTCCTTGCAAACCTTTGGAAAATTCTGCAAGGCATAGTTTTGAGCGCTTTTAAACAAACTAGGACAGTTAAGTTGATCCGCAATTGCAGCAACTCCTAAACAGTTCGATGGATCCATTTGTCGTTCAAGAAATGTAATGCAAGTATTGACCATAGAGTCCAGCTGCAACATGCATGATTTTGCGAGTAGTTCCTCAACATTGTTCTCTTTCACTTCAATGGAACCGGTATAACAATACTTTACAATATCTTCAAGTGTATTACCATTCATTTCATTCATAGTAACCTCATCATCTTTACTTTCACGCATCGAACTTGTAAACATAGCCAAAAAATAATCACTTGATGCACTGAGAACCAAACGATGGGCTGGTATACGTTTGCCATCATTGCCAGCAATAAGGGTCACATCACAAAGTTGATTACCTTTATAAAAGAGGTTTGAACGCTGGAGCACTTTATCTGCATGAATGCGCCATTCGGGCCCGATAAATTCCTCATTGTCTTTTATTATTGCTGACATTATGTATTCTATCACAGATTAAATTTGATCACAAAAAAAAGAAAGATATGCGAATTTAAATGTTTTTCTTATTATGCTTTGATGTAATAAATAAATTTTGAGCTTTCAACTCGAATCATTTATTTTGAAATATTAAATTTTTATTATTAAAATCTCATAGACTGCTAAGACTTTTGTTTAAAACTGTTAGAAAATAGAGGTGAACTAAACAGTGACTCAGTGATTCTAAATTGTGATTGAGTCACAGTCATTTGAAGGGAGAGACACAGCTTACTTGATTGATTGTGACTCACTTTGCTTCAGTTGCTCCCTAAACTGACTGATTGGTAATCACAGTTTAAACAAACTGAACTATGTCTCTCCCTTCAAATGCCTGTGACTCAATTACAGTTTAGAATCACTGTGAAATCACTGTTTAGCTCATCTCTATTAAAAAATTAAAAAGAATCATACTGCTTTATCAGCCACACACAAAATGTTTTAGAAAACAGAAAGCAGTGTGGCAAATACAATTTTTGTGAGAATTGTTTTCAGTCCAACTGGGAATGGGAAGCTCTATTTCATGAATATATCGACTAATTTGCATATATAGTATTAAACCTTGTGTGAGAGTCCGAGTCTCACTTGACAGATTTATTGACTTTATTATATTTTTATTATTTGTCGTTATAGCGACAACTGAATTACACAATTAAATGTCTACCTATTAGGGTTCTGGAAGTAGAGCTCGTATGGATTGACAGAAGTACATGGTAAGCTTAATAATAGGGTCCCGTTGACACCCTTTGGGTACGGAAACCTAAATAAGAAAGTAAAGAAAGAAATCAGTTTTTTTTTAAATTGTACAAGAGCAAGCATGATTTATGAGTGAGTTTTGTATGGAGATCACCTCTTCCAGTAATCGGGTAACTCTGATTTTAACATACCAGCTGCTTTAAATGCAACGAATTTCATATCTTACCTTGTTAGTTTAAAAACTTAGAGACAAAAAAAGCGAAATACATTTTTCTTGTCACTCTGATCACTTCCATGTACATATTTTTTGCAACTTATAATGATTTTCTGTAAGCTTTTAATCACATTATATGATTGCGATATGGAATATCCATAATCAGTCATGAGTTTGTAGGATGGCTGTGTCTTCTTATCGAGTCACAATGCTGTCAAAACTTTATATTTTGTATATTAATGCTTCAAAAAGTAAGGTGTGGACGGATTGTGGATCAGTAGGATGGACAAGATTCAGTGCTCTGCTGTTTATATATGTTTTGGGGGTTGCGGATGTTCAATTCTATGCGCTACAATGATTAGACTGTCAGAGTACTATTAAGAAATATGAGTATGAGGAAAAAAATAAAAAAAAATCAGTGCTCAACTGTTTTAAAAGTTAAACTTTTTGATTAAGACAAGGAGGTGCTGTCACACAAGTTTCATTTTCTTTCGAAGTTCTTTCAAATTTTAATGGTTAGTTCCGCTTCCATGTTTGCCTATCTGACTGACTTCTCAAGCTGATGAAATAATACGCTTCATGAGCAACCGTCATATAAATCGGTCCAATATTAGATTTAAAACAAATTCTAGATTATAGGCTCTCCTTGATAACTTAGGGCTAAACTCCATAGCATGCGTTTCAGACTTATTGGTGTTATGCTCAACGGGTATAAAAGTTAAATGTATTGATTCTTATGAAGCAAACTCCTTCAACCACAACTGCCATCAAAAGTTAAGCAACTTTCAATTTTTCTTTGGCGTTTCTAGTGTTTTAGTGATTGTGAAGATTCGGGTGCGGGATAATTCCAGCTGTTTTCTGATTAAAAATGCAAGAAGCCGTTGCATGTAACGCTTGTTGTGGAACTTGTCCCTGGAAACGAGTAGAAAGCATAAAGGGTCGTGAAGCGTGGTCGTTGAAACGAGTGGTATGAAGCTTGTCCCTTATCATCTTTCATACTTTAAATTGATGTTTGTAACAAATAAGTGGAACGGTGTATCTTGGATACCCATTGATTGGAATTGATTAGCAAAACAAGGAGAAACGAATATGAGATGCTCTTAGTTACTAAGCTTTCTCTATTTTAATAACAGAATTTTTCGATTACCAAAAACATTTCAACTAAAAATTATAATTGCGTTGTTTTTTTCTCCACAACATTCTACAATTAATGATAAATCTTTTGTTTTCAATATTTATAATAACAAGGGAGGGGAAATTTGTAAAAGGAATGAACTAATATGTAAGCTTCTTTTATACTTACATACTCGTATTAAATGCCAATTATTTTATATTCTATTTTCTCATATGCTTTCTGATATGGTTCTTTTGCTTGCCATGTAAATGGCATTTATTACATAAGTATTTCTATGGTTTCAATAAATCAACTTAAATATAATAAAATCCTTAATTGAGTCATTAAGCTTATGTAAAATTGTTAATGACACATTTTGACATTACCGAATTAGTACCAAAGCAAACACTTTAAGAGGTGATCAACAATTTGTAAAGCAGCCCAAAAACAAACTATCAATGGTTTTGTCAAAATAAACTCATTTGATATGAAGATGCAAGAAATACATACATATGTGCATGTGTGAATGCAAAATATAAAATTAAATTAAAATCATTTGCATTGTCATTGTGAATTGCCCTTCTATGTACGAGATAGATAGTAAAAGCATCAGTAAATTTTAATGCATAAGGGACAAGATTGGATATGGAGTACCACTCTTGAAAAGTGCATTTGAAATGAATAATTAGAATTATTTGCTTTAAGCTAAATTTGTTTATCGAATTGAATTGATTAATGACTTTCTTCCAAATGCAGACAAGATAAGAAGATGAATGGTGTTAGAGGTAAATAAGGGCTGGGAAGGGCTAATTACAAACACTTGCAAAATAATTACTCAATAATATCCAATCAAAATGTGTGTGTGTGTGTTTGATGCTAAGAGCTTGTCATTAAAATTCATTTTCATTAAATAGAAAACAAAGAATATATTAAATTTATACACAAATCTTTCCACTCATAGTATCAATGCTGGATATACGAGGGTGGTCTGATAAGCTTGTTAACTAACAGTGTTTAGAAAGTCAAAAAATGCATTGGCTCATGAGCAAGTGGTTTGCGCTAGCGACGTAAAACAAAATGAAAGCAAATACTTAAACCTTTAATGGCTTAAGGGATTCAGCTATGGGATTGCTCATGATACAGCAAAACAGACCCAAAACTTTCAGAATAAAACTCTAAAATGTGCTATGAATGGAAATTAGTATATTCTTAGTAGTGACATTGAACGTGATCTTGGTGTCGAGTTAGTCACCTCAACACTACAGAGATATGCAATGACTCATGTGAAAAAGCAAAGTCAGCATATCAATAGCAAATCATTATCTGTTTGGAAAGAAGGGTTAAACGCAAAAAGACGTATCGTCTTAGGGAGACAATCATTCACAGTGCCAGTGCCTCAAATTTCCTGTTAGTTTAACAATGTTTTAACTAATTGAAATTCTTATACAATATATATAAATCAATGCTTCTTTACTTCTATACTAATATAATAAAGAGGTAAATGTTTGTTTAGATGATACGGGTAATCTTCGAAACGACTTATCCAATTTCAAAAATTCTTTCACCAGTAGAATGCTACGTTGTCAGTGAATGTCCTAGGGTACTTACACTGATTTATTAAACATTTTAATATAGTTTTTGTGGTATTAAGATTTTTAAATATTTTCCACAGCCAAGATTCTTTTTGAAATTTGTGTTGTTTTTATTGTTGCTGTATTTTTCCTCTCTGAGTACGCACACGCTTATCGCGCTCTTCGTTCTTTTTGCATATGTTGGAGAGAGACTGTGTGTTTCGTTGTTCGTGCTTTGATTGCGTTTGCAAAGCAGATATAAGTGAAGGTGTATGTGTGTGTACGCACAAGAGTATTGCCAAAGTCCAATATCTACAAAGACTGGAAAATTCGCTCAAGGAGTTGTGTTTGCTCTCAAAATTGTAAAATAAACAATTTAAATATATTTTTTTTTGGAGTGAAAGCGTAGCACAGCGCGCCGGGTTATCTAGTAATTATATATAAATAAATATTTACATATTAGGCTAGGTTGTTAAAATTACATGTATTGTGAGAGTTGTATGTTATACACGTAAGAAACAGGTATCTTACGTTTTTTAATGTCGGAAACCTCGCGCATGTAATAAATTTCTAACCGCTTAGAAACGTACTGACTATACACAAACAATGACTTAGGAAAATCGATTCCGTTGCAGGAAGAACGCTATGGTTATGACAGACAATACATACAATATGCGAAACATGGGTGCTAGTTGTCAATCATGGGGCATTAATAAGCGGTGTATAATACAAGCTTACAAGAAAAGGATGCATCAAGTTAAATCTGTAGAATTGGCATATCAAAACGTTTGTCAGATCTTGAACTACACGCTGGACAAGTCAACGAAATATAGCAGAATCGATGAATTTTAACAAACAAAAGAATGTAATATACACTACCGAGTTTCTTACATAACAACACATACATTAGGCAAAAGTGGTTCTATCAACCGAAAAGGTCATGGCAACAGTTTTTTGGTACTCATAAGAAATAATGACTTGAAAATATAACCATTAATAATTATATTTTCTGTGGTGTTATTGAAGTAATATAAAAAATAAATCATGAAACAGGGCCTAAGAATTGCTTACTCATCCATCTTATTCCTTACATTCGTCCCACTGCGACTACTATTTGTTTTCGGACATGAAGAAGTGGCTCGGTGGTCAAGCAGTCTCTAAGGTAGTTAATTTTTCCTAAGACGTTAAAGTATGAACATATTTGGGTTAAGTGAATTGAGCTAAAAGATTATTATTGCTTAGAAACTTTTTGCGCTCCCCTCGTCAAATGTTGTATACACTTTAAACACAAAGTTATCTGCATATGTTTATGGACATATTTCCCAAACAGATATTAAAGTCAGAATATGAGTATGTGTTTGCTGTGGTATGGTGTGGTTATGTCATTAAGTGCTTTTACTTTTGAATAGTTTTAATGGTTTAAAAACCGGAAATCAGAAACTATGCAAAGCGTTTATGGGGGTTCCCTTTTTACCCGCTCGCTCGAAATTCAATTGGCGAAAATATAAACTTGTTTATCTTCAGGAAATTGAGTAACATTTTGTGGTAAATGATTTTGTGTGAATTTCAAAATGTTGCAGTAATACACACAGCTAATGGAGCCAAAGGATTTTATAGTTAGATAGCGAAATATATACAAACAAACTGAGATATCAAGAACAACAATTTTTAATGGAAATGATTTTCCGCATGTTTATAGTTTGATTAAGTGACTTCCTTTGCTCCCTGAAGTGCTGAGTATAATTTCGCCAAGGAGTAGCTGTTGGCACCTCAAGTCTTATTTAATGAGAAAATTGTTTGCCGAAAAAGTTTATAATCAACACAAATGCAAAAAATTATAACCATTCAACTAGAAGTTCATTCGTTCTTTCATTCATTTATTTCATTAAATATTTAAGCATATTTCAACACTTTTTTTACATTCTCTTCATCATAATTTTTCATTTCTGCTGAACTCAGCTCATCACATTCATCACTCAGAATATCTAGAACTCTCGCTTTCTGCTTCATTTTGATACGCATGGGTGCCCGTTACTTGCCACATTTCATTTCATTTCGTTTCATTTAAAGTCATTTGATGTTGATGTTCCATAAGGCTTCTAAACTTGTCTGTCTCTATGTCTTTCTCCTCATAGATGGAGGATGACATTTGCATTTGGCTGGCGGCAGCAAAAGCCTGCCTAGCTGAGTAAGAACAGAACATAATAGATCCGAATAGAAGAGCTAACAGCCAGCGTATGTCAGGCAGGGAATGTCAACTGCATAAATTTATAAGAAAAAAAGACAGCAGGAGGAAAGGACGAAGTAGAGAAAAACAGAACGGAAGAGCAAGTAAAGGAAGCCAAGCGACATTAAAGTATTTCTCTAGTGCCAGTGGCCTACTTTCTACCAGTAACACAGCAAGATAGATATTCTTCAGTAAGTGGGAACAAGGACGCGCATCAGCTGCGACTCAACCATTCACTTTCGCTGACATTTTCCAGACAGAGACACATACATAATTCTATATTTATACCATATATATACCTAAAGATATGTGTAAGAATGAGATACAATACGAGCAACTTGCATGTGGAAAAATTGTGAAGATAAATTTTGTGCATTTTGGGGCAGCAGCAGCATTGAATGCATTTGCCTGCAGCTGTTGCAGACATCGAAAAAAAATTGAAAAAATAAGAATTTGTGAAAAATTACAAGTTTTATTTAACATATTCACCAACGAAGCAGATACTACTTACTATAGTAGTTCTCTCAGGGACATAGTAGACATGGTTGGCTGTCCCTGCCTATGAAGATGAGTGATGAATGGGTTACTGAAGGAGACAAATGAAAGAAGAGCAAGGCAGAAAATGCAAAATATTTAAGTAAATTTACACTTAAAGTTTATGGCATAATTAATTTGAATTTCAATAATGAGTAATGATTGCGGTGCGTTCGGCATTTTTGGGTTTGCTTAATGAGAAAAATCCCGCCGCCACCGCAGCATTGCGTTAAGTTTTCCATAATGATGAGATACTCTTTTAAAGACAGAAAATCATAAATTTGAGGCCTTGAAGGATGCAATTATTTGTTAAATTATAGGCTCCGCACTTGAGTTAAACTTCAAAATATCTTATACTTACTTGAAAGTAATTAATTATCATTGATTTTTGAGGAAATATGATAGGATTTTAAAATAACAGATCTGTCATCTAGACATCAATGCATCGAAATTATAAATCATATTGTAATATTGTTACAATAACTATAACTCAACGTATCGCAATAAATAATAGTTCCTTAATAGGTTTATTTTATCATAAGTAATTATAAATTGATTGAATCTAAGCCCATGCAGGACTGTAATCAAATTTTATTACAAAAAACAGAGCACAGTTGTGTGACTCAGATCAATTTTTTATTGAGACAATAATTGTCAGTATAATTAAACCTAGTTTTCAGAAAGAAATTAAGTTTATGCAAAAGTTTGTATAAATAAGGAGTGTTTGTAGTCTCCATAAATATACAGGGTATCCCAAAAGTCAACAATATCCATTGGAGGGCTGATAGACCAGCTCATAACTAGCCAGAATAACTTAATATGACCTCACTAAAAATGCCTTAGTTTTTGAGATGATGACACTTTAAAGAATTTTTAATAAATCTGCTAATTACCTTAGTTTTTTGGTTGCCAAAATTTAATATTCAAAGATTCTAATTATTTTTTTTGCTTTTGATACATTCTAAGACATTCTATTTAATAGTTCTTATATCCTTTACAAAAAAGGTCTGAATAAATTAAAAAGTAAAGTATACTTTGAGGGGTGATAAGCACTAAGAAGGCATCAATATAGTCTTACCCAGCTAGCATTTGGAAGATCATTTTAACAAAAATCATCTTGCTGAGTGTTATTCGAGTCCTCTTGATGATTAAAAAGTGTTTGATTGCATATGCGATTCAAAGAAAACTCGAAAATGACTCATCTTTACGCTCAAAATGTGATTTCTCGGAACTACAATAACAAAATGTAGAGAAATAACTCGAAGAAGACTCATAAATGATTAGGAAAGCGATTCAAAAATGCGTCCTCAAGAAGAGTCGCGGCTAGGGTACCATTTTCTCCTGAAAATGCTCAGAAAATGCGCGCATATATGACTATTTTAATCAGTCAGGCGACTCAAAAAAGACTCGAATATGATCGGAAATTTCCAAAAATGCTGGCTGGGTATTAAATTCTGACAATTTGTAAGAAAACTATTTGCTCAATTAGATTTTATTATATAAGACAACTGGCTAAATCATGAATTCAATTTCATCCAGATTCCTGACGGCACATAGAGATGCCTGATTGTTACTTAAGTGTAAAAAGTCTAAAGTTATGCCGAATTGTATACATATTTGGGGACCTCAATTGTTGGCGGTGTATAAATTGATGCAATCAGCTGTTCTCGCAAGCATAACTGCCAATCTAACAAGCAAAACAGTCAAATTAATTAAATTATCTGCAGAAATTGCAATCAATAATTAGAATATAATGTATTAACCGTACTTTTATTTTCTGTTTAAATTAAGTTTGTAAAACATTTCACTTTTGTCATATAATTTCGGCAGAGTTGCCAGACAATTGATTACCACTGTGTCAACGCTAATCTCTTATGCAATTTACTCAACTCAATCGTCGCGCAATTTTAAGTGACTAACTGTCACTTAGTTTATGCAGCGGTTGTTTATGCAGTTTATGCAATCTTGTCAGGAACGCAATTAATTTAAGTAGCCGAGATTGAATTCAATTGTGGACAATTTTTTCAGATTTTGTGACAAAGAGTTGAAGATTCGGTTTGTGTTATTTTCAGTTGTAGTCATTTAAACAATGGAACTCTCATGTCCTTATTTGTCATATGATATTTTAACCATAACTCATTCTATTGAGATAATGTGTGAAGGGGTTATTTTCACATCATTGACAAATTTTTAATCCATGTTTGTAACTTTGAAGAAAATCTTAACTGTTGGTTTTGAAGACAGTGGGAACAATAAAACATTTATTGATACATATGGAGGGTATCAAAAATAGAATTTAACCCTCTTTAAACAACACTGATTTAGAATCTCAATGTGTACTGAACTTAAAAGAAATACCTTCTACAGAGAGCTTCTACAGCTCACAAATTTATAATGCATATAAGATTGTGTCTTAGAGCGTTTTATTTTTCTCTGCAGTCCAAATAAGCCTGGATATCATAAATTGCACTTTGTGATTGTGGGAAAATCAAACAAACAACGTTCATTTAATTATGAAGATTACGACAAGGCACTGCAATTTGTAATTTTCAATAAAATGGAAGAAACTAAAGCAAAACTATGCCATTGCAAATGTTATGGAGACTTCACTTTATCTTAATAAACCATCGATTGTAAGCTTACTACATTTTAACATAGTGATACTCGTATAAGCGTCAATGAAGCTGAACCTTCCGTTCGCCAAATTGGCAGTTGTTCCGGAGAACACAAAAATAAGTCCACAAAATAGTTTTGCAAGACTGTTAAGTGAAGTTAAGTGAGATAGAAGTCATCACAAAGATATAAGAAGGTAGTATGTGTTCTAGGTTAGTGCCACGTTTGGTCACATCGAATCAAAAACAACAACACATCGATGATTCGGAGTGATGTTTGGAGCTGATTGAGTGAGATTAAAAGGTATGGATCCATTATTACACATCAGAATCCAAAAGATCGCCAGCTGATTCCGTAGCAGACGGTGAAAGTTGTCAAAAGCGAACAAAAGCCCAAAACGGCTCGCACTGCTTCCTCATCAGATCTGGCTCACTAACATTACTTGCTTTTTCGAGCATCAAAAAATTGAAATTTAACTCAAATGAAGAAGTGATTGTCGAAACTGAGGCCTATTTTGAAAGTAAAGACAAAATATTCTACCAAAACGGCATCGAAAGGTTAAAGGAGCGTGATGCTAAGGTCAGACGATATGATTACGAGTGAAGGGTAGAAGGAGAGTATGATGAGATGATGAATAAAGTCGTATATCTAAAAAAAGAAAATAGTAGTCTTTGTTGGAGCGGAGACTAAATGAGTGATATTTTATTGTATCTTTATTGCACAAAAAATCACTTAATATTGCAGAATAGTGAGAAAGTTTTATGTAAGTTTGATTTGCATCCAGTAAATTTTCCATCTCTTTACTTAATCAATCACTTAATAAATTCTGTAACACTTTATTTTGTTGATTTTTCATTAGAATTAACTTTAATAATTTCATTTGTGTAAAGTGAAAACCAATCATTTAATTTGAAATTTAAAAACCAACAATTATCGTATTTTATGGTTTCATTGAAAAAGTTTTAAACGAATTCTTCCAGTTCAGTTAATTAAATGCCAATAAGAATAACAAAACCAAACATTATTATTGTATAATAATGATGGTGGTGATGATGATGATGATAATGATGAGGGCAAATTTCTGTATTGTAATCAAACAAATAATCCAGACAAAAGCAAAACTTAAGATAATTAATTGAGCTGAAAATGAAATAAAAAAAAAAATAAATAAATACAAATAAATGTACAAATCAACAAATGAAGAAGGATAAAAGGATCGAGGTCACAAACACACACGCTCAGGCAAACACATTGAAACTAATTATCTACAAAACAACCACATAGAGGCAGAGCAGAGCAGATAGTTCGGTTAGATAATAATATAAGAGAAGCCAAGAATGAAGAAAAGATACACACAAATGAAAGCAATAAAGTTACTTATTGATTTACAATGGTAGCATTTAACAGTAAATCACATGCCATTTTTAAGATTATTTTCTCCTTTCTTATTGAAAGTAAATACGATTTTCTATTAAATGAAAACATTAAAAACCACAAATATTTTCTTTTGTTTCTTTACAGATAAGAAAACCACCACAACAATAATCATGATGATGATGATAGTAATGATGAAAGAGGAGTTGGGTTAAGATATTAAATGTATTGTAGTATAAAAGACTCAACAATAAATGACATAAAGATTGTGGCAATAAATAAAAGCGTGAAACATAAATAGCCAAAGGTCGAAAGAAGATATGATGACACTTTAATGAACCACATAAAGACGAATGTATAAAAACGAAGTGAAGTGATGACATCGAGATGAGTATGAAAAATTCTTGAAAAAAATAAAAATAAATTAAACAAAGTTTTTAAAATAGCTGACAACAAAAAAAAAAAAAAAAAAAAAAAACAATCTCAATCTCAATCTCAACAAACAATGTTGAAAAACATGCAATCAAAATAGTAGTGAAGTGAAATGAGCGACACAAGAATGAATGAGAAAAGTTTTGCGATAAAATTGCAATAAAAACCACCGTCCTGCAGAAACTACAGAAACAGAAAAACAGCCGAAAAGAAAGTATAAAAATGTATCTGAAATACTCATACTAAAAAAAAAGAGCAATAACAAAAAAACGAGTATTGTACAAAATTATAAAATTCATAAAATAAATATAAGCCACAACAAAACTGAAAGTGCGAGAAGTGACAAAAAAGTTTTTATTTGGCAACAGTGTCAAACAGGACAGACTGACAGTCGCCAATGATATTTTTTGGTTACCAGTTTTCAGTCACTTGTTGTATCCTTGTTGAGTTCAGCGAAAGAAAAACAATAAATAAATGAAATATACTGAAATTTAATAATAAAAAAATAAAGAAACAGAAAAAAAAGACAAAGTGACACAGTTGAAACTGTTTAGTTTGCATAAAATAAAAAGAAGAACATTATCCTATCAGCCACATTGTCCTTGTTCTCAACCAAACCAATTCCAACAAAACAAGAATTGTATACAAATATCACGTATACGCACTGTTGGCACATTGAGTTAAATACACTCACTTGCTTACTGCTTGATTGTTGCAACATTTTGCCAGACATTTTAACAAAAACAATACGAACATTAACCAGTGAGTAGTAGTATCTTTGTATCTGACTGAACTGAGTGTGTATATTTCCATTGTGTAGCGAGAATTGTAGTAAAATTGCTGCCATAGCCATTATTTCCGCGTAAGTGAACATTTTCGCGGGCGCGTATAACGCTTCGTTGGTTTTCCTTATCCTTCTTCTTTCCATTTTTTGCTGTGTCGTCCTGCGCCTCATTGACGTCATCAAAACTGTTTCGTTATTGTACTATATAAAATGCGTTTATGGAAGAATCGCTCCAAAATGCGAACTGACAGCAACAACATCAAGGCACTTTTCATCGCCACATCGCCATTCAATGGTAGCAGCAGAAGCACCAGCAGCAGCAGACAACTGAAGCATTTCATTGTTGTTAGCATACTTTGCATGAGCATCGGTAAGTAAAGATTTATTGCAAAATATTATACAATATTTCAGTTATTTACTCGTATACTATATTCGTACATAAAGAATATTTCAAGTTGTTGAAAATTGTTGAAAGATATATGTATGTATGAACTCTTAAGGTTTCATTGAATTTAGTTTGGAATGTGAAGACTTTCAATTGCTATGTGTAGTATATGATAACATAAATAATATTTTGAATTTGATCTTGGCTCAAGTGAAACATTTTAGTTTAATAAGTTTGAACTTCACAAATCAAATTTTCTTCGAATTCAACTAAGAAACAGTATAAAGATAACAGATTTTCTCTTATAAATTATTATAGTGTTTTATGTTTGAAACCATTTAAATGAATATACAATATAAGTATTTCGTACAAACTTTGAATATGTTGACGTCTTTATCTGCTTATTATTTCTTAGAGAAATTTCATTATGACTGAAGAACTTCAAGGGAAATTGCCATTGATTACAGTTTGCACACAAACAGTAAAATCTTTAACGCTTTCTTTTTCAATGCTTATCAGTTTTTAATTAAAGTATTAATATTTTTATGTCGCATCATCATATTTATAGATTTAGGATATTTTGACGTTAGTCAGTTGAGAATAGAAGAACTACATCTCCATTCCAAGAATATTAAGTTATTTTCATCTATTTTGAATTGTGATACTTTGACGTTAATCAGTTTTATTAATTTCAATATTCTTTTGCAAAAAGCAGTGTGTCTTACCCTCATAAGCATAATATGGAAGTGAAACTTCTAAAGTAGATGGTGAGGCAATGCAAAATAAAAAGAAGCAGGGCATAACACTCACACAAACGTCTGAACTCATTTCAAAGTTAAGTTAAGTTAAATAGTTTCTATAAATAATTTCATTTATCACTCTTCCTCCACTTTCCCGCCTTCATATTTCAATTAATGACATCTGTACACTCATAAATATACCTTTATTTATTATACTTATTTTATTGACTAACCACATCTCACACCTCTTTGCTAACAAATGCACCTTAACTTATTTCTGCTTTACCAGCTCTTTAACTTTTTTATTGAGGAAGTCGTCCTAGCCACCATCATTTTCAATGATAATAAATAATTAACATAGTGTACAGACATCCCGACTTGATGTAATGCGACCATGAAATCTCGGTCAGAAGAATGTCTGTCATGATCGAAACAGTTGGCACTTGAGTGGTGCGACTTTTTGGACTTTTTTTAATAAACATATGATACCCGCAAATTCTTGAATTACCCCGTTTCAAACAATTTGCGACTATCATCATCCCAGCAGTGAGTCATTGTCGGCAATATCATCGGCACACGATGCTTGCCCATACACATACTCACACATACACCTTAACTTGTATCTCTTCCCCCCTTGCACATCTTCACAGGTATACGATGCTTGCCCATACATAGCGCTCGTTAATACTATCTGTGTCTCTTTTGATTTTCTTTACATTTTGTTTTCATAAATTTGAATTTACCTACCTTCGCTAAAAAAGTTTCTAAATTTCACTTCAAAAAATTAATAATGCAATCGATTTTAGTAGTAAATTTCCAATGTTTCTTAACTGCCAGGAATCTATAACGCTGAGAACACACCGGACTAGACAAAACTTCTTTGACTATTAAGGCAAGAGAACGTGCTGTAATCCAACTCAATGAAACAGGAGAAAACATTCTATCATCTTGTTTCGTTTGAGATTTTTGACAACAAAAGACGCAAGAACAGCTATCGACAACGGGACATGATTTTCTGTTTTGTCTTATATTTATACTCTTCATGGGAGTAAATAGTATTATAAGTTTGTCATGAAGTTTGTAACACACAGAAGGAGACATCGCAGACCACAAAAAGTGTATATATTTGTGATCAGCTCGATGAGACGAGTTGATTTAGCCAGTCCGTCTGGCCGCAAACTAGTCCCTCAGTTTTTGAGCTGGAGAGCTGAAATTTTGTACATAGGTTTCTTATTACCAATCGCTGCACTTTTGTAGGAGTCATCCGAATTGGACCACTAGGGGGGTACTTCCCATACGAACCACCCTTTAAATTAATGTTCTTATTAGAATAAGTTGTTTTTTGACTTATTGAACTCAAATTTGGACACTATAAGTTTCTGTTCCATATCCATTAACAATGTAAATTTGGCTCAAGTGAAACATTAAATGACAAACTTATAAACAGTAATTGTACAAAAAAGTGCCACTTAAACTGTGTTTTTTGTTGATACTCAAACTGTAACAGAGAGAGTATAGTGATGCTAAGAAAGGAAGGTTGGATGCAACCCGGAGAAGCGTGAAGAGTATTACATATTTGCCATAGCCAATGACAGCCTTCTTTCTGGTTTTGTTTTGACTGTGCGATAACTATGCAATTAAGAACAACTACGCTGCTTGCGGAGTGTGTTTGCCATATGCAAAGGTGTATTTGTCAAGAACCAGTTATAAAACGATTCGAACTAAAATAAGTATTTTGTCTTGCCTGCTTTTTTGTGCGCTCCCTTAGAAATAAGAAACAATGTGCTATTCCATCAGATAACCATGAAATAGTCTCCATTTGTTATCTATGAATACAAAAATGGTGAAGCTAACTTGTACATTTTTAAACAAACTTAAAAAACATTCAGTTTATAAAACGATATCCATGAAGTCCAAAATTTCCTTGTTGAGACATCGATATCTTCATGGATATTGAGAGGAGCCAAACCATTTAATCTGTTCTCGCCAGTGTCATTTCGTAAATCATTCACTGGCTGCAGCATATACAGGTAGAGTTGCAGGTATTGATGCACAATTAGGTAAAATTTTGCATTTCATATATTTAGGGTATCAATGACAGAAGTAGTAGGGTAATTAACCTACTACTGAAAGATTTAGGCTTTTAGTATTCTCAATCGAAAATAAATACCTTGTCCACATTTTAATTTTAGCTTCGAACTCTTTGGTTCGGAATTAACACGGTCTTTTTCAATTGGTTAAAATTCAGGTTTGCTATTGTACTTTTGTTGGTAGAAGGTCTTGAATTTTTGATAAAATAACACAGTCTTGAAGGAATCTAGAATCGAATTCTTCTAAATAGTGATCTAAGAAAGGATTCAAGATCGATCGGCGATAACATGGCTCAGGACCGCCTTCATAGTTGTAACGATTTTATTGTCTGCCAACAACTCGAGGAACTTTTAGTTCGAAGCCTCCTTCTTCGGTAATTTTTGTAGCAGTCTCAAAGATGCTCTTAAATGAATCTCTTTGTGCAAATTCCTTTGTAATATTGCAAATGTTCACTCCTTATTACACGATGGATCATGACATCAGATCATTGTCGTGACTTATTGCGCCATAAGAAGTATAAAATTTCGGAAATTTTTTCACATTACGGTGGTGTTCTGAACCCCCAACGCACGTGGACTGCAACAGAAATCTGTCTTATAAATCTGTAGGTTTTAAATAAACAATGTGATTATATTAGTTGTTTGTGAATGTTTTCCATAAACAATAATTTGTATATTCAAATATATAAATGCATAAGTTTTAGCTTTTAGTTTACTAAAGTTTTACAATAATAAAATGTTATTATTGTTAAGTAAATTACAATATGTTGGTGAGAGGGTGTATTTCAACAAAGTGGATCGTGTGGATATATAAAATCCAACTGTTTGTTCAGCATATCCTGTACCAACGTTTTGTCTTGAACTCTCTTTACCACTCACTCTCTTTCTCCCAGATAAACCCAATTTTGTATGCTTGCATAAGTGGGGACTTGCTCTTGAAAATGTTGTAAATGAACAAAGTGGCCTGTAGTTACAATAGTTTATATATGTATGTACATATATCCTTCGAAGAGTAATTAAAGTTTCACACTTAAGTTTAAGTTAAAAATTTATAAAAACAAAGCTTAAAAATATGATTTTCTTTTTTTTTAAATATAAAAAAGTCCTTGAAAAAAGTTTTAAAATTTTATTCAAACAAAAAAAAAAAAACCATGAAAATTATTCACTTGCTTGCTTTTGCTCTCCTGTATGCATCATGGGCCATGTTAAGTTCTGTTTGGCATTTGTTTTGAGTGTTTTTACACACATATGTATGTGTATATGGTTTATAGTACATCCACATATACACATAGATTGAGATACATTTGCAGTTGCTTGCACATAAACATAAACCAAGTCGCGTTTGACATTCATATTTGCAGCAAACTAACAAACAATGTCAATTCGTAGTCATCACCGTCACTGTCACCGTATCCCATCACCATGTCGTTTTCATTTTTGTTTCTTCTGGTTCCTAGTTATTATTAACTGGGCCGCTTTGGTGGCGGCATTTATGTAATCGGCTTTTGTTGCTCCTTCTATGTACAATGAGTGCAGTGCAACTGCGGCTGTTGCTGCTACTACTACTTGTGTTTTGTTATTGCATTAACTGCCATTTACAGGATTATGCGCTCTCTTACATTTCAACTACTACAATCAACAAAATGTGAATGGGACAATTTAAAAATTTACGATTCTTCATGTTCCTCGGGTCCTTCAATATGAAAACAACTACAACAACAATAACAATGAAGAGCATTCATAATTGCATCATGAGTGGTTGGCATGCACATGTGAATTTTTTCTCTATCCATATTTGTGTGCGTCGGCATACATGGTATATCTGTGTGTGTGAGTATGCAACTTAATTGCTCTTGCCAACTACAGTCAACAACTGTTCTCAACAACAACAACACCAGCAACAGCAACAGCAACAAGACTAACAATAATGACAGCTTAAAGTGCTTCTGTTAACAAGCGTTCATTTGTTCTTTCAACTGACTCACCACTCTACACTCATCATTATGCTCTCCACAATCATCATTATCATCATCATAATCATTCTCTCTTTGTCTTTACTATTCTCTTGCTCTTTTCTAATTTTATGTTTTTCTGTCTGTCAGTTTGTCTCTTTTTGTTTTGTTTCATCATTGTAATTTTGTTTAATTGTTAAAATTGCTAAATTAAACTCAAATGTCATCCAGTCTTCTCTACACACACACATATTCACAAAGTTTTTTATTTCAGCCACTTAAGTCAATTATTTATAGTAAGTTTTGTTAAACTAAAAATATGTAAAAAAAATGGAATATACATACAATAGTTGAAGAAATATTTTTTATTTTTTTTTTTTGGTTTCATCGAATATAAAATAAAATAAGCTAAAAGAAAATACATTAGAAATTTAAGTAAAAAATTAACTTGATATAACATTTTCCATAGGGGATTCAACTCTATTGAAATCAATCATCTGCTTAATGATTTATTCATCCGAATTCGTCAGCAGTTTCATTATAAAACATGAGAAAAGATGCATAAATACATTTTGGAAGTTTGGAAAGGGTGCATGATATTTCTATTTGAGTTGATAAATCAATGCTTGCCATTTACTTCTTCAAGATGACTTCATTTGAATGTTGACCACGACTACGTTTCAAGTGGTCCATACTACAAATCAAATTTTGAGTCACTTTTTCGAGCAAGTACTGTTGTCTTCCAATACTGCAATTGACTTCTTTTTATCAGCATAGATGAGTTAGTTGACGTATTTCCATAAAAAATTGTCTTAAGGCGTCAAATCGCATGATCTAGGCGATCAATGAAGCAAGTAATGTTGTCTTCCAATACTGCAATTGACTTCTTTTTATCAGCATAGATGAGTTAGTTGACGTATGTCCACAAAAAATAGTCTTAAGGCGTCAAATCGCATGATCTAGGCGATCAATGAAGCCAGACGAATTGCTCACTAAATATTGTACATTTCTCAATTGGTCCTTTGATTGGCGTGCTGAGTGGGCTGTAGTGCCGTCTTGCTGGAATCACATGTAGAACAGGTTCAGCACGTACATTTTGGCAAAAAATAGTTCGAAATCATTGAACGATAGCAGGCACGTTAATAATGTTCTTATCATCATCCTTGAAAAATACGGGCCAATGATTCTATCGCACCAAACAGTGAATTTTTCTGGGTGCAATGGCAGCTCTTGTATTTTTTTTTTAACTAATCCATTCAACCAGAAAAGAGCTTCGTTGCTGAAGACAATTTTTCAAGAAACAATATTTTGAGGGCACAAATTTTGTTATAAAAATTCAAGAATTTGCAATCATTGTTCGAGTGTAAGTCTTTCCATGATGAAATGACAATGCTAACTGAGCATGTTTGACTTTGACACATATAACGAATCACACGTCAGCTGCCCAAAAATACAACACTGAAAAAGTATACAGCAAAATAAACACCTTTTATGAAATAACTGATGACTTAAAGATATCAGAACACAATCAATACACTAATTTGCATAAACATTTTTAATGGAATGCTCTTGAGTTACGTTTCCACGCTACAAAGTTTTGCTCAAAAACAGAAGAAAGAAGCATTTTTGTAGCGTGTCAGTTTGCGCAAATATTTGTAGCGTGTCAATCAAAATGATCTCATTTTGACGAAATCGTTGTTGTGACGATTGAAAAGGATTGCAAATTGCCGTCGGCAAAGAAACTAAATGTAAATGATGTATTATATTGAAAATGAATATGGGGACACATACATATTTTACTGCCGTTGCAAGCAATACTGCCGCCGTTATAAAGACCATAAGGTCTTTGTCGCTTTACATTCGCTGTCCGAACTCATTGTCGTTCAATGACATCTAATAATTGAAAAACGTTTGCATAAAATTTTGTAGCTTGGAAAGGCAACACCACAATAAAATTTGCGAAAAAATTTGTAGCGTCGAAACGTACCTTTATTGAACTAAATATTCAGAGTGCCTCTTTAAGTGGTTCCACCATAAAAAGGTAAGGATTAATTAGGATAAAGAAAGGATCACCACTTCACTCCTTTGCGGTTAAAATTAATTTAAATCGAATATAAATAATAAATAATATTGGAATCAATAATTAAGGCAATGATAGAATTTTTTTGTTTAAATGAAAATTAACACAAATAAGAAAAAATTATGAATTAATAAAAATTAACCAATTTTAAGGAAGAGGTAAACGCAGTGATCAGTAAGAAGTATAATGGACTTGTTATTATCAAATTAGAAATATTGCAAAAGAAAGGATAAAGAAGAAAAACAAAACATAATTAAAAACTAATGTATTTTGAACTTCAAGTAATCAAAAAAAAATATTTCTTAAATATTGGAGTCCAACTACAAATGAATCTTCACATCAGAAGGAAAATATACCAAATAATCAATCTCGTTTCATTTTGCACAGCAGAGAAAAGTAGCCCGTTCTACGATCATTTTTCTTCCTGGAAACTGCTTTCTTTATCATATAACAAAGTAAGAGTCACTGAAGAATGTATTTTTTTTTTAATTTTCATAAAAAAATTGATTGTTTTACAATCCTATGAGATAGAATTGCTTTAATGCCATTAATATGTAAATATATTGACTAGCAAAAAAATAAAAAAAATTATTTGTGAAATTAATTTTCTTGAAAAAAACATTTATTTATTAGAGAAAAAAAAATAAAAAAAAGGATATATTAAGGAAGAGACAAACGCAGTGAAAAGTAAAAAATAAATAAAATGGACTTGTTATTATCAAATTAAAATTATACCAAAAGAAAAAATACAGAAGGAAAATAAAAAATAATTTAAAACTAATGTACTTTCTTAATTATTGAGGTATTATATACATAAATGAATAAGAGTCTTCACATCAGAAGGAAGATATTAAATATGAAATAAATTAGAAATAAAGAATCAATGAGATCTTTTTTCTGGTTGAAAAAATATTTTTACTACCATTAGATGGTGAAAATTTTTAATAAATAATAGATGTTAACATGGTCTTAATAAGAAATAGCTAGAATAGATAACTAATAATTTAAGAATACTTTTTAATATTGTTACGAATTTGTGGTTTATGTTTTTAGACCATCATCAGCCTTAATAGTTTCTTGCCAAATCAGTTTTGTTCCTTTCAATACGTGTAAAATTTAAACCATAAAATTTAAACCATAAATAGGAAAAATGTGTAAACAATGCACTATGGGAAAAAAAGTCTAATATTTTGGCATAAACTCAAAATATAAAGCTAAAGAACTGAAATTTTGCATGAATACTCATTAGAATAAGTAGAATTTTAAAAAAAATATATTTCATCAATTGGACCACTCTTTCTCCATAGCATTATCGATTAAATACTTTCGAATTTATTTATCGATAAATTTTTAAAATATCGTATTTAGCTTACAATATTTAATTTAAAATTAAAATGTTGAAAAAAGTGTATTATGAAAAAGCTTTTTCCGTTATGATCCAGCCAACACACTGCAAAAAAAATATTATTGTAGATAAAAGAATTTTTTTTACCACATCTATATAATTTTGATACTATATCTCCTCATATTCTTCTTTTAAAACAATTTCCAGTTCAAAACTTTTATCAGATTTTCCAATTTATATTTTTATTTTAATATAAGGATAGTGCTCTCTTTTACAAATTCCATTTTCAAAGGGCGCCATAATCTAACTGACTGTGTGTTTTATTAAGCCAAATTACTGGATCAAGCGCATCTGTGAGTTTGAACGGAATAATTGTTGTAACAAAAAGAGAATGCATCAGGAAAAACTCCGATGCTAATTTTCTTTTCAAGCTAGACCCTGCATCTAGATATTTTAACTCCTTACGAGCCATTTTATTTTGTAACGTCTTGTACTCATCAAATGCAATTACTACTTATATTGAGTTCAGGCCCCCTTGTATCAGTTTTTTTTCATTCTATCATTCGTTGGCATTTTGGTAAACGTAACAAATTGCTTAAATTCTTATGAAATTAAATTTATTATATCTTTGTTTAATTTATTCATAATATTTTCAACAATATATGTTTTTACGACTTTGTGTGATGACTATTGCTGCTTCAAACTTCAAGTAACGCCGAACGGCAAAACTCGAATTGAACTGAAGGACGTAATTTTTTCCAAAACGATCAAATCGGGCAAAAATTAAAATAATGATCTTTGTTTTTAGATGCTTTGGTTAATAACCTTTCTACTTAACTTTGTTGATACCTTTGACTAAACAAAAGTATTAATCCACATGACTCAAACATATTTGTTTCTTTTGGGCTTAAAATACACATAAACAATACATTAGATAATTGGACAATAAAACACAAATACTGAAAAATTTGCATTAACAATTTATTTTACATATCTTTACACCTTTTAGTCCATAAAAATTAAATTAAAATTCTTGAATATTAAAATTAAAAATATTAAAAAAATTTCAAAATGCTGAACAACAAGAAAATTGTATTTATGCAAAAAAATATTGGACTTTTTCCCCCATAGTTACCATAGATAGTAACTAATGTTAAATCATGCATATTAAATACTATTCATTTGAATTATTTAGGCTAAGCATTAGATCTTAAGTCGATATATCCAAAACATTTAAGAGAAATGGGTTTTATTTTTGGGTTTCTAATATATAAAAATCTTGTTATAACTAGAATATTTTAACAATTTTTGTTGTCTCTCATAGACAGTTGTCAAGATTCATTTCTATAAGACAGAATTGAATTGATTAAAATCGAAGGTTAAATGCTTGTGAAAACCAACCTTAAAATTTCAGTTAGAACCACAAAAGTATAGTCTAGTTTCTATTATAATAATTCCTTTATACAAAATTATTTTTTGTTTTTGAGAAAACAACCATATTGAGAAAACAATGCAGTATAAGTATCACTAACAGATAATATCTTAGATCTTAATTACTATAGTTTGTTATAAATATTTGCATGTTTTAGGAGTTTATTGACATTTTACAAATAGTATATATGAATCAAGTGGTTTAATAGTAGGTATGTGGTATGAGGAGCACTAACTGATAAAAGCTTAGATCCCAATTCTTATAGTTTGTTATGTATATTTGGATGTTTTAAGAATTTTATTAATATTTGTGCATTTATTACATTAATATTACAAAGCATTGAGGTCAGGTTGCATTTTTTTAGTATTACCTTTCTCGAATGACTTAATGAGGGACAGGTGGTAAAGATATGTTCAATGTTAGTAGCTTGTGGTTCTTGGCAAATTTGGCATTGGTTTAGTATATTTTTGTCTAAATAGTGTTCATGAGTTAGCTTAGTGTGTCCAAGTCTTATTCGAGTTATTTTGATTTCGTTTTGTCTTGTCAATTGTAAATTCTTAAGTTGTGTTAGTGGGGTAAGAGAACGATACCAGGACGATGTGAGATTCCATAATTCTCCTTGACTCTGTAGAAGGTTTCCTTTTAAGAAGTGGTCAATGTTTTTTTTGTTGAAATTTTGAGTGCATATGAGGGGTAGAGTTTGGCTTGCTTAGCTGCTGAGTCTGTGGTTTCATTACCTCTTATATAAGCATAGTTAAAAAGTTAAAAATCATTAAAGGCTGATTTACACTTGGCGAGTTGACTAATTTCAAGTGAACTCGTCCAGTGTAATCATGTTGGCGTGATGCAAGAGAAACGTGTCGACATCCGTTCAACTTTACTCGCTATACGCTGCTTGTTATTCCTTTCTCACACACACATTCCCACTTATTTTCAAAGTGAATCACTATTGAGGCGCTGTGAGTATTTCAGTTGTTTACAAAATGATTTGACAACAGAGCAAGTAGAATGTTTTGAGTATAAGCATTAGAAGCGCACTCACCGATTCGCTCGGTTGTCAACTCGCTGGCTTTTAGCTCGCCAACTAGCTAAGTGTAAATAAGCCTTAATACTGATTGCTAGTTTTAAAGTTATGATGATTTTGTTTAAGCATTAATTGAGTTTAAACGTTCGCCCGCTTTTTTGTTTTGTAACTATAAAATTCTCACTTTATTAACTGCACATTACTATTCATTCACTACTTCCTATGTTTACTAAATATCTATTATGGTCATAATGCGATAATTTTAAAAATAGCCTTTAAAGCATTTTTCATAAGGAAATGTGCAAAAAGAGGCAACAAAACTCTTCGGACAAAATGCCGAGTTAGTGAATGTTGAATTGTAAATTACTGAGTAACAAGAAGAAAAAAATGAGGCACAAGAGAGAAGATAAAGCAAAAGAAGGTTAGCAAAAAGCACAACAATGAAAAATGTTAGATAAAAAAAATGAAGAAAATTATACAGTTTAAAGAAAAGATATAATCTCGGTTTTATTGATGATTAAGTACTCTTCTATGTAAGCAATTACTAGTATTTGAAAATGGTTCAATAAAAAATAAATGCTTATGGGAAATTATTTAAATTTAATACAATGAATTGAGTAGAAGATTATAAGGCTTCTGAGTTTTACATTTGCATTTTAATTTTTATATTGTATCAGTTAGAAAATGCATGCAAACATTTGTTCTTCTTGTACTGCTTAGATAAAATTAAACGTATGTATCATCTTGCAACCGATAATTTGTTTAGATTTCTGTTAGAAGATCTTGAATGTAATAGTTTGAAGTTCTTATTTTAAGGAATTTAAATAATAACTATTGTACTAAGATCTATTGAAATATCTATTGTAAAATGTTGCTATGAATGAAACATGTTAGTTGTCAGGCAATAAGCTTTCTCAATCGAGACAGGCACTCTTCTAGAAACTACTTGTGTCCAAATGTAACAAGGAGGATCTACACTTCTTAACCAGCTTCGGAAAACACACTCTCTCTCTCTTTTAGACATATGGATTAATAAATTTGAGTGATTTAATTCAAGAAACTAAAAATGATCAGACCTATTCGATTTTAATAGATTGAAGTGCAATGAATAGTAGTATTGATAAATTGTCAGGCAAATGGTGGCTATTGACTATGGTTATACAATAAAAATGATCCCATTGTCGAAAAGAAATACTCGTATGATTTTATTAACATTAAACTTATATTGTCAATCATTTATATAAAATTTTGAATAAAAAGAACAATCTTCTCTTTATTGTCCAATATATTACAAATGTCTCCAGAAATTCATTATACTACATGTGTGAAGGGTGCATAAATATGAAAATCAAGTAAAAAAGAACAAAATGAAGAAAGAATTGTATGAAAATGGAAAAAAAAAAACAAGAAAATGTTGTGAAATATGTTGATGCAAGCGAAGCCATTAAGAATTCTGTTGAATTTTATGTTCATCTTGGGGATTTGTAATACAAAACTTTACCTACGAACATATTTACGCCCATCAGCTACCATCACCACCATCCCTTCTTACGATTCTCTCCCTGCATATCCATAGCTTTTCATAGTCCCCTACTAACACATTGCGGTGCTCAAAAAATAGCAAAAATAAAATAAAAATAAACGTAAGAAAGTAGGTAAGCCAGGCTTATGCAGCGTCATGCTGTGTTTCACATACCAACTCATACATTTTTGTATATATATATATATATCAATATGAATTCACATGTATGTATGTACAGGGATGTATGCCAACACCGTTGAGGCCGATTTCTCTACCTTACCTCTCGCATTGAACAGCTTTGCTACTTTGTCTGCCAGCCAACCGATTGCTCTCCTTAAAGTATGCAACAGAAATTTCATTTTTTAACATATTGATTTTCTTTTTTTTTTTTACATTTACTACTTTCTCTAGTACTACAAACAATATTTTCAAACATGTTTTCATTTTGAGTTCCGATTTTTGGTCTCTCTGCCACCACTGAATTGCTGTTTCTTTTTTTTATTCTTCTTTATTTTGTTTATGATGTTTCTTCTTTAAACCTTTAGAAGTTACATAGTTGTAGTTGTTCTTGTTCTTGTTCTGATTATTATTACTGCACTACTTCCTGCTTATTTGGTATTGTGCGTCCCTTTTCTGGTTTTACTTTACGATATAATCATTTCTGTTTCGCTTTCCAATGGTGCAAGATTGATTTATTGGCTAATTTTTTGTTCATTCTTCTTACTTATTTTCTACAGGTTTCCATAACATCACATTTTCATACTTTTTGATTATTTTTTGTTTTGCCATGTTTTGCAATGTTGTTGTACGTTGTTATTGTTGTAAATGATTTCTTGGCTTAGCTTTGGGTAAGTGAAAATAAATTGTCTGAATTTGTGTGCACATTTCAAGGAATTTTAAAGCATTTAAGGTGATTTGCTTTTTATGAAACCAATAAAAATGTAAAAATAAATGGAGAAAAATTAAATTTTATGTTTAAAGTGGAATTAAATGATTATAGATAAATATGGTAGAAAGATAGATAGATGGATAGAAAGATGTTTTCCTTCACTTCATATGATGGAAAAAACATAAGAAGAAAGCTTTGTCACTCGAGTGTTTTACCTTCCTTTTGCAGAAGAGAACAAGAAAATATTTGTCACTTGAATGTCATGTTTTCTCATTTGCTGATCTGGACTAATTCAAATATGCTTATCAGAAGACAAAAATTGACTGAAAGCAACGGAAATGTTTATTCTTTCTATTCTAGTAACTTGTCCTGTGTCCATCCAGTCTGAAAGAAATTAGAATCCCGGTATCTGCTGGTATAGATCATGATGTTATGAAAGATTAGTCAGTCTAATGTGGATGTTAGAATCGTGTTTTTTTTTTTTAAGAACTGATACTGAACAAAATCCAGAGAATGGTGTTAAATTGTACAATGTAGCCGATGAAAGTGTGATGTATCATTTATTTTTTATTTAACTCATAAAGCAGTTTCTTATCTTCGGAATAATAATGACATATTCCACAATGCAAATACAATCTCAATTGAATGGTGTCTCAATTTTGATGCACATTGAGTTGGTTGAATGTCAAACTGCAGCCCCGGATCTACAATTTTTTCGAACCGGGCAGAAACTTAATAGTGGCGCCCCTCTTTTCAGCATTTAAGATAAATTACTTAAAACAACTCACAAATATATGTATAATGGTTGGCATTTTTCGTGAACGGGAAAATAAGAACCCATAAATAAATTTTGTACTCTTTTTTGTCTTTTACCGAATAACTGATATAAAATTATATTTAAGAGACTAACATATATCTAGGAAAGATAACATACTATCGAGACATTTACCATCTTTAGGCCTCAGCATTTTTTAATTTTTTTTTAATTTTGCTACAGCTTTACACGTTACGCTTTCTTTTCGGCGAAAGAATCTATAAGCTCATGAAAAGGCAGTTTTATTTTCAATGACAAGGATTGCGAGGCCAGATAGACATTCCTAACTCATTCTAGAATGCAGATAGGTTTTAATTATTTTCTGTTTGCTGAAGCTTCGCTCATAGCTTTCAGATATCGTAGGTAAAGAGCAGTACATTCTTTAAGCTATACAATCATAAGGAATCACTTCTTGCAAGTCATGCATGCAAAGATGTTGCAACAGATCGAATGCAATTGATTTTTCATTAATTTCGATTACTAGCTCTTTAAAAACGGCAAGTTCCTGGAAGAAATCAACTGGATTCAAGTCTTTTGAATATTTTTGAGCAAGATCAGCTCCATTTTTTTGCAGTTAAATTAAAATTCCGGCTATTAGGTGTTGCCAACAATCTGATGCGTACCTTAAAGGCTGGTACACATGTGTACTGCAACAACGTAAACTCAAGACACAATTTCAAATGATGCAGTCACACTTGTGTTTAATTGTGTATAAAGATTAGAATTATTTTTTTATTAAAATAGAGAAATTAATGAAATTAGTCAAACAAAATGTTCGAAATGAATTTTTTAATAGCTGAACGACGTCAATTTCAGTAAACGTCATTTGTTGACACGGCAAATCTCAAATCGGCATCTTGAGTCCAAAATTACACTAGTGCACTGGTTTGTTCTTTTTTCTCGATGGGAAAGCTTTAACAGACAAACGAATTTACTATTCGAAGTGTGAGACTTGACTCACCCACTAAACCCCATCGCCTAAGTCCTACCGCAAAGTATTACGTCAAGGAGGAAAGAGGGAGCATTTCTGCTCAAAGTCTGCTTCTACCAGACAGTAAGAAATTTGCGTTACAACTTCTTGTCGATATCAAACTAAGGACATATTACTTCAACGTTCATCTAAACTCGTCACAACCGTTCAATTCCGCGCAGCTCTGTCATGATTTGATGACTTACCGCATCCCGATGCCGCTGCGATTGGTACATGTGGTGAACGTAATTCGGTTCATCTCCAAACGCTGCTGCGACCATTGACCTGGCAACAACAAAACTCGGGCAATACAGAAAGACACTTCTTCAATTCGGGCAGTAGGGATCATCATGTAGGTACTCCTTAAAGATTCATGACCGCTCAAGAACTGCGCAAGGTAATGATTGACCTCACCGACCCACTCGACTCTTTCGACCCATTCTTCGATATTATTAATTACCCGATGGGTCCACCTGCCTTTGTCAGAGCTCTTCCATCTCCGCTGCCACTCCACCATACTGAGGGCCCTTTCATCTAGCCTTCTCACCTCGCCAGTGCTCTTTTTAGCGACAATCAGTCGACTTATCTCTGCAACCACTAAGTCAACAGGCATCATACTCGCCATTATCAGGATTGCATCGCTGGATACCGTTCTTAATGCAGCACAGACGTGGATGGCACATGATCTGTAGACTGTATTCATTTTTCTCATGTATGATTTTATTCTACACTGGTGCACAATTTGTTTTGTGGGTCCGTGAGACTGTTTGCTCTACTGATTTGGAACAAAATTTAAGCAGCAATGCGTCTCAAGACCAGACTGCTATAAAATTTAATGAACTGAGCCATGTTAGATGATGAAATCATGTGCTAATTGTTTTTAGTAAATAAATTTTCTTCTTCTTTTAATTTTGTCAATTTTTTCACTGGTTGGAGAAGTCAAACAAGGCAAATCTTCATGATCTTCCTTGTACCATATTTAAGCTTGTAATGTTGATAAAACAAATGCATACAAGAAATCATTGCAAAATATTTTCATTAATTCATTCATAACATAAAAATTTCAAAAAATCATGAGCAAAGTCAATTCAAATTACATTTACCGGATACTTTTCTTATGCACCATGTACTACTTAATCTTAAGGTATTTTTATATTGTGTAACTTAAAGAGATAAGAAAAAATGTTTAACAAAAAATCCTCATCAATGAACAGAGATTTTTTTATGATTCTTTTTTGAATCATGCAATTTAAGTTTTGTTGATTTAATTCAAGTACCCTATGATTTCACTTAGTTTGTTGTTACAAAAAAATATGCAACGCAAATATGAAAACTTCTGAAAAATAAACAAAAATGTTATTCAATTGGAAATGTGCACATAGAATGGAATTAAAAAGAATCTGAAAGCTAACAGCGCGTAAAAAGCCCAAAAGTCCAATCAGAAACTGACAAATGAATAAAAAATTCTGACCAACATTTTGGGGGTGGGTGGTGGTTGGAGTAACAATGAAAATATAAAAGGATGAGAGATGTGGATGATAGTCAAATGGTCAGACATTTTTTTCAAAGGTGCAGATTTCTACAATATAAAGGTATAGATACATCTATGTACTGTAGTATACTGAATGGCCAAAAGTCTGAGGCACTTAAGTGCTATAAAAGTGTATTTTATATGAATATATATGTTTGTTTTGTTTTGTTTTCTCTCTCCCAATTTCAAGGGTTTTTTTCTTTGTTGAGATACATTTGAAAAAAAAAAAGAATAAGATACTTATAAGCAAACAGATACAGATAGATACATTTATATGAGTAAGAGAGAAACTCACGAGTGCCGAGTGTATATAAATTATGGCAATAAAAATAAAATCAACATTTTCGACATTTTCGCTTTGTGCATTGTTTTTCTTTGTTTCCATTTTCCAACCTTTTTTCATTTGCACATTTGAAAAGTCATCTAATGTTGTTGTTGTTGTTGTTCTATGGAGTCTTTTAACTGCTTTGAGTTGCTTATATGGTTTTATAGTTAGCTTAGATAAAACGAAAAAAGTAACTAAATAGATACAAAAACTCAGACTCGCTTACCAGATATCCTTGACTCCTAAGCACTTTATTTTTATACTCAATTTTCTTGCCCCCCTTTGATTTTTTGTTTTGGATTTCCATTTATATCTTTCCCTTACTCTAGTTTATAGCATTTCGCTTTCACACACACACACTTCTAGCAAAGATTTATACATATTTTTGCAATTCGCTTCCGTCATTGTAGAATTATGTTTATAAATATTTTATATAGTAAAAGAACAGCGGCGATCTTTGCTTCCACTTCCGTTTACAATTTTTATGTGTTCAACTCGTTTTTACATTTTCACTGGTTTCATACTCACATTATACAATTCTTTCTTTGTTTCTTTCTATTTTTTCATGAGTGAACTTTTCCTTTCTTTATTTTTGCCGGAAAAGTAAAAGAATATAAAGAAAAAAAGAAAGCAAAACAGAAATTGCTGCGGAACATTGAAATGAAAAATTATTGCGACAACGATTTTGTATGCACGCACATATGAAAGTCTTTTTTTACACCATGGAAAGTGTATCTATAACTTTATCTGTTGGTATTTGTATCAGTATTTGTATCGGTAGCCACACTGAATTTTTCTATAACTACAGTACAATAAATGTATGTGTGATTTTAACGATACTCATGTTTTGAAGTGTGTTCATGTTGTGTACCATATATGTATGTATATGTATTTTTGGCCATCAATTTTTATCGCAAGTAGAGTGTATCAATAAATTATACATAAAAAAAGTGCATCAGTCACCAAGTAACCCTACCCACCAACAGCAGACAATTTCATATATCAGTAGCACTCACATCCATGGATGCTGTGTGACAATATTTAAAATTTGTACTTTTCGTTGAATTTCATTTCATATGTGTATGTGTTTTGTTGAAAATTGTTTTAACATCTTAGTGCAATCCGCGAAATAAATTTATTATATTTTGTACTTGGAATGTAATTTGATTCACGCAATGAATCGAAATACTAGAAGTATTTTGTTACTAGTATGAAGTTTTTGATAATAGTTTGTTGCTCTGTGAGATAGTTTGTAGTGATGAGTCACTTTGACTCACTGTGATTCAGTTGCTCCCTAAACTGCGATTACCAATCACAGTTTCAATAAAGTATTGTAAACAAATGTTACTCCCGTGACTCAATCACAGTTTAGAATCACTGTGATATTAAAATCACTGTTTAACTCATCTCTAGTAGTTTGTATACCATATTTGTTTTGTCCCTGGAAATACTTCAATTCCAAAAGTTCTACATGGCCAAAGCTACTTATGATGCTTTCAATGATCTTGGAAATGAATCATTATAATTATTAGTGGAATATAAATCATTCAAATGGCCGTTACAGCTCTGCTCTGCGAATCCTCCAATTTTGAATGAATCAGGCGCATAATTCCGGCGTCACGGTCTGAATTGCGGCGCGAATGTTGTTCTTGGTGTTTTGAATCGTCACTTAAAAGTTGGCGTAGATGAGCTAATTCAAATATGCCTAAAGGAAAATACAAACCGCATTCAAATAGGTTAAGTCGTTTCTGAGATTAGCGTGCATAGACACGAAAGGGCTTACGATTTTATATATATATAGATAGATATAGATAAAGACTAGCGTTTATTGTAGTTTAACAAATTTACAAGTTTTTTCCTTAAAAAAAAAAAGGATAACTTGATATTAGGACACCTTAGGTACTTGACTTAATATACTTTATAACTTATCAGCCTAGTTGTACTTCAGAAAAATACTCTATTGTTGCCTTAACACTTCTTCTTGAAAGAAACTTTATCCGAAATGTATTTATGACATCAATTTAGTCATCACAGCATTGAGGTACACAAGTAAATTTAAATTCACTAAACAAATTAGATTCAATGTGTCCTTAAAGATGTTAATACCAACCATCATATGTACATTTTGTCTAAAGCTCTCTGCAATTTCTATATACAAGAATACATTTGAAATGTTCTTTTCTTTTGCTCATAAAATGTTTTACAATGTAATTTGTTGTATTTCTTTTTGATGTTTCTGATGATTCTGTTCTGTTGTTGATGTTGTATTGTATGTATTTTCATTGTATTTCGCTTAATCTTTTGCTCGTTGCGTTTTGTCTGGGACAGAAGAAATCAAACTCATGTTATAGAAAATTGATGTGGATACAATTTATTTTATTTTATTTCGATTTTGTCCTTCTTTTTTGCCTTCATTTTTTTTGGTTGTTAACTTTGGTTGTCGCGACGTCTAAGCGATATTGATTTGTTTTTCTATTTTTATTCTTATTTTATATGGTATTGTATTATATTTTCTTTAAAATAGGATTTTGGTCTCAGACATAATTCATATTAAGTGCTTTTAAATATACTTTTTGTGGATTAAATTGAAATTCAAATAAACAAAGGACACATGGATGGTTTTTTTTTCAGTAAGGTAGGACTTGTAGGTCTTTCAACTCTTATACTGTTGAGAAGACTATCAATTGCCATCAATTATAGGCTTTTGAATATCATCATAAATAATACAATATAATATGACAATAAACAAAGAACACAATAGCAATGACATTAAGTGTTTAAAATAACCAAAAAGGACATAACAGATAAAGATAGAGAGAGACAATTTTTTTTATATCAATATTAATGAAGTTTTTGTTTCGAAGATTGTTCTTAACATTTTATTGACAGATGCATTTATTCACCTGTCACATGTTCTGTTCTGTTTTATTTTTTCTGGTTTTGTTGTGTTCTTGATAAGCTTACAACAATGAACTGACTGACAATAAAAAAGGAGACAAACTTATTGACAAGCCAAGCCAGGCAATAAAAATCCATCAAAATCATTTATCAATAACAAGTTCTCCCTCATAGTATTGTTGTACTTCGTCTTTGTTTTGTGTTTATCACACTTCCAAATCCAACACCCAACTCTTGTCGACTAGTTTATTATCAAGCTGCTGTCAAACATTACCAACGTCATCAATAGCAACACCAGAATAATAACAACTCTAGAATAATACCAACACCCAACAAGGATATAGCTAACATAAAATAACAATGGGCGTCATGTTAAACAGTAGGTGGATACTACTAAGGACAAACAATATGGTCACTGATGTCCTGCATAAAATATGAAAATTATTATACAACAAGAAAAACAACACTAGAAAATAATAGTTCTATTGAAAAAGAAGTGTTAAAAGAAAAAATATGAAACTATCAACTGACCAAAACAATGTAGTACCAACAATACAGCATAATGTCATAAACAGTAAAGGACATTCTCAGTACATACTACAATAATAAAAATAGAGCGATGGAGTACATGAGATAACGAGAAAGTGACTCACTGAGTGAATGATAGAATGATTGGAAAAATAAAAAAAAAAAAAACAAATATAAGTGGGTTGGTTGTAAGGTAAATATATCTCGCAGTTGTAGTAAGTGTAGCTGTCACTCTGCATAAATGTCAAAAAGTTCAAGTTATGATAAATGACATCGAGTGTCATTCGTTTGTACACTGAACTACTACTACTACTCTTTTTAAAGAAAAGGCAGTTGATCAAACAAAAATAAAATAAGGGGGAACAAAAAACAACATGATAATGATGAAATAATATTGACACCCAGTAAGGCTTATGATAAAAGAGTTTTTTGCTCATTTCTTGCCGTGCCAAGCTACTCTGTTGATGATAGAGAGTAAAAGGATATATTGACTGTTGGCGACATTTTTTGGTTTTTTTTGCTTAGAGCAAGATAAATTACATAAATTGAAATATCAAATTGAACTTCAGTTATGTTTTTGATGGCTCTTTTAAAAGGGGTCTTTAGTTTTTCTTATGAAATCGGCACAAACAATATTTGACTGTTGACTGTAGAAATTTAATGATGGCTTGATAATTTAATAAGGTTTAAAACATATATGTTTATAAAGATTAGGTATCGTAATCCTTCAGAAATCTTTTCGAATAAATATACTAGGTAGGTAAAAGTAGTAGCTGGAAGGAAACCAGTATAGGTAGTAAGTCCATATTTGGATCATTTTGATGTCAATCACAGTGTGCCCTACACAGTAGTGAACAAACCTGGACCTTGTTTTTACTTATAAATCACTTGATGTCTTTATTTTGGATGACGTCAAATTCAAAGAGAAAACAATATCAAAATAAACCAAAACTGATTGAAAAAAGCACTGCACAAGAGCAGAAAATGTGACACATTGTTTCTTCAACTTAACAGCATCTTCAAAAGTGTTTCTAAACAGTACGTCGCATTTAGTTTTCTCTGTGGTGGTTGATGGAAATATAAGTTAACTGTTCTAACCTAAAATGAGCAAATGTACGTCAATTTTTCACATTCTGGTTTGTAGAATGCAATCGGCTGAATAGGAACAAAAAAGAAACAAAAATAAGATGAAATATTCCTTAGGTCATTAGTTCTCTTTCACACCTAGAGTTTCTGTGACAGAGCTCTTTGTTCTCTGTTGTGTCTTTCAATGTGCACTCATTTTGTTTGGGTTGTGTAGAGTAAGAATGCACACGAAATGCAAGATATAGTGTGGTCAATGGAAGCGGAATAAGAAGAAATTTGCATTGCGATCAAACACACACCTTTATAAAGAAACAAAAATGATAAGGAATGTGGCAAAATTTGCGCAAGCAAGAGTCACCAAAAAAGAATCGACGATAAGTGACTCAACCGAGACTCTAGGTGAAAACTAGTTTTAGCAAACGTTCCTTAAAAAAATTACTGACTTTATCGACATATGGTAAAAGAGTAACCAGTAAAGCGGAAGTATAATAGTGTGTAGATGTTTCACATGCCAAAAAGTTAGCTCTTTGTACAGAATAAAGAGGGATCATGAAAAAGGAAGACTTCTTAAATATTCTGCAAACAAAACTAGTATACTATCCCATTCCATCTCGAAAGTGAAATGATTTTTCAGTAAGAAGGAAACTAATTTATTATTATATAAACGCTAAATGTTACACGAAGCTTGCTACAATACACCAGTCAAAACCTCATTCAAATATGTTAAGCCGTTTCTGAGATTAGCGTGCACAGACAGGAAAATGCTTACGATTATATATTTAAATATATTTATTGTTAGCAATGTTTAAAATCTAAAACCTAGCCTAGTGTATTATAATATTTATATGTTATCTATGTAATCCTTTTTTTTTTTTTGATATTACTTAGTTTAATGTCAAACATCCGGATGGGTTTTTATACATTTGTTTCTTCATATTTACAACATTTACGTGATCTTAGATAAACATGACATCTAATTATTATTAAGATCTCCTATTGAGGAGATCGTTAGGATGAAGTCTTTTCAACCGACGGCGGATTGTGTTGCCTGTAAGACATCTTGCCAGAGGATTCGGGTGGTTTAGCAAACGATCATTGTATCGGCTGCTGAAAAACTTTATTTCCTCATCACCGTAATCATCTTAAGGTCACGGTGTAGTATGGTGTGTCTAAAACACTTTGTTTTGAGTTTCTTGCAACTTTTTGATGATGTATATGTGCTGCAGTCCCCCATATATAAATGACGTATCGCCAAACTGGGGCCACAACTTGTTTATAAATCATCAACTTGTTGTTTAGTGACAGTTTACTTTTCGCTCGCACCCACTCCAAATTCTTCATCTTTTGATAGCAGCATGCAGTGACTATCTTCACATGAGTGCGCCAAGTAAGGCGCTTATCCAAGTTCAGACCTGGGTATCGATTATGATCCACCTGAGGAATGATCCTAGAGTCATAGGAAATAACTGGACAAGCGTTACGCCTCAATGTGTGTTCTTAAGTACTAACTACATATATCTTATTTAAGATTTTGGTATTGGTGCCGTTTCGTGCGGGTAAACGTTGTAAATTCCATAAACTAGTCGAGGATACAAAAACTGCAAACTCATCCTTGCAATGGAACTATGTAATTTATGGTGTCATGACAACAATGATCCCGCCAGCCGATATACAAGTCAAAACAGTACCACATATGCTATTCAAAGCTGGTCATAATTTAGCCATAAGAGGTGGAAAATTGGCTACACCAAATATCTTATTTATATATTTTATTATTTTTTGTATTTTATTTGTGAACCACATCAGGTATTTAGGATTCGGCCCAGATCCCAGATCTCAATTCGATCGAAAATCTCTTGTAAATTTTAAAAGAAGGTTGCACAGTATTACAGAGCTCCCAATACAAACTATGAGCTTTGTAGCAGAGGAAAGAAATGATATTTCCACTCGTGGAGAGTATGCTTAAGAAAATGCTTAACGTAATTAAAAACAAGGATTTATGTAACAAAAATATTATTAATAAAAAAATGTAATTGGATAATTAAGTAGATGCATTGTTGTTATATTTTCTTATCTGTCCCATCTTATTTTTCACTTAAGTGACTTTAAGAATCTTTTACTATTGGAGAAGAATGCCTGGTATATTTTTCCATAATATACAATCAATCGTTTAGGATGCTTCGCTTTCGAAATAGAACGTTGCACAGTTGAGGGGCTTGCGTTTACCCCGTTGCGTTTCTTTTATTTTGGCTGCCGACTTTGTGCAATCAGAAGCGATTCTGAGTATCTTTCGCTCTTCTGGAGAACTTAAGGCTTTTTTTTCTCCCTTTTGAACTGTTTTCCATATGATTCTGGATTTTGTAAATACCTATCGACGGATCTTGAGCTGCGGCTTATCTTTTCTGCAATTATCTGGTTGGATAGTCTTTGTGAGTGGCAAAAGTCGATTTTTTCGCGTTCCAAAATGCACAAAACTTTCCCTTTACCCATATTATGCCTGAATTTTTACCCAAAAAGATTTATTTTTTAATTTTATATTGGCTGATGTGAAAATAATTGCAATTTTTTCACACAATTTAATAAAATTATAACTGCGTCTATCCCAATGACCAACTAAAAGTGCACGTGTTTGCAATGATACTTTGTGAAACTTCGAAAAAATAGTTATGTGTTCGAAAAAAAAACGGGTTACATTTTTTTCGTTAAGTGTCCAATAAATGTTGCTTAAAAAATGTAACCCGTTTTTTTTTCGAACACTGTTCGAATAATGATAAGCAACATTTATTGGACACTTAACACATGTCTGTTTTTACCTAGATCGTTTGAAAAAAGTTTGTGCGTCTAACCAATGACCAGGAGTGCGTATTCCATCCAGCCCTTTGACTCTTACCCACAATAATGTGTGCAAGTGACGAACATTTATTGAATTTTGATCTCTATTATATGGTATTTTATTAATGAAAGTAAGTGAAACTAAAACTGTTTTTGTTTTTCTTAGTTTGATCCTTTTGACCATTGAAAAACAAAATTGATTTCATTAAACCATCCACTCAGAAAAGTTAAAACTGACTAAGTTCACATTGGGCTACAATATTTCCTTTGTTATTAAAATGTAACTTGAAACATTTAGTAAAAAACAGTTTTTCATTCTTATAAATTTTTTTAATAAAAGAAAGTCACTACAAGAACTCTTTCAAAACCTCTTCAAACCCATTCAGTTATCCAATAATCAAAAATAGTAAAACTTGAAAAAATAAATGAATGAAATTCGTAATTGGGTGAATTTTTATACAATTCACAGAAATAAAATAAAAATTGAAAAGTATTTTAATTAACTTTAACGCAAGCCTTCTACCACTTGACGTACATCTAAAGTGCAAATTAAATTCAATTTTGTCAACTATTTCATATTCATCATACTCAGGTTAGTTCAAACCCTCTGTTCTGGCTCTGTTCAATATCAATACCAAAGAGAAGCATTCGCGACGACCTCGGAACGAGTCTTTCAGTTCAATTCATCTCAACACTTGGTATCAAGAGTCATCGCCAACTGCAGTTGACAGTTCAATTCTGTACAAGTGTCTCTCTGAAACTTACTAAATGTCGTCTTACTTTTGTTTACAACGAATAACGACAATCCAACAACAATAAGAACACAATATTCAACAAAAGGACGAACGAAAAAGCAACTTTTTACTTCCAATCGTAAATAACAACAAAAACCATAATGCCATGTAGCAGGGAGGCTTACTATAGAATCCCTACCATAAGCTTTACTCCCTCATAGTAGTACTAGAAACTATAGCTAGTTTGGTTGCTTGTTATTACAGATAGTCGTTGTCATAGTGCTGCTGCTACTGCTGTTGTTGCTGCTCATGTCATGCGACAAATACATACTCATACAACAATATCTGATAAGCTGCGCCATACATTTGCATACTTCCGGCAATTTGTTTGCAACGAACAAAAAATCAGGGAGAAAAAAAAAGGAATCCGGAAAAATGACAAAAATAAAGTGAAAAGGAAGCTTTGCAAAGAAAATATGCAATAAGCGCGCGAAACTACAACAAATAACATCAATTGGTAAAAATAAAAGAAAAACCGGAAAAAAAGGATAATGGAAGAGATGAATTTGGGTAAAAAAAATACTATTGTAGTGCTGCAGTTCTTATTGTATGTAATAGTAGTATTTCTCATTCGATTCAAGTGACTATCCATCTACAGTCATCTACATACAAATGATTCTACTTTGCCGCAATGTTTTGCCCTTCATTCGTGTATGTCATCCTTTTGTTTCATTCCGATTTGTTTCGTTCCATTCGCCATTCATTATTCACCTCCCTGAGTCATCTATCTATTGCTATTGTTCTGCTTCTACTAACTATATAAGAGATGTGTCCAAAAAGTATGTGACTTGGATTCATGATTTGCTCCAGAATGTTGTATAACCAGGGACACCAAACGAACTCCATAGTTATCGGAATCATTTCTTTAATAAGTCTTATTTAAAATCGTCAGAATATGAAAATAAATACAATACTAACGAAAAATATTGATATACGAGTAATAAAGAAGATCTTTTGGAACGAATATTTAGTCTAAACAAGAAAGAGTTCTAAGCGAGAATTTGAGAAGGAATTATAATATATATTTTGAGATTGTTCACATTAGAGCAGTGCTTTTAAGTCCCATTTCGACTTTTCGATGTGCATAAAATGAAAATTTCTCAAAAAAGACACCGATACGAATTCCAGAATTATTTCTGTGAGAGCTTGCTGTTCAGTTTGTTAGAAATTCCTTTGAAAGAATTCGAATAAATAAGAATAATGCTACCGTGGACCTATGAACATAAGTTGGTCATTTTTGGAACTTGCCTCGTATACTTCTTTATTGGACTACTACTACATGAAACTATTATTGATGTTGTAGTTGTTGTTGATAGTATTTTTATTATTGTTGTCCTCTCGATTCTTTCATTCTTTCTTTATAATTCCCATGCACTCAACTATATAGTACTACACTATCTCCATGTCTATTTGCATATTTGCAATTTTTTACTTCCAGTTCTCCTTTTATTTTGTCCGGATAAATTATTGTTAACAATATTTTGTCACACACATTGCTTGATATGTCAGTGTATAATATCTATATACATATATAGTGAGTGTATATATGTATATCTTTGTGCAGATGTGTATCTTTGTGTGTATAACAAGCACACATTTTTGGCGTAAAACATTTGCAAATCCCATCATCATTTTGAGCATGTTGCAACATGAAAGTGTACACTTGCAACATTTTTCTAGATCTTCCTTTATTTTTTCTTTCTTTTTTTCTATTTTATTTTTTTTTTTGTTATTTTCATTCAAATGCATTTTATTTAATGACACATCATACGTTTTTCACCCCATCTCCCCTCTTTTTTCATGTCTCTATAATATTGTATTTGTTCTTTTTTTTTTTTGTTATTTAGAATTTTTTATTATCCTTCATTTTTGGAGTGTAAATTTTTTTGTGATTCTCTCTTGATATACATATATAATACTATATGGTAGTAAACTTGATTTTGGACAGCTATTAAATTTTAAATGAAATATTTGCATGCCACACCATGTTGCACATACTCTTATGCACATAAATATTGAATTGGCAAAAACTGATGAAAATTTTTCACAAAATTGTTATGGCCAACAATTAAATTTTTAATTATTTCTTTTAATTTTTGTGATTTGATTGGACTATTTGATTTGAATAGGCAACAACCAGCAACCAACAAATCAGAACAACAATGCAATAATTCTTTATTTACGACTATGTGATTAATATGATGACAAATTTTAATTTATTATAACATATACAAAATGTGTTACCTATGATGTATTTTATCGAAAAATACAAGCAAAGATTATTTCAGAAAGAAATCAATAGAGTTCTTGGGTAGTTGTAATAATAGAGAAAAACATTTTTCGTTATGAAAGAGTTGAGAAAGGTTTGGGATTGATCTAGTTGCAAGTTCTTCTAGTTAATTTGTTAATACGTCAATGGAATATGTCACTGTCTAAACTAAAGCATGACTTTGGTGGTACATTATTGAATTATATAGAAGATTACTCTTCTTTCATGAAACTTTTATTATTGCACAGAAAGGGAATTATAAGTATGTTCTGGTCTCAAAATTAAAGAGATACTTATTTGGTCATCCAAATTCCACTTTAGTGAGGAGTTAGGTCTGCCTCAGCAACAATTATTAACCACATGCTCCATACACACCTGTTGAGATTTTAAAGATTTTATAAGACTTCGTAAAATCCATAAGGCGAAACATATAAGGTACAACAAGGTCGAGAGAATTTTATATATGAAAGCATCTGCAAGAAAGACTTTGTCTCACTAGTGTTTCAAACACAGAACAAACATTGATCTCTCAGTAGCGATTCGTAGCGACTGACAGATGCTGCCAAGATGCACTTAAAGGATATTTCCCTGGAAGGGAAAGCTTCTTAATTTTACCACATTTTAGAATAAATTTCATTTCCACTAAGTGTCAACAACATATTTTTTGTTTCGTTAGACACCTATGTCGCATTGGTAGAAGCAAAATATTGCAGAAAGTCATCGGTGGTTGTGTGAGGCTTACGGAAAGCATGCTCCCTCAATTTCTATCTGCGAGTACTGATTCCAAAGGTTATGATCTGCATTTGGTGAGACCAGAAGGGAACTTCAGAAAAGTGGTTAGACGATCAACGGGGCTTTCTTAAGACAACAACTGATGCGATGAAGAGTGCGATTGCGAAAAAATGTCCGAAATGGGCAACCAGACATGAACCATGATAATGCTCGGCTGTACTGATTTGTTCCGATCGATGCAGAACGCCCTTCCGGGAACAAGCTTTACTTCAGTTGAAGGTATCAAAAATTGGCTTGATGCTTTTTTTACCTCTAAATACGAACACAACACCACTGATGGATAGATTGTTAAATGAAGTGAAAGCTAAGGAGAAAGTTGAAGCAGAAAGTGGAAAAGATGAGGAGTACTTAGAACAGAAAAGGCTGGTGATCGTCTTGTAATTGTTAAACCGAAGTGTGAATCTTTGTAGTGATCATGTGTTCATTTGTCTCACTGTAAAGCGCAAGCAGTAACGCTAGCAGCAAAATATTTCAATAATCAACTCTTGTAACAATAATGAAATCTAAAACTCTAAAGCTGTCACAATGCTTATTATGTTATATAATTACTTTCCTGGATAACTTACCAAAACTTCCGGTTACAGGTTACAGCACAAGGTTGTATAAATCAACTCTATTTTGAGTTAAATACATATTTACTTAAGTCGTATTTTTGTGAGAACCACCATCACCATGATACTTTCCTGATTGACTATCAGTGCTAACAATAGAAAACCTCTGGTCAGGCTTTATTGTTAAGATGCTATCAATTCGATATTCAGTTGAACAGTTCTGAGGTGGTGAATTATAAAATATTTAAATTTATGTATACTTAGGGTAAATTGAAGAGTGTGAACCATTCTCATAAATACAATATATGTGAGGGCTCTGATGGAAAACAGTATGACCAAAAGCTTCTAAGACTTAAGTAGAGAAAACAAAAATTCGCAAATAAAATTGCTAAGCTTACGGCCTTGTTGGTATAAGCATAGGATTCTAGTTTATTTGTAATTTTATATTGCATCTACGCTGTAAATAAATAAATAAATATAATTGTTATTACTATAGAGAGTATAGAATTGGTTGATACATATTTTCCAATGAAAATGCTTTCTATTTCGATTAATCTTTTATTCAATTTGTACAAATCAATTGCATTCTCAGTCACGAACTATGTGATCCTTATTGCTGCTGAGCTTTGAGTTTGTCTTGTCCCAAGCTGAAGCTGTCAATTTCGGACGCATATAAACGCTGTAGGCATAGTACTTGTATTATTGAAACAATATTTTTATTTTCTGCAGAACCATGGCCCAAATCTTCTTAGCAAACGATTTTATGCTTGAAACACTGGTTATAGATCTTTTGTGCTTTCCACATACAAACGTATAATTCGTCAAATTTCCTAGGCCCGCTTCTATGCTCATGACATCAATAAACTTAAATTTTCTTGGTTGAATTACTAAAATTTGCTATTATGATAAACCTTACAATCAATTGAGCATAGCATCACACTCGCATAAACACAACCAATATTGCAATTAGATCTTTTTAAAAGATTCCTGTAATTCCTTCCTGACTGTCGATGTTGCATAATTTTGTACACGTATCATTATTTCGAATCCACATTCATAATGTAATGTTTCAGTGTGTGTGTTATACTTAAAAAAGCATTTCTCATCATTTATAGAAGCAAAAATTGACATTTTATCTAATCTAAAACCATATGAGGGTTACATTTTTATTTTCTCCTTACAAAAAAAAAAAAAAATAAAAACATGGAAGAAAATGAGCAAAAAAAAAATAAATGAACATAGTTTACAATATAAAGTAGCGCTATCAGACTAATAAGCGCCCCTTAGTGGCCCATTGTAGAGTACACTTTGGCTGTCATTTGCATTTAAAATGTGTGATTTTGTATTAAAGTAACAGGGGGAACAAAGAAAAAAAAGGAAAAAATATAAAGTACGAAAAAGTACAACAGAAAACAAATTTTTTTTTGTTTTTGGTTTTTAAGTAGCGCCTAACTGGGACACCAAGCAAACGAATGACAAGAGTAGAAAATATACCACAACCCATCCAAGTTGAGGCATTCAAAGGCAACAGGAGTGTCAGAAACGACAAACCCGCAACACATGCGACACACGCTTGTTATGGGACTCATGCCACCCACTTACCCAATGCCAAATATGCAAATTATACGCGAGGCACTGTCATGAATTGTCAGCTATTTTCCAACTGAAATGCTTTGACACTCTCCTCGTTCACTCCTTCACTCGTTCCTCACTCATTTAGTCCTTGGTCCTTGTTCCATGTTCCTTCCAATTCGCTCACGTTCTAGCACTCAGTTCCGCTCAAATGTGGCACGGTGTTGTTGTCTTGTGGCGGCGTGTCGTGTCGTTCGAATCGTTGACGATGCGATACGATGCGGTTATAGTGAAGCTGGCACTCACTGACGGTAGTTAGTCAATGTTGTACTTGTGAAACTGGCAAATAGACAGACAGAGTGAAAAGGACAGACAGACAGAGAGACAGTTAGAGAGACTGAGGGACATGCAGACAGTCAGTCGATAGAGGAAAATAGTGGCAAGGACTTAACATGTATGCTGGCTTATAGCCGCATTACCAGAGTCGAGCAGTCGATGCGAGACCGCAAATGCAGAGAAGCATACACAGACAGATACTTACATTGGCGCCCTGGTGTCGCATTCATTTACTTGTATGAGTCGTCTATATATATTTATGCATGTGTATGTTTGAGAAAGAGCCTTGCTTCCGCAATGGCTTCCGAATCAGCTCAGCCTCATGGCGTTCATGATGCTGTTCATGCTGCTAATGCTGCAATTGCGTTCGACATGAATATATCTGCCTCTAATAATGGTTTCAAATTGGTTGGAATTGCTAATTTTATTTTCATGCATGTAAAATTTTTGGCGCGCGTATCTTTGTTGTCTAACAGTTTCTGGTGCTCCTCTCTATTGGATCCCGCCACCTTCCGCATACAAAGCCTTGTGAAAGTTGTTTGGTTACGAACAGTTCTTGTGGTTTTTACTTTATCGCATATATCGAGTGAGTTTAGTCAATGTAAATTTTGTTGAACTTTGACTAACAATCAACTATGTTTCTTTGAAGAAGAAACCATTGCGTATACGCAATGTGAACTTAACGAACTCTTTCTTTTTTTATAAGCAAAGTATGTTAAAAGTAAGAAAATATAATCAAAACATAAACAAAAATATTCTAGATATACATATATGTAATGTAGATGGGAGAAAGTACAATAATACAATAAGAATATAAATTAAAAGAAAAAGTATTTTATTAGTTTGTTTAATGGCTGAAAATCGGCAACGTTTTTCGTTATGTGTTCATGCTAAAATCTATGAGAGAATATCGTATTATGGTAAGAAGGAAAAAAATTGTTTATGCGGCAAATAAAATGTTTCATCATAAGCGAAATCCAATGAATATAAATAACAAAAGAAATAATCCCGATGGCCTCAAAAACAACAACATCTCAGCACCAATAAGAGTAACCATAACAATAAGCCAAAGAACGAATGAAATGCCATTATGGTATAGATCTTATACCCTCAATATACATACGTACATATGTACAATATATAAATGAACGAGAGAAATTTGATAAGTTGTTATACTAATGGAAGTAGAAAAATAGAAAAAATCATTTGGTTGGGTGAAGTATGAATGAATGAATCATAACATAATAGGAAACAGAAGAGTCGATTGTTCTATATTTGAATATTATACATTTATAAAATTTGATTCCATTTTGATTATATTAAAGTGCCAATTCTAAATTGGGACGGTATTGGTCTTATTCTTAAAACCATGGTAGTTCAAAGGTATGAAAATTTAAAAATTCATGTTTTGAGTTATAATATTTAAGTTAAAACATTTTAATCCAAGTCGAATTCAAAATCTCAAAAAAATTTAAATCAAATAGAATGATTACCATGACCAAATCGCTGCACAGTGGTCCCAAATGCAAATTTTTTGGCATAAATTCAAAGAAAAAAGCTGAAGACTTAAAAATTGAAGGAAATGATTATAATTGAATGTAGAAAAACTAAACAATTTTCAAAACGGTCTGACCACGCTCATTCATAGTGCCTATGCAAACCAATATGTAGGCTGAGAATTGAAACTCATGTTTACAAGGCGAGCAATAATGAGTAAATGATCGTGACTTTACTCGAAGACCATCTAAATTTTGATAATGCATGACTGCCACTTCATCCTCTTTTAGTCTACTACTTGAATGGGTAATTAAAGAATCAATAAAGCATCGGTTCGCTGGACTGAAAACTATTTGAGTAAGGTTCTGCTTAAGCATTTTTTTTTTGAATTAGACGAGCAACATGGAACAGTTCAAATAAGTACAAACGAGCAGTTGGAAGCTAGAATGAAAAGTAGTTATACACTGTACGTTGATTCTAATACTGATTGATTGATTGATCCAAGTTAAATATAATATAGGTATGTGCAAAGAAATACTTGTAGACTACTCTCAGATTAAAGCATTTGTGCACAAAATGTGAAATTTTGTCAGTGGTAACTGCTTTAAAATTGTTCTTTAATAATCGAAGGGAATGAAACAAGAGATTTTATTTTTTTTAATTTTATCTCTGAACGTTTGTTGCAGTACACTGCATTACACATCTGTATGATTGAAATAATAATGATGTGTGTATATTTTTAGTGAGGAGTTAATACTGAGCCATAAAGGCAGCATACTCAGTGGGAGATCATGTATGTAAAGTCCTCTTTTATCTCTGCCTTAAAGTAGGGCTTTAGAATTGGGAAGAAGCCAATAGGTTATGTAGTGTCTGCAGATTTGTTATGTTCCGGCTGCTATAAAGCTGCATTGTCTTTAAAACTGTTGGTAGTTAAGAATAAGAGAAGCCAGATTTCATAGAAATAGCTGTTTGATTCAAGTCTGAAAATCTTTCAAGTAGACACTGGTCAAATCAACTCTTATGAAACAGATGAGCAATGAAAAGCAACACTGGAAATGGTTCTTATATGCACAGTTCAAGACAATTTTTCTAAAATAGACAAGTTACGAAAACTATTCCAAGGAAAACATATAATTTCAATCAAAGGACAGAAACTTTAAACACATTTTGCAAGACATGCCATCCTAATTTCATAATAAGAATCTTCTTGTTCACACCTTGAATATTATTTATTATTTAATCTATGACAACCTACTGTCAATAAATTTATAAAAAACAGGTAAATAACTAAAAATTTTACGTTCAGATTCTGTCACGGTGGATGGAGAAGCGTAGGTGTTGCAGGACCAGGAGAGAGAATGTGATAACAATTATTATAATTATCACATAATGCACGAAATGGATTATGTGAGGTAAAGTTAGTTGTGCACCTACCTAGACCAAGAGGAACGAAATTTCTAGTCTTACGATATGATAAAGATTCTTTGAAAAAATACCACTTATCAATTTAATAAGGTTCCCACACTTAAATCTATGACATCATAAGTTTTTGTATTAGTTTACAAACACTTGTAAATACCCTCGTATTAACTGATATCTTTATAAATGAAGAAATCTTCGCTCTACGACCTTTTCTACTATGTATATTTTTTGCTTCAACTCACTCTATCTCTCTCTCTCTCTCTCTGTCCACCCATTTCTTTATTGGGTAAGTTGTTCTGTATTTTGTCGTTGTTGTCGGTCCAACGACAATTTAATCGAAATAATGGAAATGTCTTTTTTTATTAAAGATTTTCATTTGTATTTTCCATTTCAATTGTTATTTGCCTTCAATGCCTGCCTTCCTGACAATGAATCCAACAATATCGGCGACTATAAAGACGATGACGACGAAGACAACATGAACAACAATGAGAACAACAAAAGATATTGGTCGGGACCATGTTGCTGACGTTTGCGACATTGCGTTGCCTCGTGTAACTTTCTCTTATATGATGATGATGATGATGATGATGTTGTTTGGTGTCACTTGCTGAGCAATGAAAACCAATTTGAATTTTGATATTTTTTTGTTTTTGTTCTTTTGTCTGCTTTTCTTTTTATTTGTTCACTTTAATTTTTGGTCAATATCTGTGTCATATACTTTGATTTTAGCTTAGCATTTATATTAATTTGAATTGTCATTTATGTTGGATCTTTTGACATCATTTTAACGAATAAATTTAAATCCAAAGTATCTGTGTCAGGATGTCACAAGCAGTATACAGTATAATATTAAAATATTTGAAAATCTTTAAATAGTCCGCTTTGATACATTATACACATACCATTTTTAATCCGTAGTGAGTCCAAAGTATTATAAAAATGTATAAATAAATGAAAATTATGACGCAGTTTCATCTTAAATTAAATATTATCAATATGACACCAAAAAACATTGACAAAGGTCAAATACAAATGACAAGAAAATTCTAAAATAATTCACTAGACGTGCTACCTGGCCTAGTTACAACGAAAATAGGTCACTTAGACTCATCAACAGAAGACGCTTGGATACCGCAAGGCTAACAGTGGCTTATACTGGTCACTGGTGTGTAGGGACTCACGCAGAGAGACTGGGTATTCCATTCAGAAGCCATTGCAGAAGCTGCGAAAACGATGAGGAAGAGGAGTCACTTACCCACTTTCTATGTCAATGCCCAGCCCTGGCAAAGACTAGAAATAAGTTTCTGGGCAAATACATCATCAACAACCTCTCGGACTATACAGTCACATGTCCGGGTGATTTATTAAAATACCTAAATTCGACAGGTTGGATTTATTTATACTGAGTGCGTTCGGCGGGGAAGTGGTTTTAAAACAGCACTCTAGTGCTAATTGTGGCTCGTAATAGACTGTACGAGTCAGCCACGGAAACCAACCAACCAACCAAAGGCACTAGATAACTAATAAATATCTTAAAAATATTGGGTTGGCCCACCAGGGGTATCATTAACTTCCTATAAGCTTCTGGACATTGATTCAACTAAATTTTCTATCTCAATGGACGTTATTTGTTGCCATTCATCTGCAAGCTTCTTTTTAGGTTTGGAGCACAAGCGCTCTTCCTTAACCTACGCTCCAGCAACTATCAAATATTCATTAAACTGTTTTTCATGTACTAGTATGCATATTGTGTTTTAATATGAGCAGCATTTTGAATCAGACAATTGAGTTTTTTCAGGCATTGTTTTCCCAATCTATGTTTCAAGCACGTAGTACGACACTAAATCTATATGTAAACTGAATTCTTAAATACGCTAAGGTGAAAGAAAATACTTCGGAGAATCCACTAAAAAGTCGCCAACGTATCGATTGAATTTAAAAAAGGACTAACTTAACTTTTTACTTAAACAATAAGAAGAGTGTTAAAGCGCAAAAAATAATTAAAGATCCCGACTGATTGAAAGATAAATGTAAGGATTATCAACTAATGAAATTGGATTATTTTTAACATTAAAGCAAGCAAGGGGTTTTAAAACATTTTTGTCATCAATTTTGGGAATAGTTACAAGAATGAATTCCATTGAGGAGGTCGTTTGGGAATAAGATTACATTAAATAAAAGTAAACAAATATATTGATTCAAATTGTTAATGATTGTTTCGGTCAATTGTATCTGTTGAGTCCTAGAGCATTTTCTACGAAAAGCGAAAAAACTACTATTCAACTTGATTGAGATTCGAAACTGATTTGTGCGAGCGAGAGACCTCCACTCTATGACGTGCAACACCATTGAACTATGAAACGAGTTCGCTAAAACTAAACAGTATCAGTATAAAAAGGCGACATCTGCACCTTCTTTTTGAATTAGTTAAGTAATTCTTTTGTTACTAGAGCTTTCTTAGAATCTTCGAGCGTAGTCATATTTGAAGCAAATTCCGTACATTAGCTTTTGCCTCGTGTCTCGACATACTTGTTGAAACGATCGTGTGGCATTGTGGTCTTTATTTTTCATTATATATATTCACTAACCAACACAAATGTTATAATCTGTGACACGTATGGGGAAGGAGTTGAAAAATCATGTTATTCGTGTGGCGTAATATGTGGATGGCCCCTAATCCGTTTACTTTATTTTAAAACTATTTTCTATTTCGAGTTACTTCTTATAAGTTTTCGATCGGATCTAAGGCCAATAATTGACTTGGCAGGGTTAGTAAAATCACATTATTGCATCGAAACCAATACTTAACCAACTTTGGAATAAGCTTAGGGTCAATAACAATATATTTTTCTTCATTATAATTGTGTAATGAAATTTAGTCATTGCCTCAAAAATAAGATGCATATGTCCGATTCCGTCTTATAAAAAAACATCCCAGAATCATAATATAACGGCCATCCTCTTTAAATTTCTTTTTTTTTAAAGCTCACATCAAATTATATGCCTAAAGGGCATTCCATACCTTTCCAAACAAATTTACTTTTTGTTTTGTCATTTCACAATTCAATTTGTCAACGATTAATTCAAATGAGTTTCTCCGAAGGCTAGACCTGTATGAAGCTTATTTGTGCGGAGTAGTGAAACTATAATATGAATGCGCATTGATTTAATCGTGTGTGCTGGGCCATAACATAGTTATTTGTCATAAGTGACGTCTGTTTTGGTTTACTCTGGGATTCAGAGCATTGTTTTGTATGAAAAGGTGCACAATATTCTTAAGACATATCTCAATAAGTTTCAATACATTAAAATATTCATTTGATTTCCTAGTATACACTGTACTAAAGATGATACCGCAAACTATTGAGAATAGAAGGCACACCCTGTATAAACACTTGCATTACTACTACTATGTACTTATTATATAGAAAAGTATGCCATTATTTGTTGACAAACAATGAGGAAATATTTGCGGTTAACGAGAAAAGAGAGAAAAACAAAACAAAACAAAACAAAACTAAACAAAGCAAGCCAAACGAACAAATGAACGAAACAAACAAACAAACAAAAATGTAAAATGCTAAAAGCAAACAACGCTCGAAAGTATGCAATGAAAAGTGTGCATTAAAGCGGGCATGAAAGCCTCACGAAATATGGTGAAGTCTATGCGTGTGTGTGTGTGTGTGTGCGGCAAGGAAACGGATATGGTAAGAACGGTAGTTTGCTAACGATAGGTAACGGTAACGGTTTACTGTTAACGGTAAGAGAGAGAGATAGAGTGCGGTAACCCGCAGCGCGATATTTTAAGAAAAGAAAAGTAAAGGAAAGGAAAGAGCCACGATAAAATCATGAAGAAGCTCTGAGAAAAGTGTTAACGTCAATGACACTCAGTAGAGCAAAGCAAAAGCATACAATTGAGGACTATGGAAGTGGAAAGAGGAAGGTAAAAATAGGAAGAATAAGAAGAAGAATAGATATAGTAGCAGTAGTAGTGAAGTGAAAATTGTGAAATGGCGGAAGCGCTTTATGAGTTGCGGAATGTTTGCTTGCTTTGCACAGCCTCAGCCTTAACCATTCTTAAGTGGTAATAAAGTCTGAGTGGAGTAAGTTCCTTATTGTCCTGTTTTCCTTGGTTTCATTTTTTTATTCTTTTCTTCACAACAAAAGAACAGAAATATTTCACATTTTGAATGCCATAAAAACGCAAAAACTCAAAAAAATAACCAAAAATACTTGGCAGGCTCCAACATGCTACTACCATTGACTGACTGAATCACTCACTCACGGACTGACTGTTGTGGAAAAACCTCCAATGGTTTATAATTTATGCTTACGGCAAAAATAAACTTTCATCATTATTTATTAAAGTCAAGTAGCGTATGTAGCCGCTATGGTCGGCGCTCAGTTCAACTGAGACCAGCTCAAGCTTCCTTCCTGCGATTGCCCGCCCAAAAGTATACAGCACAATATTTTCTTTACGCCTATTTTCTTACGTCGCCGAATTGGACTGACCCAAATTGCAATTTGTTACATCAGGCAACAGTCAAAATACTGCCAAAAACACATCACCCGTCCTCACTCTTCGTCAACATCTACATGAAAACGTATCTTTCAAACTTCCTCTCTCCCTCTCTCTCTTTCTCTATGTCTGTAATATTTTTATTCTTCCATAACAAACTTAATACTTTCGGTCTACTGACGTTCTGTTTTTGGCTTTCTCCCCAAACTGCTAACAGTCGCAGTAAAGGAAGCGGTTGTAAAATGCCCGCAAGCCTTGGAACGTAGGAAGCAGGACGCAGCTTTAAGTGAGTGATTCAAATTCAGTTGCCTGAAGTCGAGTTAAGTGTTTTATATTTTCGTTTACCAACTAAAAGTTGCATCCTTGCGCCAACATTCGATGCTTGCTGCCTTTTGCTTCTGGCCATGTGCAACTAAGTTAAAAGGTACCTGCCAAAAACACAAACACCAACACAAAAACATACACCCCATGCATACACATATACATATATGTATATACATAGACACAAATACACAAACACATATACAGATTAATAAAACATTCCATCATACACTTTTACTTTTCTAGTATTTGAGTTGAAAGCACTTTGAGCCTGAGATTTGAGAGTTTTATTGGTAAATTGGACAGATTGAGGTAAAGTGATATTAATGTCAGTTACAGAAAAAACTACTGTAGCAAGTGATGGAGATAGATAGCGAAAGAAACAGAACGGAATCTCTTCGTGAAGATAAAGATAAGTTTTACTTTTGAATTTGTATAGCTGCGGCTCCTCTACTGTTTGTTTTACATAAAGTTCAAGAATTATTCAATTTAAGTTTTTCAATTCATATTAATATTGATATTTTAGATACTTATTTACTTTATATTATATGGGCCAAGAGAACAACTCAGTTTTTCCGGTCGACATACATGCAATAAAACTATGCCTAAGAGAAGAAATAGGTAGTGGTACTGTCAATAGGCACATCTACATTCACTCAGACAAAAATTCTGCTCTATAAACAATCAACTACTTGGATATCACATCTCAGCTTGTTGGAAACTGCTTAAGATTATTAAAAAGACAACAACTATTTAGAGTAACGAATACCTGGGCCATTGAGTGTTTTGGTAGCGAAGAGGCAGATGAACTCGCCATAAAGGAGCTGCAAACATGTTTATTCTGGGAGCTACCTTTGAGTTCCACAATAATAAAACTCAAACGGTGACTTGATAATAAATTGCACCAATATTGGTTGGACACAAGAAATATTATAATAGCGAAACCCTTCATGTAACACAAGTAGTACTAGGGCTAATTTATTAAGGTATCCGTGAGGCTCAGGCTTTTAAGAGTTATGAAACGTAAACATAATATGTGGATTAATTGAAACGACCAATGTATTTTAGATTATGTAATGACAAATTGACAACGGAAAAGCATTTGCTATGCCACCGTAAGGGCTTTATTTCGACCAGACTCCGATATATAGGTGTTCAGTACATACATATAAGTAGAACCAACGGTATTTGCTTATTGCCGTTCTAAGAAAATCTTTTAATTCTTGATGAATACCAGAATCTTGAAGGAAATTTAGGCTCATTCGAGGCTGCAGTGATGAGATAAATACATCCCGTCCTTCCCTCTTAACAAATCTAATCTACTTTATATATTGATATTGTCGATTTTTCCAAGAGATATTCATTTATTTGTATTAAGGGGACAGAGGTCTTAACATTCATTGCGATGTGTTACTATATCTTTTGTATAGCTCTGACCATTTAAAAACGGATTTTCCTGCAAAATAGGCAGTAAAGATGGCCAAGTGATAGTCTGACACGTTCGCTATCAAGGGGTAAATTAAGATTGCACAATCAAGTCCACGAATTATTTTGATTTTATTGACACGTGCTCCTATATATTTGGCGCCATACTGCTGGAACTGGAATATGTATCACAACACATAGACATGACAGACATTTATATCATGATGAAAAGAAATAGCCTTCTATGCAGACCCCTACAAATTGGAATTGTCTGTATCACACATGTATGACAGGGGTTTTTCACACATGACCCGTGGTAGCGAATATGCTAACATCAAACAAAGTTTGCAATATCCACATAATAGGATCCTTCTAATTCTAAGAAATATCGACCAATCAATTTTGTCATGGTGCGCTTATGTCATCGAGGGGGAGGGACGTTCAAGAGGTGACTAAAACGGAAAATTCAATTTTCTTTTGAACCGTATTGCTTCAGAAGGGATTGTCCTATTTGGCTGATTTTTCTTTTGTTATGTTCGTTATAGGTCCATTGGAAGAATGTGAAAGAAAATCCACGGGGAAAGTGGGAAATTTTGACATTTTGTATTATTATTATTTAGAAAAAATTGAAAAATTGGATACGAACAGAATCATAAAATGTAAAATTGGATACGAACAGTGCCATAAAATGTAAGACGTGCAAGGGTATGAAGAGGAAGAATGAAATAGTCAAAGCAAGTTAAGCTATATATGTGAGTGTGTGTATGGTCTAGTATCGTGTGCCTGGGAAGAATTACAAGGGGTGGGGGGGGGGGGGGGGGGGTTGGGGTGTTTGGCAAATAGAAGAATGAAATAGTCAAAGCAAACATAAGTTCAGGCGTATGTGTGAGTGTGTGTATAGGCATTTTTAATGATTGCGTTTAGATCTAACCTACGCGCGCGACATGCAATTGACATGCAAACCTTACATATCATATTTCTTCCATCATTACCCTGTGTTAAATGTTATGAATTTTAAATAATTATATCGATTTCATCACACTGACAGCCAATTAACGATTGTCTGTTCTTAATCGGTTTCATCATTGTGAAGCAAACGATGTCTGTTTGCATTGATTTAAATATATTTACTTGCAAAACAAACTTTGTTGTATATTGTGCAACACTAAAAGAAAATTGATTTTATATTGGCGCACAAAGAACTAACAAACGTTTTCACGCAAAAACAATTAGTGGTAGTGTATCGATATTACCTGCCCCGATTTTTTTTTTGGCTTAAAATTTTAATTTGAAGATTTTGAACACTTTTGAAGATATTTTAATAGTTCAAAATTTCATATTTCCAAACTTGTCCCTTTTAAGTATCAAGATTTCTTTTAGAAAATAGATAACTGAATAAAAAGTGTTTTGCATGTTATTTATAAAAGGAGATACAACCAGTTAAGTTTGATGATAATTAATTAAAAAATATACCTAGTTAAAAGACCTCGAATAAACTTGATTGATTCCGAAAACTATCTAACTATCTTTCCATCTTATAATAATTGTAAATATTAGCTGCAACTTACAACAATTAAGTAGCTAGTACTCTAATATCATTAGGTACTTTATTGTATAATTTACCTTATAAAATAAATAAAAATAACAAATTATTATTTTGTTATTCATGTGATAAATTTCATTTTTTTCTGTAAACTTCCAATTTTAAGCTAAATTATCCTTTAATAACATTAAATATCTTACTCACTTAAATACATATTAAAAATGAAGGCATCATTCTTCTGATGAACGTTGCATTGTTAAGTTGCAAGGATTCTTTGTGGCATCTTTTCCTTCAACACAATCTTCTTATAGTTCAAGCCGACTGAATACAATAGTAATACTCTCTTTTAACTATTTTATGCCTTAAATCCTTAAGACTGTTCAAGAAAAGAAAACTTTAAGCTTTTTCTTGTGCAACAAAATATACACGTACTTATTTTCTTTTATTGAAGTTTAGAGAAAATCGCATAAAATACAAATAGAAACTATTTAAGCACATACTTAAGTATCTCGTTTTTGTAGCAAGCATTACACATAATATCAAATTCTTAGATATTTTTATATTATTATAACCTACTTCTTATGATAAAAATATTTTATGCAGAAAATACAAGAAGGAAAAGAGTTTAAACTGTGTTCAAATGAAATTTTGCCTGTTATCAACAAATTATGCTACTTTGCAAGTCAACTGCAGCGGAACAGACATGAAGATGACAAGACAAGAAGATAATGATGATGAAGATGATGGGGATAATGGTGATAATAATGATGATTGTGTGGCAAGACCACAACTAACATCCGCGACCACAACGTGTTACTAAGTGTATGTCTGTGACGTCATTTGATTGCTGACTGTTGCTTGGGTTTCTTGGTTTGGTTTGTGGCCTGCCATGGTAAGAAGCCAAAAACACTGAGGTTGCGACTATGATGATGATGATGATGGTGATGACGACGAGGTTTAAAATGACATCGTCAACGTGTAGAATTTTCATCCGTTTAAAAATATTTTTGTAGCAACCATTCACAAGGTGCCCATTGAAAAAGAACTCAGAATGAGGGATGTGGATTGTACTATGTTGCAATGTCACTTGCAGGAAACTCGCTTTGCACCTGTTAAATTGAAAAAAAAAAAAAAAAAACAAATAGAAAAAATAATATATGGTAGTATAGTAGAGTAGAAAGAAAGTTATGTTCTAAAGCGAATGAGTTATGTATTTTATGTGCAATGAAAACGATTTTGTTGTTCTTCTAAACTGAGGCACGCACAAATGCTTCAACGAAGCCACTGAGTCGTAGACTATGACTCACAGTTTGAATAGCATAAAGAGTCTAAGTGTTTAGAGAAATAGATGACGAGGGACTCAGAGGACACAGAGTAAGAGAATCAACTTATATGACACATTGCGGAAGTCCTGGTTAAGTCGAGCGTGTATAGTATGTGGAAAGGTTCATTCTGAGCATTTTGTTTAACTCAACTCAACACAACACAACTCAACTCAACACAAACTCAGTTCAGCAACTTAGGATGTTGATGATGAGTATGTTGAAGGAGGGCATAATAAAAATGATGGTGAAGAAAAATATATAAAAACTAAATTGTTTAGGAAAAACGCATAAAATATAAAAAAAAATCTCATACCTGCGTGCGTGCGTGCGATTGTATATGAGTTTTTATGTCGTCATTACCACATCATAAAATCCTTAGAAAATAATGCACGTTTTTCAGTATTCAACTAATGGCGTGGTCCTCATCGTCATCCACCTCCACATCGTTATTGCTGTTGACTATGATGGACGTGCAGCACATGGTATATGAAATGTTTGCTAGTGTTTGGGGTCCTTCTACAGTTTAAATTTCATTATATTTTCATTCACTTTATTGTGGGATTTTTTCTTTCTACTCCTCAGTAATGATGACAAGCATCATAAACACACATGCGGTTTTTATTAATTTTAAAATAAAACTAAAATCCAATTAATTTGTTGCAACACACAAAATTAGTGTCATTTCATTTTGGGTTTCATTGAGTTAATTTTAAATAATCGCCCATTTCAGAACATATATATTTTTGGTTTTTCTAAATTGAAAACTAATGTCCGTATTGCGTTTTATGTGGTCTCACATTGCAATTAATGGTTTCATGTATCAAAAATGGGCGTAAAAGTTAGTTAGATTTTAATTGTACCATTGAAGAAATATCAACGGAAATTAGAGAAAATTGAAATTTGTGATTGCGAAAAAATTAGGTGTTTGGGTTAGAGAATTTAGTATATCAATCAATGATGATTATACAAATGTACTTAATGTCGTCAGCGCATGGAATAAATTAAAATTTAAATATATTTTAATGGGTTTCAACAAAAATAAAAGGGGCAATGGTTTTACAATATTGAAAAGGAATTCAATCTTATTATTTTTGAGCAGATATTTTTGTATTCTTTTTTGCATATCATTTGTTAGCATTTTTGTAGTGAGATACAAAAATTCCATAGCAAACAAATTTCTAATAAAAGCTGAGTTTTATACACTAATCAGCTGCTTTAGTTTCTCAGGTAAGGCTGCTACAGACCTGTATAATTATATTAAAATTATTCAAGAGTGGTTATCTTATTAAACACATTACACTGAATCGTAGGACATGTTCTCCAGAAACAATTCCTCACATCTTTATAGACGTTTTACCTACGGAAAAATATACAATAGAAGCTAAATACACATACAAGAAACTAAAAGCACATAGTTTTCACGGGTTAATCAATTCCAATCTGGTTTGAGACGTGTGTAAAATATATTACTGTATAACTCTTTTATTAAACCAATTTGGAGATATGGTTCCATATTGGGGGGCAAGCGCTAGTAATATAGAAGTTTTACAAAGAGTTTAATCCAAGATCATTATAACAATCGCAGAAGCTTCATGGTACATAGGATGAAGAAAGCCAGAGCTTTAGTTCTAACAAGAAATTCATCTCACCTGCTGCTTAATGATTGAACAGAACTTTGGCTTATTTAGAAGGTCGGTAGTGACCCCTTCATCCATCTTATAGGCAAGAGACAAATGTAATTGAATATTATGTATTGTTATTTCTATTTGCGAATATAAGTGCTAAAAATACAAATGCCAAATACAAATTTGTGCTGGTTTTGCCAAAGTTTTGTTTAAAGTTAAGTTGGAACTATGATTCAGTCTCATACCAAAGTTCATGTAAGATTCAGAATCAAAATCAAAATAAATAATCAATGTTGTTATAAAATCAACAATATTATTGATATACAGTATAATGTCTTCAGCAGCATTGCCACTTTGTTGCATCGGTAAGATAATTTCATTAAATATGTAAAACCTGGCAAATAATCGTTGTTTTGTATGTAAGATTTTATTTGAATTTTTAGTTTATGTGCTTCGTATTGGCGATAAATTTGTTTGTTTTTGGTACATTTTTTTGTGATCGTTATGTTCTTCTAATGAATGTCAATATTTTTGTGCTTCTGAGTATATCTGTTTATTTGTAAAAATAGCTGAAAGGCACACCTTTGAAAGCCTATTTAAAAAGAAATAAGTGATTTTTGCATTGTGTGTATGTTTCCGCAAAATGGGTAAAATAAAGCGCGTTCGGGGTTTAACAAAAAAATAAGAACTGGTGATAATTGACGTTGTTAAGAAGGGGACAGACAAAAATAAACTGTGCAAAAAGATAGACAATTAACCGTATAATGCTTTTTGCCAAACCAAAAGACTTTTTAATAAGCTCAATATCGACTATGATCCGGGTGCCAACTTGCTGTGATGCTGGCTAAGCTCCATTACATTCAAAATCAAATTGGCAAATCAGCATAAAGGGATAATTAAGCACGTGATATCAAAAACGCAAATGTGCGACCGACTTCATTTTCTAACAAAACGTGTCTAAAATATGAAAAAATATGATTTTGACTCCAATTTCATTTCAATAGAAATGATTATTGCGTTTCCCTTTTATAAATAAAATAAATGCCATTGAATTTTGAAAAATTAGGTACCTTAAGCTTATTGAACTTAGCTGCATTTTAAGGATAGCTGGATCGCCAACCTTTGCAAAGTAGTCGATGCAGCTTAAGTAAGTAATTATATTGTATGTAGGAGGGATGAGGCACCATTTCTTGAACTATTAATTTTTCTAAGAATTAAATAACGCACACGTTACAATTTAGAATAAGATTATTTCGCGCACGGCACGATCAAGGAATTGAGTAAGACTAACTTAAAGAATTACAAACAGCATATAAGCAAGCAATATGAAAAGACATTATGTACATAGTGAGAGGATGAATATAAGAGAACATAATAAAAACTCTGCTACAACGGCTGCTTCGTTGAACATGACGGTTGCTGCGCTGACCATGACAGCTGCTGCACTGAACAGGGTCGATTTTTAACTAAAAAAACATTATGTTGGAATCGTCGTACATGTCAAAGAGTTATAACAAAATATTAAGTTTTGAAATGGGCTATCCAAATATCGCATAAATTTATATTTTCAATTTTTATTTATAAAAATTAATAAGAATAATTATTTTTACTTTTTACTTTATTAATCATTAATAATAATTATTTTCGAATTTTGTTTTTATTAATCAAATTTAATACTTATTTTTAATTCATAAAAATAAAAATCAAAAATATTTATTACTTTTGATTATAAAATTATAAATCAAAATATACTAATTAAAAATATATTTTCCCATAAAACTAATAACAGTTACGGTCCTTGGGAGAAATAGATAAATATTAAGATTATAGGTTATAATAATGTGGGATAACATTTTCTTTGTTTTTGTGAGTAGAATATACTTAGGAGAAGACATGCTTCTATAAGATTGAGCCAGCTTTTTATATTAGGTAAGGTTAAGTTATGCTTGGATATGTTAGGATATGTTAGTTAAGGTTAGGTTGTATAAAGGTTATGTTATATAATACAAATGCTACAGTAAGTTATTATATATAAGGTTATGTTTTGTTAGATAAGCTTAATAAGGACAGATTAATATAAGTTGGATTAGACTAGACTACAATAAGTTCTTTTATATAAAGGGAGATAATCTAAGATAAAGCCAGGTTAAATTCTTATTGAAATGATATGAACAGAACTTCGACTTCAAGTTGTAATAGAATATGATGTTTCAGTGAATTGGAGTCAGATAGTTATGTTTTTATGGTAGATTTTATTTTTTATTATATTAGCTTGCATAAAGTTTATTTAGATTTATGTGGTGGAAATTTATTTAAAAATAAATGAAATACTTTGGAGCTTTGATGAACTCCAAAGGATTATGTGCATTTTTATTTAATTCATGTATGTGTTTTTGATCTTTTTTTAATAAAGACATCTACTTCAAGTATTTAAATTTGATGACCACAAACATTTTTTAAATGATTTTGATCATTGATCATTGATTTCATATACTTAATTCATGTTTTATGCACTATTTATTGTAGTTCCAACACATTATTAATGTTCTTTGGATTGCTTTGCATTAACAGTGGGAATTAGTATATAAAATAATACGTAACAATTGTGATGTTTTCTTATGTTCTGTGCAACAACTTTATATTAAATAGAATGCTTTTCGTTTTAACATAAAAACGTTACAGTTGAGTTATCGCGTCGTTCATCCTACTAATAAAATGTTTGGGATCACTTTGTGATTTCACTTGTGACAAAAATACTGACAAGATCAGATGCACGTTCCCTGGATTTTTTAACTTACAAATTGATTAAAAAGTCAAAATATCTCTTTCTCCTGTCTTTTTCTAATTGATTATATACGTATGATGATTTCAAGAATGATATATTTATTCAGACATTATGAACTGCTGTTACTTTATCACTTCCCTTTTGGTTGGAACATTTGTGGCATTTTAATGAACCTTACTACGGGTTATTCCAACAAATCGAAAATTGAACTTTATTTTTCCCTATTTTAAAAATAAATACATACTGTTAAATATATTTATAGTTTTTTATTCTATTCTGCCATAATTTATTACATAACAACATAACACCGGATAGTCCTTGAGTGTTCCTGTCTTTTATCATTAATAAATAATGAAATTATTTATGAAATGACGCCATCTGTATATCGTTTACAAAGTTTTAAACATTTTTTTTGACATGAAATTTACAAACCCACATAAGTACACAGACATACATATCGAGAGAGAGAGGAAAATCTCTTTCTAACTTAGAGATACGTTTATACTACTCGTAAATACAATAAATATGAATGACAAAAAATGCTGTCAGAAATGTTCAAAACTTGCGCCCAACAAAGACTGACACTGACACATGCAAATGTTGCGGTCGATGGCAGCAAAACTTTTGGCCGCTTTTACAGCACTCAGCATCTCCCCCTTGACCATTATAGTTTTCCATTTCATTGGTGGTGTGTTGGTTCAGGTACATTTTGCGGTAGATACTGACATTTGACTGTAAAGAAAAATTGCCACACAAAATGATGTTAATTTGTTTGAAACAAAATTTAGAAAAAAAAGAAAAAAAAAAGAGAGAGATGAAAAAGATTGACTTCAATGAATCTTGTATGCCTTTCACATATTAAATGAGTTGTTTATATAGAAAAGTGTTAATATTAGGGTTTTTATATTGAACATATAGTAAAGAAAGATATTGGATTTAATTTTCAGTTAAAACGATCCATTTTTCATTCCGAAAGGTTCCTCAAACTGAGTTCCTTTGAATGTTTGTAGATCGATCAATCTCCTTAACATTCCCATACAAATTATTCATTGTGGAGTTCCATTATCTTATCCATCATCCAATTGAAGCCCCTATTGTACACAAACTTCGTCTTGATGCTTTCAATTTTGTTTTTTCAAAGCTGTTTTAATCTATTTGCTCATTATTTTCATGATATCATCATTTTATCTTACCTGGTTTAAACATAATATTATCTGATAGTTCTATGTATTCCAAACATCCTAACAAAATTATAATATTAACTCCACGTGTGCAGGGTATAAAGTATTATCATCATATGAAGTATGTGTATATACATATAAAATATGTGAAATATGTTAGCTGCCAACGATGATGATGGCATTTAAGGTTAAGAGAACGAGTTACTTTGTTTGATGGGTGAAATATGAATATAGAGGCCCTAAGGTTTTAGGGGTTACAACAAACAAATTCAACCGCAAACTATTAAGGTTTATTAAATTTGATCAAATGACTGAGCTTGGCAAGAGACACGCGCTTGTGGTTTTTACATTTAAAGCATACATAGCCTTGTGTAAATAATTATTAAAAATATACACAATCCCTCCCACACACACGCACATACACACACAAATACTTTCATGCAACAACACAAATATATCTATTTAAATAATTCAGAGAAATTTAAAGAACAAAACAAAAAAACATTTTATGAATAAATTTGCATAAAATATCATTTAAAAAAATATTATTTTAACAAAAATAGAAACTAATAAAAAAAAACATAATATTATAGAATAAATTGTTGTTTATTTTTAGCATTACAAATGACGTGAAAATATTTTTACCGCAATTAAAAATTTATATTAAAAAAATAAAACAAAACATTTAACAAAAAGTAAAAGCTTAAATAAATAAAATTTATAAAATTACAGAAAAAAATTGTATAATAAAAGTGAATTGCATAAAATAATAATAGTCTTTGATAAAAACTATTTCATTTAAACTATTTAAATGTAATTGGGCAGGAAAAAAAGGTAATGCTTTTATTTTTAGGAGAACATATTCATTATGTGAACATGAAGAAACCCAAGTCAATACCAAAAATCCAAAGTTTGCAATTCACAAGAAGTTATAAAAAAAAACTGTTAAGAGAAGTCATATGGCTAGCAGCTTTTCAATTCGCTTTTAATGTACCAAGATAATTTAGAATAGAGTAAAATAAGATAAAGAAAAGTAACGTAACGGATTATATTGCATTGTTTCATTTTTGCCTATTATTTTATGTTCAAGAAAGATCTAAATATACGTATATTACTTAATTCAATCGTAAATAAATTGTCAAGCAGTACGCACATCGACATTCTTAGTTCTTTCGTTTTATTTTCGATTCGGTTTGACAATTTCAAAGTGGACAGCAAAAACGCTTGCTTTACCCGAAACAGAGACTCATAAGCAATTAAAGTCTTGTTGCCCCAAACAGCACATACCCAGTTAATAAAAAATACATTAATTTAAGATTCTCGACTAGCTTGTTGGCTCGGAGATTTGTGCGCCGAAGTGACATCCTAAAAGTAAGGGTTCCATTCCCATTCAAGTCTTGTTTTTATATCTTCTAATTCTTTCCCCTATCATTTTTATCTTTCGCCCTGCGCTGAAGGCTGGGTCACAATTTATAATTATACTCTGAAGGTTTATATGTACAAATATATTTAATACTTGGGTTGTGTAGTTTGTTACTCATATTTTATATTTCTTATTTCAAATAATACATGTTAGGGTTTAGCGTTATCTATTCATTGTATTTTTGGGTATCGTTCTCTTTACAGTCTTTATATACGCAACTAATACATCTAAGTTTGCCGCAATTCTCGTTGTGCAATGCACTTCGTCTCACTTCAATATACCCCACAACACAATCTGAAACACATTTCAGTTATTCTTTAGTCTTACAAACGAACTCTCAACACGTTCCTTATTGTCCACAGTCTTCTAGAAACTCAACTACGTTCGCTCTGCTGCTACTCTTTGACCCACTGAACTGAAATTTTGCACATAGGTTTCTTTTTACCATACGCAGTAAAAAGTATTAATAATAACTTTAAGTTTCGCGCAATGGAATTGCCTTAATGGGTAATTTGTGTTATAATAACTTTTATGTCAATCCAATACTTTTGGACCGAAGAATTTTTTTCTTTTCTTGTTATACTATTGAGAAAGAAACTATACGGGGGATATCAAATTAATTCCAACTTCAAATCATCTTCATTCAAATTATTTATTTATTTATTTATTTTAATAAAGGTAATAATATTTATAAAACATTATTAACATAAAAAGAGCACTGGCTACTTAGGCCTTCGGTTCAGTCTTATATACATTGAGAGTGGATAACTAAGTAATATTATTTACATATGTACATATCATTTATTTACAGCTTATGGTATATGTTAATTTCTTTTAAATATGTGATTAATTTAATAATATTTTCTTTTGTGGGGTTAGTCAGTGCGGTTTTGGGGTAATTGTTTCGAAAGATTTTTATTTTAATGTTTGTGCTTGCAGGGTATGATGTTAGTATGTGGTCTAAATCAGTGTTTGTGGTTGAGTGGCAGTAAGGGCATTGTGGAGTTATATTTGGATCAAGGAGGTGTAGGTGGGTAAGTTTGGTGTGACCTAATCGGAGACCAAAGACCACCTGGAGAAGATCGACCCAGCGTGAGCGCTTGCTGATGTCAACATCACATGGGAGGGCGCAAAAACAACAGCCCAGAATCGTGTGCGATGGAGAAGCCTTGTAGAGGCCCCATGCTTTAATTAGGAGTGGACAAGGAAAAAAAAAAAAGAAAATCGGAGCCTAATGATTTTTATCTTTGATCATCATCTGTATGGAGAGATTTGTTGTTAATTTTTTGATACCATATATCGCAATTGGTAATATTCCTCTGAAACTCATCTTGTAGAGCAGATCGTAAATATTTGTTTAAGTCCGTTGGGTTGGTGTTCTGAGTTGAAATTCAGGGCATATTAAGGGCGACTTTGGCTGTTTTGTCTGCCAACTCATTGCCTTTCATGTTGGAGTGGCCCATTCAAATTATTAACACCCAATTGTTCTTATTGATTTATATTTTTTAATATCATTTCTATTTTAAACATTAAATTAAATATCTTTGTCTCAGTTGCTTTCTTAATTTTGTAAAAGTAATAAGACAACACATTACAAAAGGTTAAGTGTCAAACATGAAACACGCGCAAATACTTGACTTTCATATGTCAATCTAATACATAAGTATATGAATAGAAATCCACAATACCATTTAATGAAATGAGGCAATAACTTTTGAGCCAAGACGATACAAAATATGTCTTTGTAAAAACAATATTAATATGCCATTCACCTTTTGCGTTTTGCAAAAAGAAAAGGAAAGTAACTAAATATTAATAAATATATAAAATCAAAATATATTTCATTGTAAATTGCCAATTGTGATTAATTTTTTATTAGTTTTCATCATTTGTTTTTATGAATTTTCTTTATAATTTTAAATCTTCTTGCAATTGCCCATGAAAGCATGCAATCGATTTTTTATATCATTTTAATAACAAAAAATTTTTAAGTGGCACATAAAAATGGGAAGAAATTTTGTTTTGATTTGAATTCGAATTTTGTTAAGGAAAGCACAAGGAAAAAGAAAATGTTCGAGAGTTTATTGTTGTTTGAAGGTCATTGAGCAAAAGAGGGTTGCTAACTGTTGAGTTTGAGTTGTGCTTTCCTTTGCTCAGATACTTATTTTCATTTCATTATTTGTTGTTGCAAATGTCAGTATTCTTTTTTGTTTATCTAAAGCGAAGCAATGTAGCATGTTAATGAAATTGAATGTGGCATACAACATGACATAAACATTCATACATTCTACATAAAAACACAAACTCATACATTCATTTAGTAGGAAATTCTCCCAATTCAAATGAACAGACAAAGTATTCAGTGAGTGAGTGAGTGAGTAGGAATTGTTCATGAGCCGCCTCAACATAAGTGGAAAGAAAGTTTTAAAAGAAATGAAAGCAAAACTTGTTTGCTTCTCTTGCTTCTCTCAAATAAACTTCAAGGCCAAACAACTATGGTTTCAACATTACTTCCGTTTTTGAAGAAAACTTAAATTCTGTGAATTGAGACCGAAACATTTAAATTCAATTTGCAGACACAATCAAAGTGCAAGCGGCGCCTTGAAGCAATTCGATTCCCAGCTCAATTAGCAATTTGCATATGAAAATATATACTTACATATACATTTATCCATATGTACACTTACTTACACACATATATATATAGAGACACGCATAGAGAAGCTCGCCATATATAATTACTGGCTTCCGGCTTTTGAAAACTCATTTCCTCTTTCGTTTGGTTTGTTCGTTTGGCTTTCGTTTCTGGTTTCTTCTTTCTCAACTCCTTCCCCATTTTCTCTTAGTTATCATTTTCATTTTCTTTTTCTTCTCACAGAAGAATGTATGGCAATTTGTCTCTTGAGTGTGCTTTTCTAGCATAAATTAACCTTAATTAAGTTCACAAAACGCCAACACAAAGCGACCAGGCCAGGAGATTCTGAGTGTAAAGTAGTTGCCTTACTTACAGTATTAGAAGGAATGAAAGGAATATCAGTAAAACAAGGACAATGGCATAATTTTTAACTTGAATATACAAAGAATAATGCCAAAGGCTCCATATCTCTTTTTGCAATACTTCCTTTTCCCATTCTACTTTCACTTTTTGTTATTGTCCATCATGGAGAGAAGGATGCGAGTGGAACCTCACAATTTTATTGTATTACTAATTGCTTAATGAAAGTGGTAGTAATATGGGCGTGATGGCCTGAATTCTTTATTGTAGTTAGTTGCCTTAACTTTAATGAATTAAAAGGGAAGGACACTAAGGCAGGCAGGAAAGCAAGGAATTTGCATTCAATTGAGTGCACCAAATGAAGTTATAGTAATTTTGTTTGGCTGGAAGACTTTCAATTATTTTCAAATATATAAAAAGTTTCTACAAACTTCATTTAAACCTTATAATTTTGAAGACAACTGATTTTCATTAATTGGCAAATGAAGCTACAATAATCATGACTTTTACATGAATACTGTGTATGTGTGGTGTCTCTTCCAGTAATAGGAGAACACTGATTTTAACAAACCATCTGCATAAGGGTCTATACCAAATTTAATAGCTCAAAACCTGAAAGCGTAACATGCACATGCACGGACTAATAGACTGATATAGCTTCTTGCCACTCTGATCATTTCCTTCTCTATATATCTGTGGCCATAAGTCAAAGTAGCTGCATCAAAAAGGTAGATCTTTAGGGTATATTCTATAGATTCTGACAGATCAATGGCTACAGCACCATTGACAATCTTTTCCTCAATGCAATGCGTTGGACTCAAGAATCACAAGCAACATGTTGAGAACTTCATCAAATCAAGATTCATTCATAAGTACAATATGTTTATCTATCTGCCTTATGACCCACAGGATGCAGGCTCCACACCATGACTTCTGTGAAGATGATGAGGAATCGAATAACATCAAAGATCTCCTCTGTGATTGCCCTGCTCTTATTGTTAGACAAACCTGGTTTCTCGGGAAACAGTTCTTCGAGGAGTTGTGTAGTTTGGCAAAATGTCCTTTGGGGGGACATGGCTCTGTTTGTGGACTCCTCAGGCAGGTTTTAGAGAAATAGGGTGATTTTTGGACCAACCTTGGACGCTAGTTAATTTCCCCTCCGACTCACAAATGCCCTAACTTTTCCTTTTTTTATCAGGCACCACAATGGGTCAAAAGTTTCTGGGTGAACTCGCGAACAATCGCTAGCGGCCTGCATAACCTAAACCTAAGCAATGTTTATTTCATAATTCATTTGTGTGCATAGTCTTGCTTCAAACTGAAAGGCTATGACTAATCGTATACAAATCACCCTACAGGATGAGCTCCAGGTGTAGTGTTTATTAAATCATATTTAAAGTATTCGCCCAAGGAATCTGTAAGTATAAACTGAGTTTTAGCTGCTTCATTTAATTTATGGGGATATTGTTATTTTAACAAAGTACATTCCACCAAATAACACTGTAAAATTAAAGATTTTTTTAAAAGTTGTTGGCTCCTCTTGGACACATTTCAACGCTTAGCATCCCCGATTGGCTTATAACTAGCCAACAAAAAGTGTAAAGAATTGTATACTTATATCATAAAAAACAGCATATGGTAAGCTGATTCACATCCTACACAACCTGACCTACTTGACTTCGTAATCGTTTGTGGTAACAATGCCAACAATGCCAAAATACACGACTGTGATTACTTAGCCTCGAATCATACTCCAGTTCTTGTGTGCCTTCATATTCCTTTATTAACAAATATATATGACAATATAATTGTTAAAAATCTCACAGTTTTTTATTTTACTTAATTTTACTTACAGACCCATTCACTCCATTCCGTCCATTTATTCTTGAATATTTATTGTACTAGTTTATAGCAAACATTATCCGAATGACAAATGATCACAGCATGTGACACACAAATCTAGCTCACATAATCTTTACACTCTTGTGACACTGTGCAGTCACTTGCTGTGTTTCATTTTCACTTCTTTAAGTATATTTTTTCCACACAAGTTTGTTTTTATAAGGTTTTTCTTGGTTGAACAAAGTTTTTTATTTTATTTTCTTGGCTGGCAAACTCAACAGGGAAGAAGACTTTAATTTTAAAGAAGGAAATAACTTAATTTCCATTTTCTCTGTATCTTTTTTTTTTTTTTTGTACTATCGGTTGTCCTTTTTAAGTCAAGGTCAATGTTTTTGTTGGCTGTGCAAATTTGTTTTATAATAATTTGAAAAAAGATTTTTGAAGAAGAGTGGAAGAAGTGTTGATGAAGCTTGTGTGTCAATGTTATGGAAAATGAGAAATTACTAGAAGAATATTTCTTGGATGAAATGAAAAACCATTAGTATTCCTCTAAATACTAATCTTAATATAATCTTCATAAGATGCTTTTAGATTTCTTCTTATTAAAATGCAAAAATATAAGTCATTAAGAGAATAAATTGCTTTGTTTTCATTGAAAGGAAAGTGGAAGAATTGGTTAAGATATTTATTGTAGTAAGTAGTTTAAAAGTTGTGGAGATTCTTCAACCTGCACTTTATAAAGCTTGATAGCATGTTTTAAAATCCTTAAGTTAAACCTTATCAAGCTATCATATGTCCATTTTTTTTTTTAAGAAAAATTCTTTAAATTCCTTTGACAGAATCATATTTGGTTTGATTATTCATTGAATCAATTAATATTCAATTCATTTAACGATCGCAATCATCACAAATCGATAGAAAGAAAAAAAAAAAAAATTGTATGAGAAGGAAAGCGCCTAAAAATATGCAATTAAAATGGACAAATTGCCATAACATAAATGCGACAAAAACGATGGCAAAACTGATGACGAAAACGATAACATCGAAAGCCACATATGAGCACATAACCATATAAAATAGCTGACGCGTGCTAAAACGCAGTCATACACACAAATAGAAATGAAAACACATACATATACATATGTGTATATAGATGCATAGATACGCGTATTGAGTACACCGCTGGACAAGTGAACGTGAACACGTAGCAATGTTAAAGGGTAGACAAACGCTTTGAGCAAAAACTCTTGCTCCAATTAAAATGACGATTCTAGCGTAAAATGATTTCGAGAGTTTGACAACTCATACGTCAGTTTAATTGGACCCAAAGAATGAGTGAGTGAGTGAGCGAGTATGCGTGTGTGAGTAAGTGATTGCACTCACAGACTCAGTATCTACTTGTGTGTGTGTGTGTAGTGACATCCAAGCGGAAGTCCTGACAGCGGGTTATGCTGAAACAACAATGCTATCGTCAGTCAGTGCTGATTTGATGCATAGCTCAGCAAACACACACGTATTCTGTATACCACACATACAGATACACTCTATGTTCATAGATATCATATATTTCTATTTTTGTCGTTGTGTCATTCAGAAAAGGATTTTTTTGTCGTCTTTCTTTGGATTTTTCTTTATTTTTTATGTTATTGTGTTGTATTGAACTCAATGCTGTCTGAGTGGTTTACTGTGAACTTTCGTTTATTTTTCTATGTTATTGGGTTGTTCCCAGGCGTTTGGAATCTTGTTGCTAAGAAACACACACTCAGGACACGCACACACACACCCATTTAGCCTAACATAGATATGTACACGCTAAGCGTGATTGACAAAAGGTTTTTCATACACCACGTTGCTCCTTGACGAGAGACGCAAATATACGCACGTGTGACTGATTCATTGTATATATAACATGGAGGCGTGGACGATCGGTGGAATTAAGTGGGTGGTTGGCTACTCACTAAATGTTCACGATATGCCTTGTCGAACTAAAGGTTTGGGGGCTTCACGCCACTCAAAAAAACAAGATTCGCGTTGCTTTGCCGTTCACTTTGACTTCGGGCATGAGGACAAATGATACCAAAACGAAATTACAAAAGTAGAGACAAAATCAACGTAAAGGAAAATACTAAAGATCAAAGCATTTCAATTGTCACAACGAATATTCTTCTTGTTTTCGGTTTTTTACGATTTTGTATTTCTTTTTATTTTGGTTGCGTATCTGTGACATTGTGAATATGTGCATCTGTATGAGTCTGTGATGGCTTTAGGGTACATCATGGTGGTAAGTGAACGAATATGGAAAGAAAATGTTTATTTCAATTGGAATAAAAAAATGGAATGGAAAACGAAAGGAAAAGGGAACGAGAGAGGGAGTCTTATAAGCTTGATTTGCTTTTGGAGTTACTTTTCCTTTGCTAACAATCGCAAATTGTCTCGCTTTTATGTTTAGGAAAAGGAAATCCTTTATAACACTTATTGCAGTTTAATGTTCTGTTTGGATGTTTTGGAAAATATTACTTTGGTTTTGTAGAGAAGATCTATAGAGTATTCAAGAGTGGAAAAACTTTTATAGCAATCGTCATTGATTATTGAAAACAAATTTGCAATGCAAAGAGATTTATCTGAGTACTTGTTCAGATAATATTCTATAACGCTTTATTACAAATACAATATAGACTTACTTAAATATTCAAAAGAAAGGGAAGTTATATTTACAAAATTCATCTTTTTAACCTTGCTCTACTATTTTTATATATTTTTGTTAAAATTTTCCTTAGAACTTTGTGAAACATTTCTTTGGTTAGAAAAAATATATACGATGGGAACCTTTCATAGCAGTTATTATGTGTTGCAAATATATAATTATAATTATTAATTTCCACTGTATTTGCCATACAGAAATAACAGTCGTCTTCATATTATGTAATATGCGAGTGTAATAGTAGGTAATGCATGTTCTGCAGCTCTATTGAACAACGACTAATTTCATATTATTTTTGCTTTTGCAAGTCTCCCTTTACTTCTATTATCTCTTTCTTTTTTGATCTGTAAAGTACCGTTCATTAAGCTATTTTTAGAAAAAAAAGTTAAGCAAAACCGATTACCGTTATATTTTATTTTTAATTTCTCATCAACCTCCATAATATAGGTGTTTTTTCATTTTTAAACTGAAATATTTTGAATATTAAAAACTTTTTGATTATGAAACTAAATTATTAGAAAAAAAAACTAAGGTCAGATTCGAAATCAGCGATTAAGTATAAGTACTAATTCTGCTTTATAAGAAGAACCTAACCCAATTCCCCACTTGATCAAATTTAAGTCTTATTGTGCTGTATTATATAATGTTACATTATAGCATAACGATTCTCGGGTGATGTTTTACAGTTGTGTTATCGCAAGGCAGTGTCCCACACAACATAGAAGAACATTGAAGTCAGGTTTTGACTTGCGAAATGAATACTGTCAAAATTAGGCTTCACTTTCTTATAAAAAGATGTACAGTACATACCAGACTTTTGAAATTAACATCAAAGTGATCAGACGTACATAAATAATCACTTGTGCATGACTAGCTCCTATATTACTGACTCTACTACTCACAAATACTTTCTGACTTAATTACATTGAAATGTCTGATTTTTATGATCTACTGACTTTAACCTATTGACTCATCTTTATTTATTGATAAGAAAAAATTACATTTTGCTAAACATCATTCTTTTTAGCTAAACAAAGCGACGGCTGTCATTAATATTGGTCAAATACAAATCATTACAAAAATACCGTTCAAAGATTCATAGAGAACTCTGCCTGAAATAACATTTTGTGTATCTGCTTGTATTAAATCATTGAAAAAATGCATTATATTTATGTCAAAAAATGAAATGAGGTTAAATAGAGCACGACATAATTCATTTGCTGCATTTAAATTGCTGAAAAATTGCAAAACCAAAAATGTTTTATGACAAAACTTAGCATAAATGTGTAATTTTTGATTCAAAATACAATTGTACTTCTGAAGCTTTTTGATAAATAAATTATTGCATCTTTTAAGACAAAATATCTTTAACAGTTTAACGATTTAGAATAAGACAAAACAAACCAACAGTTTTTGCAAAACGTGTCGCTTCAAATCACAATAAAAAGGAGAAAAATAATTGAAAAATATATCTTTTTTTTACTATAAGTCTGTTATAATGTAATTTTACACGTTAAGAGCTACTTGATTTCTATTTAACATGGACTTATATAAAATATTCTTCACAAATTAACTCTATATTTCTACAAATCATGACAATTTTAAATTATTGATACGAATTGTTGGTTTTTGATATTTTTATTGTTACAAAGTAGATTTTTCTTTGGTTATTGTTGGCGGTACAGCTGGCGTTTCTTATTGACAGGAAGAAAGTGTCTCCAATGACTGTTTAGCGGACATTAAAATATCGGAACACATTGTAAGAGGTGTGTTGAAGAAGGTGCCCTACCTGCTAAGGCGCCATAAGGCAGCTCGTCCCCTTTTTGCTCAAAGTAACTTGGCAACAAACTGGGACTCATTAAGACATTTTTAGTTGGAATCCGTTTTATGATTTTAATGTGAGTTCCTTAAAACAGGTAATTTTTTCCGATGAGAAAAAATTTAATCTTGATGGACCAAATGGCTTTCGCTATTTTGGCGTGATCTGAGGAAGGAACCCCTTGTTTTTTCTAAAAGAAACTTTGGTGGCGGATCGGTAATGGTGTGGTCGCATTTAAAAAATCTGGTACGCTTGAATTACGGTTTACGAGCTCAAGAATGAACAGTGAAGCATACATAAAAGTGCTGGAGAGTAGTCTGCTCCCTTTTCTGGTGGAAAACAGAGAAGAATCACTAATTTTCACGCAGGATAATGCGCGTATCCACACAAGTCGCCAATGACAATGAATTTTTTGGAAAACAGCTCTGTACAAGTTATGGACTGGCCAGCTTGTTCGTCGGATATAAACCCCATAGAAAACATTTGGAGAGTATTAGTTCGGCGGATATTCGCAGAAAACAAAAGATTTCCCAACGCTTTCGAACTAAAACAGTCAATTTTAAGCGAATGGAAGAAACTTGAGCCAGCCTTATTAACAAACCTAATAAATTCGATGAAAAAATGAATTTTTGATGTTGGAATTAACCGAGGTGGCTACATTGGCTACTAATTTTACTTGTTTTAATAAATATTTACCTATTTTTTTTTTTGTTTTGTAAGACCGAAAATGAAAAAGTGTTCTATAAATATGATATGCCTGCTGCTGGCTAAAAATGCAAGCATTTTAATTAAAACTAACGGTTCTTTTTCCAATGCTATGCTAAAAATAGAAATCTTACGGTTTTTTGCGGCTTAGTCCTTATGCTATCATTTGTGATTTTTATTTTTGTCAAAATATAAAAAATGTAGACTTGGCGATACTTGGTAGTACAATTTTCGAAGTGTTCTATAATTTTGGTAAGCACCTTAGAACAAAAATACGGGATAACTGTATAGAATCATCTGCCTCCGTTGTTCCAAACAAGCCTCAGTTTTACCAAAATTTTAATATCTCTTAGCTTTAGCTATCATTCTATCTGCGGAATTCTTTTCTTTAACAACCATCTTTATGTCAACCACATGTTATTTTCCTCCTTTGTCTTCCAATCAAAGTTACATTTCTTTTATTCTTCAACTGTCCATTCCAGAGAAACTCTGGACATTAATCAGCACTTGCCGATCGCTACTATTTATCATAATGTTATTATTCAGAGAATGTAAACCTAATAGATGTTTATCAAGTCTGTAAACTACTCTACCTTATACATTTACTTAACTACTTTTTAAGGGAAATAATTATCAAGGAAATTCAACTAAAAAAATTTAGTACCTATTAGTATGTACTTGTCATTCTATTCTAAATTCATACTTTTATTACTTAAGTGGTATTTGTGATACTTTTGTTTGTAATTTTACATATTTCAAAGTACCTAAATTACATAACAAAAGATTTCTTTAAAAATAGAAATTTCCCAACATCATCAGTTGTTCATTCAATATAAAAAACATAACAGCATGGTCTTAAAGTTTGTTTCCTTACATTTCTTACTTATATAGTAATATAAATGTAATCTTGATGTGATAAACTCTTTTGATTTATAGAGTTCTTTCTAAAGAAATCTCATAAGATCAGTAAAATCCTCCTTGCTTCACTTATAACTGAACAATAGAGTTTCTTTCTTATTTTTCTTTCATTGCTTTTATACAAAAGTATTATACAGAAGTTTCATGGAAAGAACTTAAATTTAATTCAACCTGTGCATATGTTGTGTTTTTACTCGTATATGTCTACAATACTTTGTCCAGACGTGCCGTGAAGTCTACAAAGTCAACTCAACTCAAAGTAAACAATGAAAAGTCTTCCAAAGGTGACATTTACTGAGTTAGATTTAATTTCTGTCGTCGTCGTAGTCGTTGTTGTCGTTGCTGAGATGGCGTCAAGTCAAAGAAATGACAAAGGACGTAAATACTGTTTTTGACATATGACGGAATAACAGATACAACAACAACAACAAATACAATAACAAAATCTCACCAAAAACAACAACTACATCAAAAAAATAAAGTAAAGAACAAACAATAAGTAAAATAGACGTTTCAGCAAAATAAACACATGGCAATTTTTCCACGCAACCGACAATTTGTCATACAAACAAATTTACACAGAAAGAAAATACAATATAATGGAAAATTTATAAATAAGAAATTGTTTAGAAAATACAATGGCTATAAGAACAGTTTTAAGTAAAATATAATATATAAACAGTTGTAGGGTAATTGGATTGGGATCAGCAAACAGAAAAGAAAGATGGTATTAAAATGATTTTGTATGAAAAGAGAGAATCAAGGAGATGATCTTGATCACCCATAAAACTTGTACAGTCACTGTCGGTTCGTACTTATGCTTCCATGTAGAAATAGTAGAAGCTTCACATGTGTAATTAAAAGGCCACAACTTATTAGCAACAGACAAGAGAGTGTATAGTAACAGAAACATAATTGCTGAATCATCTCTTGTACAATATTTTTGTTCTTTACGTTTGAATTACCTGGGACCACTTTAGTCTAAAACCTAGCAGAGATTTCATGAGTGAAGCTAGATTTCTCTTTGAACTTGGAAGAAATATCTTACATGACTGCTTTAAAGAACATGTTACATGTTTGCTATTGCATCTTAGATGTCTTGTAGGTAGACAGCAACTCGACAGAAATATCATTCACAATTCATTCTAGGCGGGATGTAGCACCTAGACAGAGAGTTCCGGGTAACCAGCTGAACCACTTTTATAATGATCTCGTAATTCCAAGTAAGTGTGAGTAAATAGCTAGCATTGGACCACTAATAATAAAGAATTCAATCTTATTATTAAAAATGCTTTAAAATTGTCAAATGCTCATATGAATCAAACCAAGATGGAAGAATTGAAGACCCCATAAGACATAGAAGACGATCATAAGAACATTTTATGGTTTAATTAGCTTGTATTCCTTAAAAAATGGTATCTGATTCAGATTATTCACATTAAGATCAAAATTTTATTAATGAAATTAAAATAATTAATTTACTTCTGGTCTTTTGCTGTAAGTTTGCTAAGAGAGATACAACACTTAGTAGAAATTATTGTATAAATGTCTCCTGGTGAATTGTTTTTTCTAAGCTTGAACATAATCTTTCAGTGTAAAAATGTGTCTAAAAGTGAAAAGAGAATACAACGCAGTTACAAACACCTGAAAGCGACATTTGAACAAAAATTTTTTTCCCAAGGATGCGTAGTATTTGCTAAATCGAAAATCTACTTTATGACAAATAGAGACACACACACCTATATGGACATGTACTTAAAGGCACAAGCAGATAACACACTTATGTATATGTATGTGTATATATAAGCACTACGTTTTCATTCCTTTTTGTTTGTCTGATCAGTTCCATTTCCATTTAAAGTACGCATCGATTTATGTGGTGAATGTCAGTTTTTGGTTTCGAATTAATCAACCTTATTTAAGTGGCAGCAACAGCAGCAGCCTCTGAACATTTGCACAATTCTGTAGCACCAGCAAGGGCCCAACCACATCAGAAATGAAAAGTGAAAAGCCCTGATTTTAGCTCTTCAAAGTCTTTGGCATCTGTTGAGTTCAGTTCAGTTGAGTTGTTGGTGTTGTTGTGTTTTTTTTTTTACCGTTTTCCCCGGTTTTAATGAATAACGCTCATTAAAATTGATTGTTGTTTGTGGGGGTCGTCATCGTTGTTGTTTTGCTCTACAATCATGCTGCTGCTGCTGCTGATTATGATGATGATGATGGTGATGATGATGTTGGTTTCATCTTTACGGACAAATGATGACTTTGCAATGCGTGCCATAAGCATGAAAATGCTTTGAGCAAAACGACAAGGGGACTCAGAGGTTGGGAAGGATAAGGCGCTTGATATTCGCTGAATTGCCAATTAACTGGCAATTTCACGTAATGAAACGATTTTGATTTTGCCAACACCTATACCATTACCAATAACAACAATAAGAATCCCAATAAAATCGCGGAAAAGTGAAATAAATAACTTTTCCTGCTTACTGTTTGGCAAAATGAATTTTTGATTTTGCAGCATACTTTTAGGCTAAAATGCGTATAATATCTTTAGGTATCATCATCATTTCTCTATCTCACTATCTCTCACTCACTCTACTATTCTATAATTTTCGGCAGATTCTAGGATTCGTATTTCATCGATTTATTTTTCTCTTTTCGTTTTGTATATCGTATATTTTTGGCATTTTGCCAAACAAAGTTTTCTGCTCGCTCACCACCAAACTTGTGATTTTTCACTTTCAGTGATGACTGCACACAAAAATCTTTGGCTTTGGCCGCATAGCGTCCATCAACCAATGAGTATCTAGAGTATTGTGTATCTCAATGTTTGTACATATATCTGAATCTGTTTGTAATTGTATCTGTCATTGACAGTTTTGACAGATTTGCTTGGCTTTGAAACAAGATGAGGCTTTGATTTCAAAAGTCACCATCAGCAATGATACAAACTTTGATGGTTTGGTCTGTCATGTACTGAAAACGGAATGAATTTATTTGAAATGATAAAAGAAACTTAATTTATTTGAGCTTTAGATATCAAAACAAAAGATTACTTTTAAATTAGTTGTCAAAGTATCTATTACACTTAAGCATTGGTGATATATTTATACAAAATTTTGAATTTTTTTTTTAAAGAAATCTGTTTAATTTAAGAAGACAATAAACTAATTTACTACTTTTGATTAATTTCAGCATCAAAACATCAAACAGTCACAGCTACAAGCAATTTCAATGATGATGACGATGGCACAAGATTAAATGACTTCACAAGTGCATCAGATGCATCACTAATATCCTCATCATCGTCATCATCATTGTCGTCATCATTTTCATCAACTTCTAGTTTTGGCTATGGCTATTCATCGCCAGCATCAGCTGCGACACAATATGGTGGCGACTCGTCATATCCATCATTGTCAGATGCGTCAATATTACCTGAAGCTGCAGCACTACAGGCGTCATCGACACTCATCGAACCTTATCTTGATAGCCACGCAGCCACAAATGTCACTACACAAATTGGCACACATGCTTATCTGCCGTGTCGGGTAAGTTACACTCTATAAATTAGAGGACATGATTAAGCTGTTCATCAATTTTAGGTCAAATTTTGCAAAACATTGATAAATTGAGATAAATTTTTTTATTGATAAAAAGTTGTTTATGATGTGTGATTAATTTTTTTTGCCGGTATTTCCAAGTGTCCATTTATAAATGGCGTACAAAACTACTTTAAAATGGTATTGGCAGATGAAATCTTGCATGAAGAATCTCATGCACTTTTGAGGAAACTGTGTCTATTGATTATTTTAGTCTATATTAGATTAAGTGATAATTGGCTTACCTCTTGGCTTAAAAGAGGTGTACAACTTTCTCGTTAGTCTTTAAAGTCTCCTTTGCTTTAACAGAGTGCCCGATGTGTGTTCAAAAGGTTATCAAAAAGAGTTGCTGTTTGAAGAATACTGACTCTTGAGAACCAATTTAAAGTAAGTTTTACAACCGCAATCAGCGGTTAATCGGTATAACTAATTTATTTTATGCTTTTTTTTTTTTGGTTTGGATATTAAACATATTTCTTTATTACAAAACTAGTAGACCCGGCGCACATTGCTACGGCCCTTACGTAAGAGCCACACAATTCTGTTCAAGATTGTAGATGGTGGTTGAAGAGCTCCTTGTAATGCGTTATGTTCCGTGAGATATTGTGTACCAAATTTTTTATGGTTTTCCGACAAGGAAACAGGCAACATATTTACAATTGGCCAAGCGAGAAACGTGGTTTTTCAAGATTAATCCAGCAAACACTCAATGACTGTTGCTGGGAATTATTTACAATAACAGCTACAATAGAAAATTTATAAAGCAGCAAAACATAAAAACGTTAAAGTGAACGTAAAACGTAATACTAAAGAAAAGCATATTTACCTATAAAAAATTAAATAAACACGTATATAACTCGATGCATTAGGACTCATAAGTTCTTTTTAAAAAATAAGAAAATCGATTCAGTATATTTTGTAAAGTAAAAAACTGTCTGCATCTTCAAAACTACGCCACCAAATATATCTTATAACCATCCACTTGACAGACGTTCTTGAATTTGGCGCTTAGCAATACTTTAAGAGATTAATTTTATTATATATAGATGTATTACTAATATTGATTTCCTTACAGTTTAGATTAGAAATAAGATACCATACGAGAATGAATATGATTATGTTAGATCTCAGTTGAAAATGTATGAAGTTAAAATCATTCTTGATACTACAATATGCATCTAATAAGGAGACACATTAGATCATAAAATTTGTTTCTATCATGACACTCTTTTGCGTCACTTTTGGAGCTAAGAAATAAACAGTTATTGTATGTTACAAGGCTATACGGAAACCGGTTTGGGTACTGCAGCCAACTCAAATATGAAAGTTCTCCATAGGTTTCAGTTCGAACTGTTGCGAAGGATTGTAGGTGGGTGCGCCATTGTATGTCAAAAACTCGGCCATTCATAGAGATCTGAAAATTTCAACGATAAAACAAGAAATTGTCAAGCATAGTAACAGACACCTCATCATTGCCAATCATCTGGCAATCATTCTGTTCAACAACAGCAAGCAAACGCAATGTTTGAAAGGGCAACACACCTTATATCTCTCATTTCGCATACTGGTTGAGTGACCAACTCATCCAAACTTGTTAAAGTACCAAATTTGATAAATTTCGCAGGTTGTCATCTGACGACAGTACCAAATAAAATACAGTATGTGAAAAAAAAGCATTTTTCTTTTACTATTGCCGTTGTTTCTGCTTTATTTCTTTTCTTGTTGTTCTGATTTGCGGTGTTTGTATGTCCGTTAATAAGTTTACATTTAGACTATAGGCTCAGCGACAGCGAAAACTTTTTTTGTTGGTAAGAGAAGTGAGGCATTAAGGGGAAGCTGTGATGTTCTGAAAATGTCGTCATGAAAGACTCTGCTGACGTTTTTCTTTGTTCTTTTCCGCCTCATTCGTTTTTTTCACACTTTTTTGGCTTGCGTAGAGTGAGGATGCATGCGACATGCAGAATATAGGAACCAATAGGAGCGGAGTGTGAAGAAATTTGCTCTGCAACAGAACGCACAGCTACATAAAAAAACCACAAAGAGAGAGGAATTAGCAAAAATTTGATTTACAAGTGTGACGTTTGTTAAACACAAACAAAAATCATTAAAGAAGAATGGACGATTATATGACGCTAGTCTAAATGCAGTCTAAGGTTTCTAATCGATATGGATATCTCTTATAATCAAACTCATCCTTCAAATATTGATCTAATTTTACTTCGGTTACAAAGTGAAACTAATTAAAACTTGTAGTAGAATGTGAACACTTAACTTGCGAAGCAAACTCATATTCAGGGACGAGAACCAAGTTCATGAAGTTTAGCGTAGACACTAACTTTACGAATAAGATCAACTACATGTGTAACTCGCCTACATAGATTGAGTTTAGTGTTAGCTTAGCTTGATAATAATACTGATCTCGACTCATATATTTTTAGACTTTAACTGCAGCTTTTTTCAAAACTATAAAAGCTGATAAACTACTTCAAGTATTTTCAATTCCATCTATGTAAATTGCTTAGTTATTTCACATTTGAAATATGCTACTTTTACAAAATCTAAGGATAGATGGTATCCAAAAGTGAAATCTGGCTGACCTGTTTTGTTTTTACTTGTCTATAGAAATCTATGACATATGAAGTTATTGATTACCAAAGGTCTTTATTTTAATGAAAACAGCATATTTAAGCAGATTTATTTAAAATTCTGCCCCTTTTTTTGGTGGAATTTCCTTATAGTAAATTTCTCCCTTTGACCACTGATAAATATTCTATGAAGTTCAACAATAGAATATTTTGAACCCATTTCTCTTCGGTTTATTGTACCATTTTAAATTCATATGCATGTTTCTTTTATTTATTGTAATAATTTTTGTTTTGTTTTGGCTTGTTTTTTGTTTTTGTTTTTGTGTCTTTTATTTATTTCATTTTAATTGAAAATAAATTAAAATTTATCATGTACATATTTACCTTTTGTTTTCTGAAAGAAACAGAAAGATAGGTGGCCGCAATAGGAAATGACATAGCATATGTCTATGGTATGGTAAGAAATTTGTATAATTTTGGTATATGAGAAATGAGGTGTTTCTCTTTTATGTATTCAATATTTAACATAGACAAACAAAAACACACACATGTGTGAGATAAAAATGGAAGAAAATTTATGCATTAAAACGTGATTTTAGGAAACATATCCATTCAGACCATTGTGCATTGCCATGGAATGGAATGAGAAAGGATGGCAAAGGCAAACAGATTTATTATTCAATGGGGCGACGAGGAGAGGAGCTTAAGTCTTTAGTGCTAGCTGCCTCATTCATCCTTAACACATTTGACTTTGTTTGCGCAGGTGTTTGTAGTATATCAATAGAAGGTGAAGAAATCAACCGGAGGGGCATATAGAATGGGGACTGTGTAAACGTGCTATAACATTATATGTTATTTCGTTTGTTTGAATTTGCTGGCTTGGCTGGCTTCCTATGCAAATTGTTTGCTTAGAAGTTGTAAATATTTTATTACGTCAACCGAAATACACAAAATTTAATTTCAACAAATTAGTTCAATGACAACAATTCGGCATCTAAAAATAAATGATGAAGCTCGTTCAGCAGATTTCCCCCTTGAAGATGGAACACAATTCAAAAAGAATTTCTTGAATATCTTCAAATGACAGTGTGATGATGATGATGTTGTATTGAATTTCAATGGAATGTGGAATGCAATGAATTTTAACACTTTTACATTTATACAGGTAAATTACTTTCATTAACATCGAAATGTATACAAGGTGCGGTATCTAAAAGGTAGAATAAAATATTGAAACATCAAATGAAATAAAACAAAGAGACCTGACAAGAATTTAATACCAAAATTGCTGATAATTAGATGCTTCACCCTGTACTTTCATTTAAAGAAATTTGTTTTATTAAACTTCTGTTGCTGTTGAATCAAAAAGTGTGCAGTTTTAATAAACTTATAAGGTCTTTTGTATATTTATAAAATTATTCCTTTTATGAAACAAATTTAAGGATTCAAAAACTGGCATTTCACTATAGATTAAAACCATAATCACAAGAATGAATATCAGAGGTTTATGTCCATGGATTGGAACATGTAATAAGACTTTAAATATCCTTTTTTCTTGTTTGAAGAACCCCATCTACTCTTAGGTTAACTATATAGGTTACCATATGGGACGTTAAGTCTATTAATTGTAGGATTTATACAGTTTTAATGTATATGCTGCATGTACATCTGGTCCCTTTTTGTACACTTGAAGAAAAAACATATTGTGCTGCTGTCTTTTTAGATGCATAACAAGGATTTGATAGAGTGTGCTATATAAATGACACTTTCAAATACCTAGGAATGCAAATGGAAATCCCACATTAAAGTTTAACAAATATAGCTAAAAACAAAAAGCCAAAAGTTGTACTGGCTCCTTGGACCACTTTCTTAACAACTTACACATTCTAGGAATTTTACGAGTTTTATTCCAAGCCTTCTGTGCTTCAAACTCTATTTAAGAAGAATGATTAACTTTGCTCACTCATCTATTTTGATCCGGGTACTGTTTAGATTGCAAATTGTTAGTACCTTTGGGTAAAAAGTCTGACCCGATCTGTGTCTGATATCACGGATGATCAGGAGCCCACGAAACTTGTTCCGTCCTGACCAGCGGGTACAGCCCTTATGGGAGTATTGTGGTGGCTGTGGTTTAACACCCAAATGCGTGTAGAGTGAGATCTCAATCCTATCCTATCCCCACCAAGGTAGGAGTCATATGATCAAAATATTAAGTATGGCTCGGAATTTGGTATCTGTGAATATATATCCAATTGGACGTTGATTGATGCCAAAACCAACAATTGGCAGATGCCCAGGTTAAACCAATGGACTTCTTCTTCTGTCTCAACAACTAGAAAACAAAGGCAGCTCTGAAACCGGTCTGACCATATGCAATGCAGCTGTGAGGAACGGCAATTAATTGTAACATTGAGATACTGAAAAGGTATAAGTTTATGATGTCACTTACATTAGCAACAGCTCTTTGGTATCTGACCAATTTCCAACTCAATAAAAACCTCAAAATGACATTTATTAAGAATGAAATAAAAAAAATTGCATAATCATATCCACAATTTAGCTAAAAGTCTGTTACACAGAGAGAAAAAATCGTGAACATTGGATTTAAATCGTGCACATTCAGGCACGATAGTCCGTCAATCACAAATATGCTCATAAGAAGTGAAATAATCTCACTTCAAGCACGTATTTTCAAGAAAAAGAAAACTTGAATTAAATTTATCTTGTTACGTTTCTGATAACCTTATGGACTTACTTTAACAACAAGGTATCTTACTTTAAGTACGTTTTCTGTTCATTACGACACCATATGGTCTTGTTTTAAGACCAAAGCAACTTAAAGTGAGACCATTTTGTTCTCAAATCAAGAACGGTTTGTACTTCGGGGTCTGAAAAGTAGAACGTACATTTTCGCTATCTTTTTCTAACAGCTGCGAGCTAAGCTCAGATTGTTCTCAATTCATGTTTATTTGTTCTTAATTCAAGCTAACTTACTTATTTCAAGCACATTTACACCAAATGCAACTCAATTTGGTGTGTTCTATAATTAATTACAATCCGTGCTGTTCTTAGACCGGCGTTTTTCTCTCTGTGTAGAAAACTGTATGTATATTAGGCAAGAATAGATTTAAAGTTATTTGTCTAGATTTATATTGGTTGAGCTCGTTGGAGCTGAAGATACTAAACGAACCTATGTACAATTAACTGATGCATTCCACAGATTTAGATAGATTTTCTTACACAAATATGTATGTATGTATAGCTTAAGTTACCCTTACATTTAAGGGTGTGGGTGACAAAATCTTATAGTCTATAATTACACTGTGTTACAAAAAAAAAAAAATTGAAAAAACTTCTTATCAGACCTAGTGGAGGTTATAGGTCATAAAAAACTAAAAAGAATGGCACATAAAAAATTTTTGATACACCCTCAAAATCTTGACTTAAAGCTCAAAAACCGTTTTTAAGAGGTTCCTGTACATATTACCTTATAACTTGGACATTTTATATTGGATTTCAAATTTTTATTTTGTATTTAGAAGCTGAAATGTAGCCCTTTACAACCATGTATCATGTATTTTCATTCAAATTCATGAAGATACAGACCAAAAACTTTGCAAAATTTTGATTTTTCCATAGATTTTGCAACCTTAAGTCTAATTTGTGCCCCTTATCTTATCTAAATTATATTTTTTCTCAACGTACATCGATTTCAGTGATTTTAGCTTTAAATGAACCCTGTTTGAATAAAATCGGTTAAAAATTACCTGATTTATTGTACTTTTTGTAATTGCATATGACAGTTTTTTTTCCTTTTTTATTCTTATTCTAGCTATCTCCCTCTAGCTATCTCCCTCTATCTGCAACAATTAAAGAAAGAAAACTGTCATATGCAATTACAAAAAGTACAATAAATCAGGTAATTTTTAACCGATTTTATTCAAACAGGGTTCATTTAAAGCTAAAATCACTGAACTTTCGATGTACGTTGAGAAAAAATATAATTTAGATAAGATAAGGGGCACAAATTAGACTTAAAGTTGCAAAATCGATGGAAAAATCAGAATTTTGGAACGTTTTTGGTCTGTATCTCCATGAATTTAAATGATAACAAAATACATGATACATGGTTGTAAAAATTTGAAATGCGATACAAAATGTCCAAGTTATAAGGTAATATGTACAGGAACCTCTTAAAAACGGTTTTTGAGCTTTCAGTCAAGTTTTTGAGGGTGTATCAAAAATTTTGTATATGCCATTCTTTTTAGTTTTTTATGACCTATAACCTCCACTAGGTCTGATAAGAAGTTTTTTTTCGCTGTGACACAGTGTTATTATTAAAAAACGAAGGGTTTCATAAGAATTTGAATTTTCGTCTTTTTAATATATTCAATGTTTTGTGGTGCTTATTGTCTTGACCATTTCCGCATGAAAAATTCTGTTATATTTTTCACTGTTATTTACATTGAAGACTTCAAATTTTCTAATTTTAATTTAAAACTCTTTTGACATTTCTTTTGCTTTTTGAATTTATTTCCTTGTTCTTTGTGAATAATCAAACAAAAATAGGGAGAGCCTTTGACCCATTTCATGCCGCCTCAAAAATTAGTTGAAAATTCTATTTAGTCATTAGTTCAAGCGAGTCGAATAGTATTTAACGTTGTCATCATTTGTAAGTAGAAATTTTTCACAGCAAACGACGAATAATGTTAATTTCTCGTTGTCATGGTCAATTAAGTGCTTTTGAAAAAGTTTTCAGTAACCCTTCACAACCCAAATACCGAAGACTCATCATCAACAGCAGCAATTTCTCCGTCTGTTGTGAGTATAAAAAGTGGAAAGCTCACAGTTCAATTTTCCAAAAATTTATTCTTCCTTTCATACACTTTTTACCACACCCGCTGTCTTTACATATCCCTACGAAGCCGTCTCAGTCTTCACATAGCCCTTTTATCATTGTCCACATCCAACATCAACATCATCGCTATCACCATCGTCATTACCATCACCATAACCATCATTATTAGGTCGGCTACACTTGCTTTTCTGGCCTGGACTGGTCTGGTCTGGTCTCTTTTACGTCATCTTCTTTAGGTTGCCATTGTTAAAATGCAGAATTAAGTCGCACAGTTGAGTGACTTCTGACTTGTGACTCTTGCCTCTGCCTGAGACTTTACCTTCAATTGCTTTTGGTGCTCGATTTTCTGTGCTCGGAGACCGGTGGGTGTTCGGAGTTCGGTGTCTGGAACTTTTCGTTACTACAAATTGGCTTCACTTACGCAAATTTTTGACATCAGGTGAAGGACATCCGTCGTCTTGCTATTGCTACCTCAAAAGTCCAATGGGCTTTACTTTTTGTTAAAGGTTTGACATAAGAGGCAGTGGAAGAAAGAAAGACAGTCAGGCAGGCAGGTATAAGAGAAAGCATTTGCATCGAATGAATGAATGAATGAATGAAGATAGAGTCAGTGAGGCATCAAACCAGCCAACCGACCAAGAGTAAAATGGCTTATTCTGAGTATTTTAAGAAATAGCTTATTTATTCGTAATTGTTGTTGTTGTTGTTGCTCTTGTTGTTATTGTTATTGGAGTGAGTTTTATGAGTGAGTAAGTCTTAATGATTTCAAATTGTAAATGTCTTTCTGTCTGTCTGTCTGACTACCTCATGCGACTCTATGTTCCGTTTCCGCTTTTCGAATGTTACGTACACGTCGCATCTTTTCTTTATTTAAAGTTTAAGTAGAAACGAGCGGAAATTTGCATATGATGATAGCTTACTCTATTGTACTTACTTCTATTGCTCTATAATTGGAATGTCGTTAGGTCTGTTGAAGAAGGTCTTTGTCTGAAAAGGATTAAATTCATTTGCCAGAAACCTGACAATGAAGTAATTGGTATGAGTACTTAAAAACATGTTGACGACCTTAAACGAATTCATAAAGGATCTATGATATTTATGAGCCTAATAAACAGTGCCTTTTATCATATTACTGAGAATCGATTGTTTGAAAAATGTTGAGAATAGGACTTTAAGAATATTATATCAAATCCATGCTGTTATGTGGATTAAACTAAGCCCATCTAATTTAAGTAGAGAATAAATAAAAGGACACTTAACTAACAAGCTAATAAAATAACTGCATAGTCTAGAGGCAAGCAAAGTGTTTCTTAAACATAAGTACAATAGAAGTCTTTCAACCAGTCTTACTTATCATATATAGATAATTGGAAAAATTGTTCTCAATTAAATTACTGGCCTACTTTTGCAACTATATGAGCGAACTGAAAGATGAGCTAACTAGTCCTTTAGTGGTCCACCTAATGGTGAAATCATAATAGAAGCTATGAGGAAATTTGATGGCTTCAAATATTTAAACTACTGAAATTTCTGCAAAAGTCGGAGGCAAGAAAAATATTTCCTATTTGTGATCATCTTCAGAAAAAAGATTTATCAGACATTGACACATAAGTAAGTTTTAAAGAAGATGATGATGTAGCTGCTATCTGCAATCGATTTCTTCAAATCGTATTATGACCACCACGTGGTAATCCTTGGAAAATAGATAACTGATAGGTGAAGATGAAGCATGCAACACCGTTACGGATAAGTAAAATTGTGTAACAAGAGGACAAGAGGACTCATAAGCTATGTGACGTCTCATGTCAAACTCTAAAGAATTAGAACGACAAATTTTACACCTTTCCTGTTGACCGATTGATTAGAAAATTGGAATACACCTTCATACAATATGCAGGAATTGTTTAGTCATATAAATCCACATAGGCAACAAGCGGTGTTGTCCATTGCGAAGATATGTCCTCAAAGACAGCTTACAGCAAGACCTGCCAGGGATATTCTTTGTTTTATAAACGATGACAATGCTGTATGGTTGGAGGAAAACGATATTGACACAACGGATGTAACTAACAACAACACCAATGATAGGGGAGGGGTTAAAAAATTGTGAGATTCGTGTGACGTAATGACGCCCCTAACATGAGAACAAGCATTGAAGGTGATTAAGGACGGTCAAAGTTTGAATCGTCTATCACAGAACAAATGCGGTTTCTAAAATCTTTTTTTTTTAGCTTAGACGCAATCTCAAGCAACAAAGAATCTTATCATCCTATCGGTGGAGCTCATCAAATGTAATCTATGGATGTACTCCACATTTCTTCACTACGTATATTTAAAAACATAATGAAAGTCAAAGTTTTGTGTCAACTCCAATTAAGGAAGCCTGGAACTTAGAGGAAGGCATTGAGATGTTGAAACATATGTACACATTTTTGTGATTGTCTTGCAATCGTAATTATTTTCAGTGTAAGGGAACCTACATTCATAACGTGGAACACAAACCATTTTCTTTAAAAATCATAGTTAATTGATAAAATATTAAAGTCTCATAACCTTTTATGTAATATTAAAATCAAATCAAAGCTCTAAAACTATTTAAATTCATTGCCTAAATGATGCCCTAACTTTGAGTCAAAGACAAAGTGTGAAATATTTAAAATTCTATTGTAAGTAATATTGTATCTTTGATTTACGGAGAAAACAAATGCAACATTTATCAATAGAATTATATACATACTTAGTTTATGTAGATACATTTGTATATAAATATGTAAAGTATTTCATTTAACACAGGAATGCGAGTGATGATGGCTTTGTGGTTGCATGAAGAGTATTTCTGTCTGCATAATATGCTAGCATGTTAATTACATTTCAATGTAGTTGCTGTGGTTACCCGTAATTTGAATTCATTTATGCACTTCTATGGTACATTCATCTCATTAAATTTTCAATGCCATTTGCATTACTATTTAGCTGCAAGTATCTAAAGCCAATTTGAATGTTCGAGAATTAAAGTCAGTCAGTTAGCAAATCAGTGACTCTCTTCCTGTTTTATTTGACAAGTTTTGAAAAAGAAGAAGTAAAGTATTTAGAGAAAGCATAGAAAGCATTGCATACATTTAGGAGCCATTTACATGTAGGTACATATATATACCTTCTACATATTTGTTGATCTGTTGTTACAATACTTTTCCTATACTTAGTACTTACGATATACTACTTTGTTTACTTGTTGCTTTTTTGCCTTTCAATAACGATGACATCAATTACACCAACAACGACATTTGAGTATTTATTTGCTGTCAATGTGTTCTTTGCCCTATGGGGTTCAAATGGAGCCGATCGAAGAAGCATATTATAGTAGTCGTACTGTCAATACTCGAGCATTAGTTATTGAAACAAGCTTATTAGACATTTCACTTTCACCACACACATTTGATTTGATTGTTGACACTGTGGTCTAGGTTAAGACCACATAGGTTACAGTGGCGGTGATGGTGACGATAGTAGTGGTGGTGGTGTAAATCATGAAGACTTCTTTATTGTTTTATTGCTTTTGTATTTGCTTTAATACCATTTAAGTTATTTGTACTCTTCGTTTGAATCTCATAGTACGAGATGTGCTACGCCGTTTGCCATTGTTTTTGTTTTATTGTGTGAGTATTTCAAATGTCGTTTCTTTACTATTTCCAGCTTAAGCAAATAGTTAACTGGATGACTGACTGCATTGCAGTAGTAGAAAATTGTCATTTCGAAATCGATTCAAGTATTTATTTCGTTTCTATTGTATTTTGGTAAATAGACATACTTATTAAATTGTGATTTAGAGTAGTTTTAGTTTTTGGTTATGTCTTCAAATCGAATGTAATAACTTACTTGGAATATGTGACATTTACAATAAAGGGTGATATTTTTTACTGGGAATATTTTATTGGACCAATAATAAGAAATTCAGCTTCTATTAGTCAATAGTATCCTTACATAACTTACACATTTTTACTATTAGGAACTAATTCTTCAATCCCAGAGTTATTAATACCTTATAAGTAGCATAGGACACGCAGCCTGATCTCTTTATTTTTTTTAAAAAAATGTTAATTCACAAATATTTCAATATATACCAAATTATTGTGAATAAATAAACAAGTAATAAGTTCTGGAGCTGCAAGACAAACACACACACTCACCAGGCCTAGCAGAACCCATCTTTTTTTTGCGTCCGCAATATGTGTTTTTCTTGATAATACACTTTATGGTTTTTGCTGGCCAAGCAGGCCTTTTACAAAAACCAAATTGGCAATCTGAAATTTTTCGCTGCTTTTTCTTTGCCAATGTTGGCGTTGATTCTTTTGATGTTAATGGTGAAAATATAAAAAATCGAAAGCGTCTTTTTTTCACAATTCCAATTTAAACAGAACGCAAAGTGAGGGACAGTCTTCATTGTCAATACACTCGAAAATATTCACTAGTCAGAAGTCTTTAGCTGCACTGACGTCAACGTTCACAAGAAGTGATTCGACTGACGTTGCCACACTGTTCATAATATTGTTCGCAGTGAAAAATTTTGTCGCAATTCAGATATACAATACATATTTCTTTCTTTGGTAGAGCAAAGACTACATAAACTATAGATTCTTTGCACACCTTCTTGAGAAGATTTTAGTAAAATCTTGATAAACTGAAGCAAGGATTTTATAGCGTTAACTTTGAAATTGAATCTACAACAATATTTGAATTTTCGTGAAATATTATCGAATAAATCATTATCACATAATCTGCAATATTTGAATATATTTTATATACTTATCTTGAATCGAGCAGTATATCCTGGTATTGTATATGTGTATGGCGCCGTTTCACCTAAGTATATAGCTCCCATTGTAGCAGTCAACTTTTCTATGCTCATATTCATTCTATGTTTAGCCTGACATATTGTTTCCTCGGTGTTGAGTCTAAAATGAATGCTGAAGGAAGCACAACGTGCTCTGGCTTCCTTCTCTAATTTTCTTCCAGCATTCTTCAATATCCCAGGAACTAAATGCACATAGTGCAGCCAGTGCTGGAATATTCAGATTCCACCGATCTGAAGCATATATTGCTAAATTCAGATTACATTAGTTAAATTCCAAATAAATTTATGCACATAGTGCAGTCCTCGGAATTAATTGCGAATCCAACGTTGTCCACTACAGCCACATAACCATTTATCCTCAAAACGCCGTCATTCATTATTATGCATCCCTAATATAGAACATTGCGGTACCTTTCGTTTTCTTAAATCATGCTTGGTATAAAATCTGCAACTATTAGTGAGATAATTGCATCTTTCAAGTGACAAGTTCTACTAAATTGAAATAAAGCCTCTCTTATTTGTATAAGTTAGTCGATGGTAAGATGACTATGATTGCTTAATTTTAGTAAAACTATCTTTGTTTTCATAACCTTCCTTTTATTTCGCAGCTTGCATTTTCTTAATTCAATTAATATGTACAAAGACTCTTCAGACTTTGCACTATATTCATACCTATTCCTAGTCCTTTCCTTCATACTTTCCCTTTAATTGTTAGTTGGATAATGTGTCTATTTCACAAGAAACAAGAGGAAATGAAAGATCTGGGTCGTCTAAAAACCTGTTTTGGAATAGAGTTTACATAAGAGTTAAGTCATCACACGATGTTCATAAAGTCACAGCAGTATACGCAAGGAAAAATAGAAAATTTTGGTTTTGAAACCAACGCCAATCGAGGCAAACTGCATGATGATGAAGCCAAAAAATACGAATTATTGACTCATATAAAAGTCATAATCGGAGCATTATTGTTTTTGAGTGTCAACACTTTAGCGGACATGGAATGAATTTTCTGAGCCAGTGCAGTATAAACAACATCGTTTTAACAAACACTGGAAAGTAGTAGAAGTTGTAGTAGAAAACAATTGTACCGAATAATTAAAGTATATTAAAGAGCATACAAGACGTACTAACGATCATATTCTGGCTATGCTTAACGTAACCACACTTCCCGTTCTGAACGGGACCGTACCTTTTTTAGGTTCTCTATCCCGGTGTACCCGAATAAAGCTTCGGGACGCAATATTGTCTCGTTTTCCCAATTATCTAGTTCACAAGTTGAAAAACATGTAAATTCTTACTACAACTAGTTAAAATATTGTATATGCTCATTGGATTAGTATTGACGTCTAGAAAAATGTATTTTGGTAACGAAGTTTTGGAATCTTATTTAACTATGCCGAAACGTAAGTGTACGTTCAATGATAGCTTGCAAGCAAAATGTCCATTTATTAAGCAAATAAATACTCCTTCGGGTTTTAGATGCGAAAATGTTGGCACATAATTTAGTGTTCCCCATGAGGTACTGGTGATGTTAAGCAGCATCTACAGTCTACATCTTTAATGTTAAAATTTTTGAAAAAAGTGGGCATCCCAACTGTAAATGATTTGGATATCGCTGCGGCGGAAGGTCCTATCACACGATTCAAGAAATCCACATTTTTCGCTCCAATGTTTGTGTGTATAAATTAATCAAATTATGTTTTGATCAGAAATTTAGATGAAATGTAAATGTCTTGACGCGTAGAGCAATCAAAGAATTAATAGATGATCTTGGTAAATCAACCTTTATTACAATATTAACCGACGCTTCAAACCACGGTAACAAGAAAATATATCCTATTCTAGGGTGCTTTTTCCAACCTTACGAAGGTGAGCAAGTAAAAATTGTAGTCCTCCAAGACCAACTAAGAAAATCTGATATCATTGTCAATTATTTAGTCTAAGTGTTATGAGATAACAATTTGACTCTAAAATTCGTGGCATTTTATGACAATGGTAACGTCATTTTAAGGGCGCAGCTAGGCGAGGAACTAATAATATGTTAATTAAATTACAATCATCTATGGGAAGAACATTAAAGGGTACTGGGTGCGGAGCCCATAAAATTCACAATGCAATAAAATCTGCTGCAGATGGCCAATCCAAAGATTTCGAATGCATTATTGTATAGATGTCCCGTTTAGAGTAAAAAAAAAAATGGTTAATTTAGTTATGCTTGCATCATGGTTGGCGATGCGATAATCTGGCAATAACGAATGCAACAGAAGGTGTATCTTTCAAGCACAGTGACCACAGTTTTGTGCGATGTTTATAACTTAATGGGCATGAATAAAGATCGTATATACAATAGCTGAAAACCGCCAGTCAAAAAGCACATAACATCATCAGGTTTTCATTATAATCACAGAACTAAACATAGCGATATTATACATTACTTAAATAAAGAAAAATAACCGAAGAAATTCCTACGCAACGGTTGACACAACTGAAGCATACAAGATTTGTGTTAGATTTGGATGTCACCACTTTAATGGGGTGGTGTTAAAGAGTAAAGTGTTGTGGGTGTGCCAACAAGAAAAGTGAATATTGGATGGTAAAATTAGGAAGCAAAAATAAAGGCAAACTAACAATTGTCAATTTCTCTGAAAACACAAAAGGGTAAACACTTAGCAGCACGTGATTGTTGTTTGTTATATGAAATTGTTATGAATTAAGAAATCAGAATGAATAAGGACACATGAATTCCATCATTTAACCAATACAGGAATACTAAAGTCACTTGTTGGCTTGAGTTAGATGGTGAGTCCATTTAAATACTTATGTTTGGTAGTGTTGACTGTGTCACATACTTACTAAGATTTTGAAAAGTTCTAAACTACAGTAGCTCAAGAAAACGTTCTAAAACATTGTACTACTTTGTAATTCTTTTAAATTGTTTCAAATAATCAAATGTCACTTTCATGTATTGTATTCAAAAGAATTGTAAAAGTAATTAAACTATGTACGATAAAACCGCTTAATGAAATTTAAAAGGAAATTTAATTTTTATTGCTTTAGAAGTTTCGATTTTTTTGTTACAAATTTCTTGTTACTGAAACTGAATGCTTTTGAAAGACATTTTCAAGAAATTATCAAGTTGATAATTCAATTTAATGCCATACAATGAGTTTACTCAAACGTATACTCGTACCATGGAAACATACCATGTTATAAGATCCTTTATCCTTTCAATGACAATAGCCATTTTATTCTATAGTGAAAATGACAAGTAGCTTCTAAACAAACTCACATCACACATCCATCGACGCATAGACAGAAAGTCCGAGAAAAAGGAAAGAAAAATCAATAATTGAATTTCCTACGAAAATTAATTGGGAAGGATCTTTTACAATAGCCAAAGCTTCTAGTATACTTTTAAGGACATTTTGTGTACATTGTCAGTTAACTCAAACAATATGGAAGTTAGTCCATTTTGGTATGACCCCATCTGCCTCTATTGTATTTGGTATAGTAGAGATAGTGAGCTCGTTAACAGTGTTGACCCACAGAAATGAGGTATGATAGAAAATAGAAAAGAAAATTATCTATGTTATCTAACAATGGAGAGAAAGTAGGAAAAGAGAAAGTGAAGTGAAGGCATAGAGTAAAGAAATCGAAAAATCACATGTTCCGATGTAATTTAATCAGTCTGCATCAGCCTTTATATGATTTGGGGAGAAGAAAAGAGATAGTATGTATGTGTGTGTGTGCTTGAAGCATCATCATCAAGGACACGTTAGGACAAACTAGTTTTGGTGAAGTGAAAGTGCGTCATGGCATGTGAGCAACAAGCTTCATTTTGCCCTTTCGTTGTTTCGCCTTTCAGTTCACTCACTAACTCATTCATTCATTCGTGCGTTAGTTCATTCGTTCAGGTCGCAGAAGCAAATTTTTTGTGCTCCTTCGTCCTTGAGCACATATATTGAAACTTGAACTGCTGGTGGTACAGGACACGCACATCAAATGTGTTCTGCTAATTTATTTTTCATTTCCTACAGTTGGCTCCAGGTGTACGAAACTGTATAGAAAACTTGCTTTTATGCAGTTTTTTTCTTTTTTAGTTTGTATGTTCTCTCTTCCTTTTATGCTTAAGAATTTTCCACCTACTACTACTATTTTCACTAATCATGTTCTCTTTCTCTTCTCTTATTCTATTTCAGGTGAAACAACTCGGAAATAAATCTGTATCCTGGATACGTGTACGAGATGGCCACATACTCACCGTTGACAGGTAATTAAGAAATTTGTATTGCGTGTGTTACTTTTGTCACCATCAACATCAACATATCTTTTCTCATCTCTATCATCATCAGTGAACAAGGCCAAGCTCAGCAATCCGACCGAAAATTAGTTGGTTAAGGCCACCCGGGGCTAATAGCAGTAGAACACTTTTATGCAGTGCAATGCTTTCGTTGCCAGCTTAGATTGAGTTACTACTGCACTGCAGTCAGACTCACCATGTAGATACTCTCATATGCTACATAGATAGATAGATACCCGCCAAACCAAATTGAGTTCATGGTTACCAATGTCCTGGCACTGAAATGAATCACAGATTTCTACTCATTCATTTACTTGTTTGTTTCTTTGCATGTTGTTTGCTTTTTGTGTTGAATTTATTTTCACTATTTTTTGTTGCACAAATTGCATTTTTGCGTCACATCACTATTATTCACCATGGTATGCTTCACTTACATTTATAAATTTTCCATGTATGCATTCTCATATGTATGTTTATGAAAAGGTACCTACATATGTGTGAGCATGTGAATCCATGTATGCACTAATCAAATTTCACTGCACCTGGATGAAAGCCTTTCTCTCTTTCTGCCGCTCTGTGTAAGTTCCATTTTTGCCTTGTTCCTTTGTGTTTACTACCTTTCAATGAAGCTGCACTGCATGTTAATTTAATTATGCCAGCCAACAACAAATACATACCACATATTCATATACATACATGCACACAGATACTTTCACATATGTAGTATATGTACGTATTCATACCGACAAAAGATCCAACGACGTGTTTAAAATTTGCTGGATTAATTTTCTTTTTTGGTGCGCATAATTAACTTTCAAATCAGGTGCACCCAAAATGAAGCATTTATTACTACATAGTATAGAATAAGAAATTCTAGTCCTTAGTTCTTGCTCACAGGAATTTTCTTAAAGTTAACTAGTGCATGTTGCTTATAAAATCTGGTAAATTTTATTTTATTGAGTTTAAATTTTACTATACCTGCCAATTTGGGTGAAGAGTTTATTAAGTTAATATTTTGATAAAGGCTAAAGAAGCCTTATAAGATGCATAGCAAGGATATGAATACAAATAAATTTCTTATTTGATTAAACAATATGGAATCTTGCACCAAGTAATTGAATCTTCAAATATTGAATACATACGAGGGTACTCACCAATAGTTTCCTTGTAGCTCGTTACTTTTTCTTCCAGTAATATTCAATTGCTTTGATACCCTGTTCATGGCACGTGGAAATATTATTGTTTTCTTTGGAGCAAACTCTCCCCATTGTTTTGATTGTTCCATTATCTAAGGTTTGAGATGATGAAACATAGATCAATGTGAAGTTTTTTTGTTATGAACTTCGCCAAATACTCGATTGAAACAGGAAAGTATTTTTAATTCTTTAAATTCACTGAGATTTTTCACTATTCATTTCTGCCAAACAAATATTAAACAATGTTATAAATAACCGATTATTTTCTTCCAAAAACCGTTGCACCGAAAATAATCTAACGATTAATCGTCGTAATCGGCTATTCACTAAAATAATCGTTAAAATACACCACTAGTGATGCACATTATAAGTAAACGGATAGAAAAGGTAGGGACTCAACTTATCCGCCAGACGAACATAGTTTTTATTCTCAACTTACCAGTACTGAAGCTACTGCGAAATATGGTTGATGCTTGGGAAGAAATGAAATCATTAAATTTAAAACCGTTGATTCTCTCCCAAAAATATTGCTTTTTGATAGGTTCGTCAATACCATCAGAGCGCTTTTTTTCAAAAGCCGCTACCAAATAGTGCAATAAATTAACTGTCGAATCAAGAGTGTGCTCTTGATACTTGTGACTACAGAGAGCGGGAGTGCAGTGTAACAAATAACAAGCATGTGCAACGATTGCCTTTGAAATACTAATTTAACTTTATTCAATATTAAAACAAAACAAACTGAAGAACATAACAAAGAAGCTAAATAAAGATGATCAATAAAACAACCGGATTCTAATATGGCAAATAAGGTATCACAAGTTAGGCTGTCCTAAAGTGATGGGGCTAACTATTAAGCGCTAGTCAAAACTCTTAATCTTAAATTCTATTTGAAACAATACGATTAAGGTTTTTCAAACTCAAAACTCTTATTTTTAATTCTCATTTTCAAATTTTTCGTTATATAAAGAAGAATAATATAAACTGTGAATTTAACAATATACTTTTGTTTATTTTATATAAAACTCATCATAAAAATTGCAAATAATTAACCGAAAATGTTGATTAAACGATTAACTATTATTGGCTGTGAAATTTTGTTATAACTATAGAATCTTATAGAATTTATTTACACATAGCAAATTTATACTCAAGAAGCTTAGTGAATTATGAAAATTATGATTGCTATGAAAAATTTTGAAAAACAAGCTTAAGAGTTAAAGATATATAAATAAATAACTTAAAAGAAAAGGATAGGAAGAGGTATTAGGAATAGGATGCGGGGAATATAATGTCTGGTATTATTAAGTTGTTTTCCAACAGCAATATTTGATGATTGTTGATGATACACTCTTGTCTATAAATGAGATCGAGGTGTCAAATCGTTTGTTATCTTCGTTTAAGATTTTTGAGCAAATTACTTTTTTATTCGCTCGCCTGCTAATGTGATAAATAATTGGTATACCCTCTATATTTTGAAGAAACCCCTTTTTATCAAGATATTCAAATACCTAGGGATGGTTGTACCGGATTGCTATGCACTAATGAAAATAATTATCACTTGCGAAAATAAACCTGTTCGATGAAACCAAGGTAGATCTAACTAAATGCTTCCTAATGAGATTTATTATATGAGTACCTATCCTACTTATTTTAGCCTCATTACATAATTTTATGTTTGAAAAATAATACTTAAAATTAATTTCAGAAGTTCGAAACAAAGAGGTACACGATCTATGTATATTTCTTTCCATTTTTCTAAGTCGTTCCATGAAAGAAGGGGAAATATTAAACCATATTGGACAAGCATAACTTAATATTGGTCTGACTAAAGTTTGGTTCATTATTTTATATAAATGATAAGCTTTTATTGTTTTACATGAAGGTTAAAATACAAAAATTTATCAAGACAAACGCCGAGGTATTTGACCAAATTAGTTTGGGGAATGATAACATTATTTATAGTAATTGCATATTGTTTCCAGTGTTTTTTAATGTTACTATTGCAAATTTAGTTAACGTATTCATTTTTCCTTGAAGTTGGGTATTTATATTGTTAATTGTTGCATCACAATTATATTATCAATTTTATCCATGAGGTCTAATAAGGAAAGATTAAATAATGTAGGGGCATTTACAGTACCTTGCTGTAATCCATTTTTTATGCTAAATGTTTGATCGCTTAAAATTTTATTAATATTAACTTTGAATTTTATATCAGACAACATATTGACAATTAAACCTGAAATCCAGACTTTGTCAAAAGCTTTCCAGCAAAAATTTACTTTTAATAAGGTGTCATAAGCGATGGTTAGTCCAAATCAAATCCCTTTTTTCTTGCCCAATCGCTCAGAATAAATAAGTTTTTTCCTTTCTTCTTGCCACACACACACTAACAAATAAAACTTAAGTACTACTTAAAGAGAAAATAATTAAGTTGATAATGAAAATGTGTCTACCCTTAGCAACCCTAACCATATTTTTTGTTATATTAGATTATGATATTCCCTTTAATGTGTGTTCGCTGCATATTCAAAATGTCATGTTTCCATTAAAAGTAATTTCTATCTAAAATCTAATCTAATTGAAAATAATTTGAAAATTCCATTTCGGTTAATTAAATTTAATAGGATTTTTTAAATTTACAAAATTATTGAAGATAAATCGAAAACTTATGCATCTAATACTTTAAAATAATAATTTCCAAACGAATGATTTCCTTAGCTGAAATTGTGGAAACACTCAATTAATTTTAAATTTTAAACAAGATTTTCAATTATAATTATATTGGGAGATACATGATATTTTTGGTTACTCTAAGCTTACATCTAAATAATGAATGCATTCATTTGACTTGAATAAGTGAGTCACTTACATCTACATAAGTACAAAGTTTGGCAAAAGTGAAATGAAATAAATGAGTGAGAAATATGCAGCAAGCAGTTGGATTAAATATTTATGATAAACCATAAAGATATTTTATCTTAATGCAAATGGATCGAATAAACTGAATAAATTGCTAAGCAAAATTAAGTCAAGCATGTTTTAATATTAACCAAATTGACAACGAGTGAGGAGTTTGCCTAGAGGCAACTGAAAATGTTGCATGTTATACAGAAATTTATTAAAATTATTATATTTTATGTTCAAGAAAATCTCAGTAAAGTAAAACAAGGGTTGCCAAAAAGGACATAAGACAAACAGAATAACAGAAGATGCTCTAAGGCAAATAATAATTTCCAGTTGATGAAGTGAAAATTGCATGTAATTAAATATTGAGTGAAATGTAAATAGCAACAATAGTCCATGGTGTAGTCGTACAAATCCTTGAATAGAATTCAAATAGTATGTTGCAGTAAGAACTCACATAACAAAAGAGAATCTTTTCATTGAAAATTGTAAAATTGATGAGTGGGTTTCGGTTTGGAGTGGGCGTATAAGAGTGTCTGACTACGGAAGCGGAAGTGCAGGTTGTAATTTTATAGAAACAACAATGACTACAATATTAATAGATACAGTAACATTCGGTAGCAAATGTTAGTAAGTAGATATAAGTATTTGGTGCAATTGCCTGTCTGTCGGTTACAACAAAACTCGTTTTGCTCTTGCAACTGTTGGCATTATTTGACTTAATTGACACCGGAAGTGTTATTAACAAAATAAATGCACGATCACGCATACACAAACGAGGACAGTCTGATAAGTTTCCTAATTGATAAGGAATAAATTAGCACATATTTTTTGATGTCTTCAAAAAATAAAAAGTCTCCAAAATAGGCAGCAGTTTCCTTTTAAGCTGGACATAGTTGGACAAGTTTTTAAGCTTTCAAAGTCTTTCATTGAAGTTTATTATTTATTAAAAATCTCATACTTTAAAGCCATTTCTTCATGTTTGGAAACAGATAATATTCGAAAGGGAACAAATCTAGAGAATAAGAATGATGATGGAGTATGGTAATTCCTAGTTTCATTTATGTAATTTTTCCAATGCGATTACCTATGAATGAGCTGCTAGATTATATTGATAAAAGAGCATTTAGTTGCCGGGCAAATGTGGCTCAGTTTCTTATGTCCATCGATCTAATAATGCTTCTTAATATGCAATTTTTATTGCTTTTCCCTTTGCAAGGAAGTCGTTGAGTATTATTCCACCAATTGTGACTTCTTTTGAGCTGTAGAGCTGATTTCAAACTGCTGTTTCTACTGTTTCTTGCTCTAAGAAGTGTAGTGATGAATCCATGAATCGACACTGATTAAACCAACCTGGAAACAATCTTGCAGATAACTTTTTCATATCCAGGTTCAACTAAATGAAGCAAAATCGATTCAGATTGACTTCACATAAAGAAAGATATGATCTTCCAATGTGTATAAACGGAATGCATGTTCCGTACCACCGCTAAATATTTTGGTATGACCAAGTTTAGATGAAATATAAAACATACAACAAAATACTCTTATAGTACAAGCAGGTGTTTAAACCAATATGGACCTATGGGATTCAACAATGGACCTGTTCAAGCTCCAGAAATAGTTTGGAAATTCAAAGGTTTCAAAATAAAGTACTGAGATGTGCCATCAATTCAACTTGGTACATATACGGTAGCGATGTTTAACGCGATCATGGCTTCGCGCCGCAATTCGCAAAAATACCCTGACACACATGGAAAGACTATCTTACCCCAGTTCTTAATGACCGAAGCAAATGGAAGAAGAAGCTAAAACGTAAAAATCCGCAACACCTCATTCCCATGTGCAGATGTGCCTTGAACTTCATCCAACTCCTATCAGATTGTTTTTTACAATTTAACATTCTATTAAAAAGTTGTGTTTGTCTTTAATCTAGAAACTAGTCCAACATAATATTTACACAACTAGCTGTGCCCACGACTTCATTCGCGTGGGGTATACGATATATATTGCGTGTATTTTGTTAACTTTTTTCCTAATCATCAGCTGTTTAAGAGGAAAACATGCGAAAATCTTCGATTTCGATGAAATAAACGCTAAATGTTACACGAAGCTTGCGAAAATGCACCAGTCAAAACCGCATTTAAAAAGGTTAAGCCGTTTCTGAGATTAGCGTGCACAGCCACAAAGAGGCTTACGGTTATATATATATATATATATATATATATATAGATAGATTACACAATGATTTTTATTCAATCTCTTAGAATATAGTTTCTGATGCTGAAATGTTAGTGCCATGGTCATTTGAGAGATTATCAGCACTCCCTCGTCCTTAAATACCCACAAAGCCATAAACATACACACATACAAATTATTGTATCAATATTTAGTTAGTAAGTAAGAGCAGCAATTGCAACTGCAACAACAATAACAGGAACTTCTATGGCACATTTAATTGTTTGTTTTAGCAACAAAAGTAACTTATAAATTCTCGTAAAATTTGGTTCGTTTTAATATTTGTGGCATGCCGGACACACAGCCAATGCTTTGCTTTATATAGTACATCACCATCATTACCATTACCACAACAATATCATTATGATCATTAAGAATTTCATCATTATCATATGTATATTGTATTCTGTGTATCTATTACACTTTGCGTGTTGCATATTGTAAATTTTGTTATTGTTATTGCATGTGTAATTAAACAAAAGCATTTTGTTGTTTCTAGTTTCTCTTCTTAGTCCTTTTTGTAGTACGAGTATTATTTACACTTTGCCTTTATTTAGTATGTTGCATGTTGACTGGTCTAAATTATGCAACTCTCTGCACTATACGTTCATTATTTGACTCTCAGACAGAAAATTAGTTGATATCTGAAACATAGCATTCTGCCTTTTACCACAAATATGCCCAGAATTCGCAAGCGACTGCGAATGAACAATTTGACATTTAAACATTTCAACAGTTTAGTTCAACTGGTCATGCCACATGAGCCACACATGATACTCGTGTGCAAATTGTTTTATTTTATTGTACAAAATTTATTAGAAATATTTTGATTTTGTTTATGAGTTTAGATACTTGTTTCTGTGTGTTAGCAAGAAGTTCATTAAACTAATTTACTATTGCAGTTTGAGGTTTTCAGAAATTCAAATAACAAACAAAGTTTTATATTGCAATACATATTAGTCAATTTACAACAGGACTTTATGGTTTTATAGAAAACCAAATAATAAGTATAATAATGTTAATATTAGTTGAGATTTCAAATATATGAATAGCAAAATAAGTAAATCCATTCTGACGATTCAACTTAAACTTATTTAATAAGATTCAAAGTAATTTGGAATCTTAAGCAAACCAAATGAAAAAGTTATTTGATGTACAACTACTTTGTGTAAAATTTCAGTTTAATTAATTTCAGTTTAATAGACGAAGAAACATCTCAACAAAACGATATTATTATTGCCTGCAGTTGTGAAAAGTATAAAATTAAATATTTCGTTAAAAATGTTAAGAAAAGACAAGTTTTCTGTAAAGTATTGAAAGCGACACCTATTAACCAGTCGGAGAATAAAAATTTATAATGTATATTAATATACCATCTTTTATTTGAACACAAGTCATTTGAAGTTGACGTGTCAGCCTATTTGTTAACAGTGGAAATAACTCAATATCGTGCAGTGATAAAATTTTTGGTTTTGGAAGGTTTATCACCGACAGAAATCCCCAAAAAATTGGTGGAAGTCTTAAATGATTTGGCTGCCAGCGACTACTAGTTAAGATAGTTTTTCGTCAAATGAAAAAGCTATTGCAGCTGTAGAACATTAGCTTCCGGAAAATTGTGTAGAGATTGTATTAAATTATTTCAGGATCATTGGAATAAGTGTATTTCAGTTGAGGGAGACTATACATACATATATTGAATAAAATAACTAATTTCATTTTAAAATTAACATTCTTTCAGTTTTGCTTTCAATACTTTTCAACCAATATGCATATAATTTTCCAAAATAAGTAAACTTTATTTATAACAATGTCAATGATTTGCCATCACTTTTGAATGCTATTTTTCAGCTTTTTTTGCAACTCTTGTTCGCTGATCTTGAACAAAAGAACTTGGATAATTGTTAAGAAATGTCCAAAAACATTTCGGCAAATTTATAAATCTCCTCTTCAGTCTCTTTAAATGTTTTTCTTCTCTTCTGATGTTGTTATTTTTATATGGCTTTTACTTAATATCACCTAAGATTAGAACATTGATCAGTTTAAAAATCAATTATAATTATACATATAATTCTATTCATTATTCTGTTGTTCCTCTTAAAAGATCTTATAATTTCTCATAATGTGAAGTTTATAATTTGTTATTTTCTATAAAAAGTGAATAAATTAAGGTGACATATTCAAACCTGGTGTCAGCATCAATATACTACAACCATTTGACGAATCATTTAAAAATAAATTTCGTCACAAAATTGTTGCTACTGTTAGTGTAAAAAATCACAGTTCGGTACATAATGGGGCCTGGATACATCGTTTTGCACTAGCATGATTATTTTGGTGTTAAAAAATTGTTTTATGAATGGCTATGCGACACTTGAATGCACTATATCGGAGTGGCTAGAAAATGTAAGATACTTGTATGACAATATGGGCTTTCTTACACGTCAAATATACCAAAAACAAATTTTTGGAAGTAGCCTAACAGTAATGAAAACTCAATTGACCAATAATCTACAAACAAATGATGTAGTACAGAAAGAAAACTAGGCTTCATAAGATTTTAATAAAATGAGTTATGCACAGTATGGAAGTCATTTGATTTACTCTCGACATGGATTTATTTATACATCGCAAAGCACAAGATTTCTTCATTCATTAATGAAAAGAAACAATTGGAAATACAAGTATCCCCTGCAAGAGATGACAAGTATATGCTTACTCAGCTGAACCAGAAAAAAATTAAAAATCTGATTCCGACTCCCACTTGATCAATATCTATCTTCTCTATCTCTATATACATATATAAAAATGAATCGCTAAAAGTGTTGGTAAGCGCCGAACTCGAGAACGCCTGGACCGATTTTAATGAAATTTTTTTTTGTTGCACTTATTGGGTCAAGTGGATCCGGTAGGTGGCGTAGTTTTGAAGATACCGGCAGTTTTTTACTTTGCATATAAAACTTATTTTAAAATCAAACAATTCGCCTTTGTCAAATATAGCAGATTATGTCAATATTAATATTTGATTCGTATTTTTTAAAAGTAAAAAGAGAACAGTATTATGCACTAAACCACGTCGGAAGCGTAGCAAAGCACGCCGGGTACGCTAGTATTTAATAATATAGGTATCGATATTATATATAGAAAATAGATAGACAGTTAGAAGAAGATGATATTTGTGGCGATTGTTACCAACACTGGAGAACAAAACTGACGTTGTCAAATCTAAAAAATTACCTTGTGCAAAGAATATAAGAGAACGAAGTAGCTAATGGGTAAATTATTGGGTAATTATTATGAGTAGTCTGTCTTTGAAAGGCAAAACGAATCATAAGGAATTGTAAGTGATACTCGCTATGCTGACTACTCTTCTGTTCCAGCTGGTGCGCCGAACAGTTTTAAAAGCATAAAACCAATAACTTTTTCTTTAATTGCTGCCATTGTCCGCATTTCATGGCATTTGAGCATCAATCGACGATCAAATGTTACAAACATTTTGTTATCTATACTTCACTACATTTCGTTTTGTGGTTGCAATTTTGAAAACCTCATTAAACTGCACAATGAAATTTGTTCTAGAATACTACGTTGTTCATAAAAACTACTTAAAAAAAAAATGGATTTTTGAACAACTTAGTTAGTTACTTACAATATGACAAGATGTGTGGATCTGTTCAATTGTCAATCTGTCTGCTTGACCTTATGTTACCCTCATTGATTTTTACATGTGCCGACACTGTGTTCTCTTCATTATTCACAATTACAATTTCGTTTGCATTCGTTACTACTATTAAACTTGAAACTAAGCTTTGGAACTAAATCAAATAAAGTGTAGTGTTAAACAAAGAGGCGAGCACAAATGATACAAGATCAAGATCAATTAATGCCTCTAGAAAAAAATGCTAACAATTGTTTGCAACTGCTAGTATCTTTGTATCAAGAGAACATACCACCGCAGTTGTTCTTCGACACACGAGGACCAAGACACAACGATTGATCAGCAATAAGTAGTCGGTTCGAAACGTTTAATATGGGGGGTCTTGATGCAACACTGTGTCCATCCTGTCATATTACCATATTCTTATTCTTTATTTTGTAACTCTAACAATTGTAAAGTCATTTAAATAAAATATAAACCTTAAATTTCTTAGTCTCATGACCCTTGAATTAACATTAGTGAGAAACAAGCTTGTACATCATAAGACCCTATTTTCAACATATATTTTTTTGCGTAAGAGAATAAGCCTTTTAGTTTAAAAAACAAAATATTTGATGCAATTTCCCAACCAAATTCGTTTAAATTATCCAAATAAAATTAAGTATGATTTTATTTCGGACCAAGATTTAAATTTAAGTCAGTCAATATCATGTTTCCATGTTACTTTTCTAAGTTGAAATTATGAATATTCTACAAAAAACATAGAATTTTTTAAAGTTAAGACAGTTAATACAAAAAAAAAAAAAAAAATCTTAAGAAATAAAATGATAAACCTTTAAGCAGATTGTCGATTTAATTCCCTTCTATTTCAACATATTTTTCTTCATAGCAATGTAATATTGTTTTGGGATAGCAATACATTTTTGGGGGCTGATAACCAAGTTAAACTCATCAAACTATTTATCCTTGAGGGAAGGAAATGTTATTGTTCTGACTCTATTATTCAGAATAAGTGTGAAAAATATGGGGAAAAGCAAACTGAATGTTCGTTGTCTTTTTTATGATCTGAAGTCTGTCGGTAAAGCGTTTGTCCATCTAAAGTCTACGAGTAGACGACACGCGTAATAGTGTAAGGAAGGACAAGAATAATGCTCCTGACATTTATATGATAGTGTAAACACATCATTTGCTCTATTATCCATTACAAAAACACTCATTCACTCACTCAGTGACTCACCCCAATCTCTTCTGCAGTTATGTTCCCTTATACAGAGTAAAATATACTAGTAGGCAAACACACGTACGAAAGTGTATATCCTGAAAGGACAACAGTTTTGTTTTCTGAAATCTATTGCGATTTTAGATGATGTACGACGTTCGTGTGTAAAGCACGTTTCATGCTTCTTATAGTATAGCAAAAGTTTGTAGATAAATGTGACATAAGACATTAGTGTGGAAGATATAGAGAAGAGAATGCATTCAAAAAGGACATACGAGTAGTTATTCCATATACACTATTCTGTAGATACACATAACGACAATCAACTGAAAGCGGATGCTGGATGCGAGTATAAAAGCAAACCTGCCAAGTAGCAACCTTGCCAGTGCAACTTTCTTGCTGCTGCCCTTATATCTTGGCATTCATTCATTCATTCATGGTATTTTGCAACAGGAAGCAATCAGTAAGGACACTATCTAGAGAAAAATTTCTATACTCAACTGTTGTATGTTGTGTGTTTGTTGCACTTCGTATCTACTTCATTGAATTCATTCATTCATTTTTTCATTCATTCATAGTTCACTCTTTGGTTCAGTCATCCATTCATCTGGAGTCTGTTAGTTGTTGTGCTGCTCCTTCTGTGCCCCATCTGCTGTTATCCTTTGTGTGTTTGTCTACTCTTCTGTTGTCCTATCTTATCTAATGTGAAAGGTTCATTGGTTTCACTTTTCTGTCAAAGTAATAAGCTGGAAATGTTTGCTCAGGAGTTGCCTGCTTTGCTGGCAAAGGTAAAAGGATAAAGAAAAAATATATCTAAATTGAAAAGAAGACATTCATTTCAAGGAAAACTTTTTACATTTAGATTCACTAGTGAATGCAATGCAATTGCACACTAACATTTCCGGCTCGATGTGTGTCACAAACACAAAACTCAGCAAAACGCAAAAAGAAAAACAATTTTAGCTAATGGCATCACTTCTCTAGAGTTTTTTCTCTTAACCATTTTCTTTTTTCTTATTTTTTGGCTATTCAAATCAACAAAATACTAAATAAATTAAGAATATCATCATCATCAGCTGATAATGCATTTCAATCAGTTTAAAGTCAATTATATTCTTAAGCCCTTTTCAAGATCTTGACAGGGAAGAAATCACTCGACTGAATCCACATCCATTGTTGATGTTATTGTACTTAAATCATTCGATTAGTACCGAAAATGCTTTAGAAATAAGTCATGTTGTCCTCAGCCTAACATATGACTGATACCCTTAGAGATATCAGATGTAATCCTTTCCTTTGATTTATCGTCGCGTGAGTAAGTTTCGTTAATAATCAATTCACTCCTAGTTAAGCTTTAATCTCTGAGACTCTCAAATCGTATGGGCAAAGATGGCATGATTATAACTAAAGATTTTTGTGCCTCGTTCATATCTGCTATATTGTTGGGCGACAACCCTTTTAAACCTCTATTTATAATGTGTGGCATTATATGTTCGCAAGTCAATTCCTTCAAAAACAGTTTACGGCATGTATCCTTTTTAGCTTCATTCCAATCCGGATATATTTAGCAGCTATGCCGCAAACGTCAATCAAATTATAAAAATGTGCGGGTTTTTTATTTCGCAGAAAAAGCATGACACATTTAGTCAAGTGTATCTATGCCACCCTTGGTAGCATTGTAATACAAGTTGATCACAGATTTTTTTAGGTTTTGTATATATTTTGTATGTATCTGCTGAATGGCCCATTGTGGAAAGCAGAAGAACAGTTTTTTTTCGGAACATAACTAACAAGAGTGATATTCTGTCTAAATCCGAAAAGGTTGCTTTCAGGCTCTCGTTGCTTGCTGGGTAAAAGGTTCGGTGGAATTCATGCTTTATTTTGAAAAGAAACTTGCGAAATAGTTTTCGACTGTTCGTGTTTTCACAAAGTTTTTGAAAGATTTGTTTGTCTCTTGCCACCTTCTTTACCTGGGAATACCATACAATGGATAGCTAGTTACACTATCACAAATCCACCAAATTTTCATACCATATTTCTCAGGTTTTGATGGCATATATTGTCGAAATGGTACTCTGCCTCTGAATGGAATCAATGGTCAAGTTGGCTCCTGGCATATAACTTTTTTTTTGGCTTTTTATTATTATATTCCAAATAAAAAATATATTGGATAAAATTCACCTTGCAATCGACGATAACTTTTGTGGCTTTGCCATCAAATCTTAAATTGCGTGACAATTTAAACGTAAACACAATTTTTATACAAAATAATAATTAATTTACAAAAATTTAAATATAAATAAATAATAATGCATTGATATTAAAATAAATTTAACTCTCTAATTGAAAAACTATCAAACTTCCATCATTTGTATGGTGTGTAACCAGATGGGAGTCAAATCAATAGAACTACGAATATTTATTAAACCCAAGAAGTGTTTCGAGCAGGTTTGTGGTTTGCTAGGACCCATATTCGTTTAAACTATAAGGAAAAATAGTTTACTAACAAAATAATAAATAAAAAGGTTTGTGTTATAATTAAAACAATTATATCTTTTTAGTTTAAAAAGAAGTAAGAAATTAAAAATAATATTTAAATTAAAAAAAAGAATTAAGATTTAAAATATCTTTTAGTATTTAATAGCTCAAAATATTTACCTTGCTTTTAATCCAAATTTATAACAAATTCTACAATGGATATGAGTTCTTAAATCAAGGAAACTTAATCTTAAGACAATCAAACCAACCAAAATACAAATGATAAAACCCAAATTAAGCAGTATTGCTAGAAATGGGTGCTCATTTCATTAATGAGCAGCCAATGATTCGAATTTCATTCGACAGCAACCACTAAGAAAATTACGTCATTCAGGGGTTATTGTTGTAGAATTGGATTCGGATCCAAGTCGAATCAATTCATGATTCGATTTTGATTCAGAATACCGACTGGTTAGTGTTGATCAATTTCTGGTTTTTGAGGTGATTTTTGTCAGTCTTCCTCTTCTTTTTTTGTGCTCCAACACAAAGCAGCTGATGATGCCACATAACATTTATAAGTAAACCATAAGTTGTTAGTTTTTTTTGAAGGATTTTAATAAAATAAGTATCAGGAATGAAAATGGGAGCTACAAGAACTATTTGCATATGTTGCAAAATGTTCTAAATCATGTATTTTTCACAAATTTTTAATTGTAATTAAACCAATATGCTCGCATAGTTCCACGTACCAGCTGTTCATAATACAAAATATACGGTCTGAATGAAAAAATACATCAACGTGAATTCAGTATTAGACATGAGTGTATGGTTGTTTCAATTGCGACACAGATTTTGACACAATGTAAATACGCTCTAAGACTCCACTGGCAAGAAAGAGACTTTTGCATTTTTTTTCCATTTCTTATGATCTTATATTGAATACAGTCGTAACTGTTGCTAAACTTGTAATTGGTTTCCACTTAAGTCTCGAAGACCGATAGTTTAGTAAGCTCGAATATTGCCATTCTAATTTAACCTATATTAACTTAACTTAGCCCAGTATAATCTATAGAATATTCGGAATCTTTTATTAAAACTATTGGATTACTCTTATGAATAAAAATGTGTTGGCTATATAATGATATAAAATACTGGATTGCAGACAAATAAGGTCGTTTTGTTATTTGATGATGATGTGAAAAATGTTTGGGCGCATACCTAACTAAAGAATAACAAAAGAAGTTGAGATGAGTTGCAGTCAAGTTTTATGTTCATAATATTCATTATTATTTATATTCATTATTATGAAGAAAATTTTGTTCAACTCAAAGAGAATGTGATGTGGAGTGAAAGAAAACTGTAGTAGTGTTGAAACTCCTCTGAGGATAATTTTAGTTTTAAAACTTCACTTGTATAATATAATAAAATTCAAAACCTTCCAAAAATTATGCAAAATAACTAAGTTGATTCGCATCACAGTTAACATACATGAAAAGGGTCACGTTTCAAGTCTCTTTTTTGTCTCTTGCTGCTTCCCTTAACAAGGACAATAAACTTGTAATTTTTTATAGCCAATTGTCAAGATGTAGAAATGCAATGCAAACTACACATGGAATATTATTAACACATTCCTGTTTTTATTGACTTTTTATAGTATTATAGTTGAAGAGGCCAGAAGGAACATTTTCCTACGCAAAATGGTGCAAAGCTTCATTTTATGAGACTCAAAGACGCACTTCGAGATATGCCTCAGAAAAGACTCATCTCTCTGTCTCTCAGACCACCCCCTAACACTGCTATAGTCTACGTATAGTACTCATATTTATTCGTGTTACTACATACAATAAATTTCAAACGAAACGAAAAACTTATGTTAAATCAGGTCACTTCCGGGCACTTAAAGAAAAGCACAAAGTTCTTAACCAAACCAAACCAAAAAAAAGAAACACTCTGCATAAGAATGAAAATTCAGAAGAACTTAAGATGAGAACATAAAAAAATGAACAACGATTCAACCTCTTAAGAATCAAAAGTAAAAGAATCACCAAATAGTAGTAGGACGATAAAAAAGAGAAAAGACTAAAGGAGGGTATGAGGGAAAGAGGCAAAAATTTTAACAAGCAACTGGAAGTAGTGAAAATATTGCAAATAAAAGCAAAAAAGGCAAACTTTAAAACTGAAATATATTATAGAGGAACAACAAGAATCTTGATAAGAATTGTAGATCAACCAACCGACTACATATAAGCATTGAATTTGAGGGTGGTGGAAACAAGTTGCAAGCAGCAGGCGGCAGGCAAACAGTAACAAGTTGTAGTTCTAGTAGTTGCAGTAAACTTAAGAAAAATACAGCAAAGGAAATGGCAAAAGTCATAAAATGTCGAGTTTTATGAGTGCAAAGCGCAAGAGTCTAATCTTGGTTTAGCATCGAAACTTGTTAGTAGTCAGGCGACCCATTGGAATGGGACTAAGAATACAAGCTTGTTCAAATGGAAGCATGCAAGCAAGGATACCAGTATATGTAGTGTAAATGACTATGTATGTATTATATAGAATATTTGTATGTAGAAGGAAACCTTTTTGCACTTTAGACAAAGTGCAACTGGAAATTAAAGCAATGGCCTTGGTGGGATGGGAGTAAGGCATACAAAGATGGGTTGAATGAAATGAGCTACCATTGAGTGGTGGCTTAAAACATTAGAATATTTTGTATGTGGCAACAATGACATTAAATGCAACTTATTTTGACTTATGTGGCATGTGAATTGAATGTGAGTGAAAGGAAATAAGGGGAACAAAAATGCTTTTAGCCAAAAAATCCATTTGCATATTGTCGCCATCACTACAGCTAAGACCATCATCATTTTCATCAACATTATTATCACCAACACAATCATCATCATCATCATGATGAGTGTTGTTTTTTTTATTCAAACAATCATAAAATAAAAATTTTGCAACTAAATAACTTTAAATGCCACATGAGTGGCCATTAGGGCCCTTGAGTGGTTTTGTTACAATTTTTATTCATTTATTTATATATTTTTATTTATTTTAAGTTTGTTTTCTGTTTTATAGGGAAAAAAAATAGCAATTTCTGACTATGAAAAGTTTTAGAACCAAAAAACATATAAACTTTTGGGACAAAAAGAAATGGAATAGAATCTGTGACATTTTTTTAATGAATATTTTAAATTGAATGATATGAAAATATATTCTATTCTTATGTATATTTCCAGAGCTGTCTTCATTGCTGATCAACGTTTCTTGGCGCTTAAACAACCCGACAAATATTGGACACTCCAGATTAAATATGTACAGGCTCGTGACGCTGGAGCCTATGAATGTCAGGTCTCTACAGAGCCCAAAGTTAGTGCACGTGTGCATCTTCAAGTTGTTGGTGAGTACCATACTCTACAATCTAATACTAAGTCCTTGTACTAGTCCTTGCTTGTGTGAGCACTCTTTACTTACAAAAATCATGACCAAAAATAGTATGCAAAGCCAAACCTAACTAAACCAAATATGGAAACAACTTAAAAGTGTAGAAAACAACTCTTTGTATTACTTTGTGTCCTTCAAGTCCTGCTGGAGCAGAAGGCTGAACATGCAATTTCAATTTTTAAGCAAAAGTCAAAGGTCAAGTGGAATGAAATTTGTGTGTGTGTGGTGTATGTGTGTGTGGTTGCCAAAGTCATAATGTAGTGCAATGAAAATATGGGAAAAGATGCATACAATTTGAATAAGTTTTCATTCTTTGTTGTAACTTGGAAGAGAGGAGATTTTTATTAAATTCAAGGAACTAACCAACTAACCATATCTATTATTGTATGTAGAAGCCAGAGAACTCATTCTTAGTTTTCCTTTTCATAATATGTATTGTACATAAAATAGTTCTATTTGTGTGAGGGTGAGTGTGTGTAGCAATGTGTGGTTTCATGTGTGACTGAGTTTGTTCTTCTTATTCAAATTACTCACAAAATTACATTTAAATTGTGGCTAAAATATTTTTCACTAGAACAACTCAAATTCATACTGACCACAATAAAGATTCCTTCATATTTTGTTTCATTTTATTTTATTTTTTAAGTTAACGAGAAAAGTTTCTTTGATTTGTTGGAATTTTTCTCTTCGTTTATTCAGTAAATCAAATATTTTTCTTTATGTGTGAAAAATTAAAGGAAATTATATCATTGCATTGTTTTCAAACAATCAAGATATGTTGGATGAGATTAGTTTAATGGATAGTTGTAAATTTAAAAATAAATAAAAGATTTAATAAAAAAATTATGGAAGGATAATTCTTTAAATTAATTGATTCACCAGGGATGGTACCAAACTTGAGTCAGGATTTGTCTTTCCGATTAATTTGCAAATAGATATTTTAGATAAGTATACTACCGGTGTATATTTTAAGCTTATATTAACTGGATTTTACACGTTTTTTGGCGTGATTTGCTTATAAGATTCGTTGAAAGATTTCGTTTTGCTTGGGGGATGACCAAATTGTGAGGGGAAGTTGTATGCCTGTTTGTATGAAAAATAAAAAAATTTTGAGTTTTGTTAAAGTTCTGGTAATCCAATGTGTAGTGTTTGTTGGAGTTGTACAATCTCATACTGAGTTTAATTTTGATTTGAATGTTGAGCACATCGTTATGTATTTCGATAGCAAATTGACCTGGGCACATCATACTGGAAGCATCCATTCTAAATGCATCACAAAACGTAAGAAACTTAACTGTTTTCACAAAGAAAAAAGTAAGCTGCGTTTTGGCAACAAAGTCCTTATATCGCACGAAATTGCGATATTCTCAACATGTGTGAAATCGACGCTACTGTATGGAAGCGAAACATGGCTGATCTCGAACTCCATCACGCAGAGACCTTAAGCTTTCGTCAACAAGTGTTTGAGGGTCATATGCAAAATATTCTGGTCTAATACTATTTCTAATGAGTCACTATGGCGTCTAACAAATGAGGAGCCTATACTGAAACATATTAAGCGTAGGAAGTGGCGCTGAATTGGCCACACGCTAAGAAAGCAGCCAGAAAGCATCACGAGAATGTCGAATGGAATCCGCAAGGAAGCAGAAGCCGCGGTGGGAATTAGCTGATATCAACAGCCCATGGGATGGCGCTAAAACAACAGCCCAGAATCGTGTGCGATGGAGAAGCCTTTTAGAGGCCCTATTAAGACTGTTAAAAGGAATAAAAAAAAAAAAAGTTCTTCATCACTCCTATGTGGTCATACTGAATCCAATTATGGGACACTCCTTTCCATATAAAAAAGATCTAAGTTTTACAAAGCAAAACATTGCGTCTAATAACAGGTGCCCCATGGTAAGTCTGCAACAGATCTTTTCGTAAATACCTGAACATTCAATTTATCGGCAACCAAATAATCTTTCAAAGAAGTTGTTATAGTGAAAAACAATTTGTTCAGCCGCTTTTTATAGAAACGGCTCTCGCACTCTAGCTACCGTCCCTTTGGTTGTGCCTCTACATAACGGACATTCGCCGCTAGCGGCTGTTGACGTTGGTTATTTAGCAGACGAAAGTATTGCCAGGAGACGGTGGCTTAGTTGTGATATGCAGAACAGAGCATTTTTAATTATCGTTGTTTTTTTTTTAATAAAATTAGATCTGATTCTATTTCAATAAAGTCAACATTCCATAAATATACATAAGTATATTCAAATGGTATTCCGTCCCAATTTAATCATAGACCAATATCCCCATATATGTTCTTATATTAGTCCATTTCAGCATTAAAAACTATTAAACTATCCAAACCATCTAGCTAAAGCTTGCGAGGAAAAGGTGAAAAAGAATCCATCCTGGAGAGCTTAAAAGTCGTTCTATTTTGAAAATGGGAAAATGGAGGATTTTTACAAAATGCATGGGTTTATTGTTGCTTAAAAAAATATGCTAGAACTGTTGGACTCAAAATTATTATTGTTTCGCACGTTTCAATTAATGTGCTGCCAATTGCTGCTGTCGAAAATTTTAAGTGTTCAGACGAATTCCCTGTACCTAAAAATCGCAAAGTATGGTAATTGCCAGTCGGTTGTCCGCGTTAATGGCCTTCCCTAATAAAGTGTCGCCTTTTGTAACTTGAACTGAAACTTTCCTTAGTAGTTCATTATAAATTAAATCACCCATCCTCATAAATTCTCTTAATCGCAGGCTCATTTTGTTTTATTGGCTTTAATAATTTATTATTTGAAAATTCATTTTGCTTTCATTTAATTTTTTATCGTCACTTTAACACATTGGCATATAGAGAAAAAATGAAATTGTATGAAATGGCTGTAAAGTGTGTGGCAAACAACAAACTTCTTTAACCAAACCAGTTATACGATTAATCGCATAATGTGTTAGCCGCATTTTATTGCTCCTGGTAATACGAATTTCAATATTCGATTATATTTAGCCAAAGAAAAGATGAATATCCTTTCATCATTTGAAATGAGCTTATGCTTATTGGGCGAGAATTTCAACTTTAAACAATTCACTTAATTAGGTCTCAAATATCTGCTCAAAAAAACTTCACTTGGAACAATTTTGGAAAATAACTAAATTAACCAGAAACAGAAATCAATTTATACCAAGTTTCTCACACAATGGCTTTATTTACACCACACGGCAAGAAAAAGCCAATACACTTAATAGAGGAATTCTTCCGTGACAAGCACAAATTAGTCTTTTGGATATCGCCAATAGTGATATGGTCAAATTCTCTATAAGTGAATTGACTGATGAGCGCAACTCAGATATACCTCTGGTGACAACCATAGTTCGAGCGTTAAAAAAAGGAATCACCAGGCATTGACAGCCTCCCTAACATAGGAATTAAAAATCTGCCAACAAGTGTCTTTCGTCATCTTGTTACCTTATTCAACGATTGTCTTGATATCGGCTAAATCAAAATAATCACAATTCCTAAACCTGGACTCACCAGATAATTATCGATCTATTAGCTAACTGTGTTGTTTTGCTAAAGTTTTTGAAAAAGTTTTAAAGCAATGTCTCTGCCTTCATTTAGATACATTATCTATTATACCAACTACGAAATTTGGCTTCAGGCCTCATATGAACTGCATAGACTCGTTTGTCAAACTTAAGCAGTACGTCAAGAAAAATATGCAAAATATCCAGTCGGTTGGGCTTGTCACCCTAGACATACAAGCGGCATTTGACACAGTATGACATGAGGGATTAGTGCACAAGCAAATAACTACAAACGCACCATTTTACTTAATAAAAATTATACAGAGCTTTCTCACCAATTGAAAATTCGTTATCGACCTGCAAAGTGTCCAATCGAGTGTCCAGGGTATCACTGCCGGAGTACCTCAGGGTTCGGTCTTGGAACCCATTTTGTATAATTTATATACCCATGATTTACCTGTACTGGATAACTGTAACACATCCGTCTTTGCAGATGGCACTGCCTTTTACTGTACAGTAAATAACTTTGCCGAAATACAAAGTACACTTCAAGTGTATTACAAAATGTGAAAAATTTAGCTTAACGCTGAAAAGTCCTTTGCAATTCTCTTTTCTAGTAAAAGAAAAAATATCCACTTACCAAACGCTAATCTGAGAGTTAATACCAAGGACATAGCCTGGACCAACAATCTAAGATATCTTGGTCTGTACTTAGACAGCAAAATTACTTTCAACATCCACATTGCCAATAAGCTAGACAAGATCAATAAAACTACCTGTATGCTCTATCCTTTGATAAATAGAAAGTCAAAGTTGTCAATCAAAAGAGGAAAATTGTGTGCAAGCCAAACTCCAAGCCTTTAAGTTTAGTCCATTAATTGAAGTAAGCTATGATTTGCTTGGGCATATATATATAGCATGTTTGACAATTATGTTCCTTCATAAACTTCTTGTTCTATAATATTTTAAAAGCCTAAAAAGTGATAACTTTGTTAAAGAAAGCCAATTGAAGAAGTTAAAAATCATTAGATGAGAATAAACTTTTTAATCCAGAATACTTGACCAATTAGATATATCAAATGATTTCACTTAAAACAAAACTTTCAAACATTTTAAGATTTTATCCTGAAATAAACAGAAATATATTCAATATATTTTTCCAAGCTTAAATTTTAAAAAAGTGAAATATCTTTCTACGTAGTAAAATAACATAAAATAATGTTTACCGTAAATATAAGTTGAAAAGAAGATACGCACAAGAAGAAGAACGAAATAGTTTTAGTAGTTTACACACAATTTACGGTACGAAAATCTTCTGCCTCAATTATTTACAAAAATTGCCTCATATTTTCACATCTTTAAAAGGATTTATTTTGATTTCTCCTTACACATCTTGCTTTGCCACTTTCATTCCTTTTTTTCTATTCATGATTTTTTCCATCTTTTTTACCATGTTTTTCTCATTCTTTATAAGTATTCTATAGTATAGTATTTTGAATGGATGCCGTTTTCTTCTTTATATATTTTTCTTGTCTTTTGATAAATTTATTTTTAGTATTTTTCATAAACAACAACAAGAAACTATCGTCAAAATTTGTTTGCTTCTCGTTGTTTTTTTTTTTATATATATTTTTTTAAGGGTTTAAATTTACTGTTTGTTTTGTGATGTTTTTTTTAGAGACGCCATTTTGTGCGCCATTTTGCTTTCGGTTTCAGTGAAGCGCAACAAAAGAACATAAAAATAACTGAAATTTACATTTTTTGGTAACAAATTGAATTCTTCTTTGCTGATTTTGTTGGTAAATAAACGATGTTGACGATGGTGATGATGATGATGGCAATGACGACAACTAGGACGACATCAAGCAAGAAAAGTATGCATTCAAATGAACAACACTGTTAAGCAGTGGTTCTCAAACAGATATAGTCTGTGTACGAGAAAGGATAAAATTGGATAGACAGGCTAAAGATTCATAATAGACCATGGTGATACCTGGTTTGGGCTGTTCTAAGCTTCTGTTTTCGCCTCCGACTTTGGCAGCAATACCGATAGCGTAAGCTACCAGAGGTCCTACACTTGCTGATACCACTTAACACGACTTATGTGCTAAGTTAATGTCAATATCTTTCTCTGACCCGAGGAAATGGCAATAAATTATAGTATATAGCTTGAGAGCCTCTGCTGTAAAGCAATTCATAGTGATAGAAGGAAATACAAGGAAAGTGATGGCTTGAAAGTGAGATAGTGTCAGTGTAAGGGAGACAAAAATATTATACAATAAAATAGGCAAGTGAGAGAAATTCAGACAGCTGAAGGTTTATAGTAAAATATATGGGAATACAAGGAAAAATCATCATGCCAAAAGTGATTTTCACATTTCCGGTTGAGCTAATTTGTATGCTAAGCACACTCATACACATACAATCTGACTATTACACACAGATACTATGTATTACACATATGTAAGTTTGATTTCACTTTGTTGCCAGCCAGCAGCTTGTTAGGCCTAAATCCGATTTCCAAATCGAAATGAATCCAAAAAAAAAAGGGAAAACCAACAGGTACCAGAGAACATGCGATAAACGTGCTAAGCATTCATTCTATCATTCATTCATTCCTTTATTCATTTATGCCGTAGTCACAGCTGCACAAAGAGAAACGAAAAAAAAAAAAATATAAGCAACGCATGAAAAAAAGAAAATTGCCATTAGAAATGGTAATGGTGGGGGGCCAGAACAGAAAAAGGGTGAAGAGAAGCAAATGAGGGAAATTTTGTATGCGCGGCCACATTTGCGCTAATCTAATGACGAGTTAAAGAATAAAAGATTTTCCATTCATGTGATTTTGCAACTCAAAGTTTAATTCAAGAGTAGATTCTGCTTTCAGTTCAAAGTGATGCCACCTCTAGCACACTTATCTCTTGACTTGCCCCATATTTTGACTTCATTTTACCCCCCAAACTTCCATGTTTCAGTGAATACATTTTTAGCTTCGATCAACATAACCATTATTCGCAGTCATTTGGATTTTCGCTTACCTCTCCACCAGACTCTTCACATCAATAACCATGTCCATGTCCATGTTCATATCCCAGTTTTGCCTCCTTGTTGCTGGCCATAGCCATAACCATTATTGGCAGCACCTATTCGACTTATGTAGTAGTTGTCTTGAATGCTGCTGCTGCTGCTGCTGTTCCAGATGCTTAGTATCTTCTCTGTGGCTGCTGTTTTTCCTCCTGGTAATTTGTATTTATTGCATCGTTTTGTCTGTACAAACGACCAGAACTCCTTTTGCATGTTTTCAAAGAGATTTTTTTCCTATTCTATTTTCTATTTTTTATAGTAATTTCCCATTTTTAGGCTTCCTCACTCTATACCCATTTCTATTCCATTCCTTTAGTCCTTTTCTGATTACATAGTATACTACAATGAGTAGTGAATGTTGTGTGTTCAGTCTTTTGATTTCATTCATTTGACTCGTGTTGTCGTAACTGTTCAGTGTGTGGTGATGATAGTGGTGGTGGTGGCATCATGTTACCACCTCCATGCCAATGTCCTTTGGCCATTTTGTGTGTGTGTGTGTGTTTGATAATGTATGTTACTAGAACTATGTCTAATATGTGTATGTGTGTGTGTATCTCTAATAGGCTCGTAGTTTTCGGTCAATTTGTTATGCCAATGTACGGATGTGAATGTATTTTTGTTAAAATGTCTGTTTGAGTTTTGGTTTTGCTTCATTTACTTGAATTTAACGCAAACAAAATAGCAAAAAAAAAACCAAGCATATATACATGTATTTGGATAACCAAATAGATATACTTACATACATAGATGTATATTACATATACAGGGTTTGCCAGTTAGTTATCAGTACTGTATAAACTATGTCAATATATTCACAACATCTTGACATACCAAAATAAATTCAAGCGGATTAAGCAGGCTACAAGCGGAAAACATGCTTAACAAATTAGCTGAAGTTTGAAAGCAATTTGTTATCTATGGAATAATTGTCAATCAGATCGTTTTAAGGAAATTGTTAGTATCTATTGAATCGTCAAACATTTCATAGTATGTGGCTGTTATTAAATATTTTACTTATATGTTTTTTAGACATCTTTAGAGATCAGAGAAAGTTCAAGTAAAATAATTAATAAAATAAATAATTTCATGTAGCAACAGTGATAAATGCGAAAATAATATTGAAGAAATCTTAAAACATTTTGCTGTGCTAATTGACACTCAATTATTACTTTTTGTTTAACAAATTTGTTAGGCATAAGTAGCAAACTGTTGTCAAGCAAATATGACAAGAATGTTCGCCATATTTGGTCTTCTATTAAAGTATCATTCGATATAATGAGTGAACTAAAACCGCTTGGCTCCCCAGATTAATACAAAGGAACAATAGCATTCTTTTAAAAAAACAAATCTCAATGAACTGTTGGGTATTTTGATTTTACACTTGGAGAAAAATTAAATTGGCAATGTCTGATTGCAATAGGATGGATTTGTTTCACTCAAATCCAGAGAAACTATTGCCATTACAAAGAATTTCCCCAATAACTCATGTCATATTGTAGTGATTTGGCACTGAGATTAGTTGATTTGACTCTGCCCAACATTTTGTTATGGAGGTTTTTAAAATTCTAACTAAATATAATAAATTGAACAATTCAATCCATAAAAATATGAATAAAAATTAAAACTTCATTTGCGCAATCATGGAAAAGGCTTCAATCAAGAAACGTTTCTTATCAGCTCTAAAGGAGGTCATTTGCCAAATAAAAATTGCCTAGATGTGTTGCAATAATTCATCCATCTTAATACAACTAATGCCTTGGGAAAGGACAGGTTTCTTAAGGCCCTATTTAAACATTGCTAGTTGGCGAGCTACAAGCCAGTGAATTGAACATTTGTTAGCGAACTCTCCCATTGTAATCATATTGGCTAGCTGCGAGTAAAGTGTTAACAACCACCAAGAAAAGTTGACAGCTGTCTAACTTTACTCCGTACTCGCTGCCTGTTAGTATTTTAACACACACTCTCTCTTATTTTCATAGTGAATCACCATTAAGGCAGCTGTGAGTATTTCAATTGTTTTCAAAATGTTTTGAAAACTGAACAAGTAGACATTTTTGTGTGTAATCGTTACAAACGCACTCTTCAATTCGCTCGTATGTACAATCATTACTTTTCAGCACGCCAACTAGCCAAGTGCAATTGAGGCTAACAGCATATTGCAGAGTTATGAAACATTTCTATTAAATGCGGATAAGTCTCAATGGCCAATCTAGGTTATAGAAACTGAGGGTCTAAGTTGGACCAGACTCCGATATCTAGACAACCATTTCATAGAACCAACTGTAATTACAGACAGTTGAGTTGACTCAACAAAAAAAATCTTTGGATTTCTGATGAATATCAGAATCACGAAAGGACTCGTATTACGGGGTTTGCTACAATAGGCCTAATAAGGTGACAGTGACTAAGAGACTGGCTCCCGCCTTTCCCTTAATCTAACCGATTCTAACTGTTCTGTGTTAAAACTTACTAAGACAATATTTAGTTCTAAAAGTTTCGTCAACTTAATGACTCACCCTGTATGAGTTACATGTTGCATAAGTAAATAGTTGTTTTCATGTATATTTTTTCAGGCTCATTGCACAATAAACTGGATTTACTTTTATATGATTTTTTCATTCATTCATTTGCTGCTGGTTTTCTTCATTCATTGATTCATTTGGTGGCTTTGTTTTGCTTTTATACTCCTTTTTTGCTAAATTTATTCTTCTTTCCTTTCTTTCTTTCCCCCTCTCTCTCTCCACAATTGTATTTTATTTTATATTAACATCTTGTATTTTAATCCAATCTGCTGAAAGTCCTCATCATTCCGTCTTCTATAAATTTGGTAACCTGCTTTTGTATTCCTTTTAGTTGTGTCTCATTATCAGTTTTACTTTTTGTATCCAATGTTTTAATGAACAATTCTTATGCTGTATTTTTTTTTTCTTTCTTTATTTTATTTTGGGTTTTTTATAGTTGATTTTCTCTATTCCTTTTATTCCTGGTTCTAGTTCTTCAGCTTATTAGTCAGTTAGTCATTCAGTCACCCATCAAATGTGACATTTTCATTCTTATTCAGTTTGGATTTTTATTATAATTTTCTTCTTTGTCTGTTTTTTTTTTGTAATTTACTTGGCATTTATTTTTGTTTTAGTTTTTGGAATTTAACTAATTTTCGTAAAAGCATTTTGCCATAAAATCAATTAATTCAATTCGTTCACATAACTTTTCTTTTGCTTTTGCTTTTGCTTTTTCTGCATTCTCGTAATTTTTCTTTTGTTTTTCTTAGTAGAGAAAATTTGAGTGTGCGAATGACGTCAAAAGTGTGCTAATTTTGCTGTAAAATTTTTAAGTTCAAAGATGAATGTTTTGGTAAAAACAGAAAAACAATTAAATAGAGACATTTTTTCTGCTAAGGCAATAATAAAATAATGGGAACGAGTAGGTGGTGGCTTTGCTTAGTCAAAACCATTCAGACTCATTTTGAGCATTCAGTATTGCACTTTAAAAGTTTCTATTGTTTATAAAGGACATAAGGTCATTTGTGAGATTTATATTTAAAATAATATATTAGGAAATTTATTTATTTGTTTTTTTTTTTATCCTGAGATTTATGTTTTTAGGCTTGTTGAAAGTCTTAAGTTAAAAGTTCTTAGCGCTTAAATTAAAAACTGATACCAAGACTAAAATCTCGTACTCAAATCTTTCATCTATTCATAAGCTCATTAATATCCAATAGTAACTCATATTTTGTTGATTTTCTAGTTTCTTCTGAAGTAGTTCAGGTGCCAAATAGATTGTTAAATAATTTTTGTAGTTGTAGATTAATTTCTAGTATTTAGGCAATTTCTGCTCAATACATCATTATAATCTTTATGATTCCAGATAAGAATACAAGTAAATGATGTTTCGTTATATTTGAGCAATGAATCGCTAATATTGAGGCGATTAAAAAGGTCAATTACCAAGTTATGGAGCTTTTTAAGGCCCTTTTCCACTATTGTACGTGATGCATTAAGCCTTTCTGCAATCGTTCGGCTGTTTCATCAATCATTGCCGTGATTTGGTAGTCATCAGCCTTCAATGGCCGGCTAGTGCTTGCTGTATCGTTAACCTCAAAATCTTTGGAAACCAGCTGTATATTTCCCGCACACGTTACACCCTTTTTTGAAATTGGGTTGCATTCTTCCCTTTTCGGAAGTAAAAAAGCAAAATATAACGAAAATGTTGACTTTTCTTTTCCATGGCCACTTCTACAAATCTTATCGATAGTAGTTTAGTCTCAAACCTTTCAAATGATACCATCACTCATTTAAACTTTAGATTAAAGCCATATATAGAAAAATAGTAATGTGCCTCACCTATATAAGCACACTACGGAAGTGAAACTGCTGCACAAAATGTTAGAAATCAAGTTTTAAAATAATAACTAGAGTTGTGTATAATATTATTCATTTATTTCATTATTGAAGAAGCAATTTTAGTGTTGAAAGCATATTATAATTAATAATTGAAATAATTTGGTCAAATAACGTATTGATTTATATGACATATAACAGCAAAGTCTCAGCGACATGCACACAAATTAATATGCGAGATCGGCGTCGTGTAGGGCACACACAAATGAAAAGCATAATTGAAATTCGCTGAATCCATGAACACATATGATTAAAGGCAAGAGCGAAGATGCAACTGTTGGTGGATGTGTTGTTGTTGATAAGTTGTGCACAAAACCAAACAACAGCAACGACCAGGACACTTCCCTTCTCAACAAACGCAAATTCAGATAGAGAGTTCTTTTGTATGTTCACTTGCAACAACAATTACGGCACACACGAAGAGAGAGACAGAAAAGCATCTTCGGCTGGTGGTCGGTTATTCGGTCACTTGTTCGTACGCTCTTCGTAAAGTAAACACACATCAGTAAAGAATTTTTTATCTCTCTCTGACTCATCATAAACATTCATTTTGATTTCTGTAACGCTTTTTTTGGAATTACACCTCGCTAAAGAAGTTTCACTTCAAAAAACCGACATGACCTTTGCACACACCCAATACTTTGTAATACTACTAGTTTCCATTCATAAAAACTTACTAAAAACTCAAACTTCTAGTCACATGGGTTGGGATTTTTGAAAGTCAATTATAGACTACTCGAGTCTTACTTCTTAAGAGATTTTAATTGTTACCCTATAACCTTATAAAAAGTCAACAGAATTAAGCAAAAGCTTTTTGTTCAATACCAATAGTTGATCAATTATGAATAATAAAATTAAAACTACTAGTCACAATCGTAGTTAATATAAGTTTCACTTTTTTGGTGATGCTGATTGTGTAAAGGTAGGCAGAAGAATTCACCAACGGGATTTTGCTAAATCCAAATCATTGGTAAATCTTAAATGATAAATTATGGTGGCAGAATATGAACTTACTAAAATCAAGAAGGTAGGATGTTAGTCACTTAACTTCTAGTAAGTTTTCATTTCAAGAAATTGTATAAGAACACCATAAGAAAAATTTACAGAATCATGGTTAAATCACCAAAAAGATATTTTCATCAAAGGTGTCAGTCAAATGAAACATTGTATTATATTTTCTGACAAGTTCAATGTTTCCTAACTGAAATTGTTTACACTTTTCAAATAAATAGTTTAAAAGAGTTTACTTTCTCCACCCTACCACAAATGTTATTTACACAAAAGTAATTTAAAAAGTTGTAGAGATGCGAAATAACAAAATTCCTATCAAATCAACAACCTAAAATTGTTGTTATCAAAGAAACTTGAAACGAGAGTCGAGTTGAGTTGAGTACATTTTCCTCTTTTAGCCATAGTTTAGTTTGGTTTTAGATTCACATGTTACTATCAAATAGTAAAATCACCCCATTCTTAGTAGTTTTTGGATCAACAAATATCACAAGTTTCTAGAAGAAGAAGACATATATTTTTTGTGAAGTTGATGACGACAAAAGTGACGATGATTTTGACAAGCTGACACAGTTTGAAGTCAAGCAAAGTTGAAATGCGCGTGTTCAACGCGTAAAATCTCTAATACAAATATAAATATAAATACAAACACACATAGATACTTCTACATAGAAATAAACATTTAAAGAAATTTATACACACAGAGATGCTCATATGCACATACACATGTCGATATACAAACACTCATGTATATGACTTCTAAAAATTCTCAACGCAATCATTTTATACAATTTCGGTTTTTGGTTTTTCGTTGGGAAACAAGCATCGTCGTCGTATACGTGATTTTGTGTAAATTCAACAAGAACACGTAACCGACATAGTGTACTCACTATATAAAATTGGAAAAATAGTGCAAAAGAAGTAACAAAACAGAAGGCGAAGAAGACACAATAAGTGACATAAAACAACAAGAACAAAAAGAAGTAAAAAAAATACCAAAAAAACATGAAAATAAACAAAGTAAACCCAAAAGAACATCAAGAAGAAAACGAACTAAGCTATGAAGAGACCAAGAGAAATGCATGAAAACTTAAATGTATGACACATGCCTGATGAAGGTATTCGTGTGTATACTCCGAGTGTCAGTATGACGGAGGCTTAGTTTATTATGCATGTGAGTGTACGTGTGTATAAGTGCATAACTCAATGTATCTTTGCGTGTGTGTGATGTGTACGAAAGCCAGGAAAAGAAAGAAAAAATGCACCCTATGGAATAATCTAAGTGAAATAGTAGGGAGAAAATGCATAAATTTCTGGGTTTGATTGAAGAGATTTTCACCTACAAATTGTCTTAGTTATGAGATTGGAATTTTTCTTGTTATTATTGGGGGCTCATGTTCAATATGTAAATATCTTAAATTTTAGTTAAGGAATATGGAAATTGAAGCTAACATTAGATATGATATATGCAATAATTGGATTGGATTAGATTGAATTGGATAATATAAGGATATGATGAGGATAAGATAAGGATAATATAAGAATATTTAATTCCTTAACAGTCCTAGTTTGAGAATAGGGCCTCCACAAGGCTTTTTCTCCATCGCACACGATTCTGTCCTGTAGATTTTAGCGCCACTCCATGCGATGTTGTTGACATCAAAGCTTAGTTCCCGCAAAGGTATGTTGATCTTGCATCTTAGGTGAGCTGTTGTATCCGAAGCATTTTTCCTTGTAATCGATTGATTTTCATTAGGGTAAGTGATTGGCATACCCGCTAGCGATCTCAAGTGATGGAGCTGCCATCTGATGTCACTTAAGAACAACGCTTCCGCCTGAAGCGCCATTTGTGCCTAATTTGTTTTGCTGATGTTGAACGGAAATTGAGCACAAATGGTTGGGGACTTCGCTAAAGTGTTGTGATGTGTAGTACGTTATATGACAGCGTAGACCGTTATAGAATGACGGAAAAAATTAGGAAGATGGAAAAAGCGCAGGATCAGTTCGTCGGCATTGGATAAGGATAAAAATAAGAATAAGGATATGGATAAGGATAAATATTGGGATAAGGGTAAGGATAATGGTTTTTTATATGAGGTTGGGAGAAATCCCTTCAGATCAATAGGCACCGCCGTTTCTACGTATCTGGTGTCCTCCACTAAACCTCCCTCCTCATCGTCTGGAAAGTATGCCTACTGGAACTGCTTTATGTATTACTTCAGATTAGGCATCCTTTGAGCATTCTTCCATTGCACTTAGAGGTTATTCTACTGGTCACATACGTCTAGATTCACATGATTTCTTGGCATGCGCCACGACTCGACTGATAAGCCCACATTGACCTTAAAATTTCATTGCCATTCTCTAATAGAAATCATACATAACTGAAGAATTCTGATGAGGTGTCTCACTCCTAAAAAGTTTCAGGGCAAGATGAACCAACGATGATAATTTTAATGGAAAAGGTATATTATGATGTCCCTGTATAGGTTTAAAGATAAATGAACTGTTATCTAAAGCTACTCTGTGTGATTTATATTGTAAGAAATCATACACACGTGTTGAAACGATGCAGATGACGAGTCTTACTTTCAAAAAGTGTGTATTCTTTCAAAAAATACTAATACTTGTTTTACTCATTTTTGGAATTAAAATATGATGTTTTTCCCAGCTTATTATACATATTACAGCTAAGGAAATTGCGACTTGTAAGTGTCTTAAAAGATTCTATGTATATACAATTTTTACTAGTCCCATACTAAATACCATTGCCTTCTAAGGCTCTCTGTAGGGTATTTAAAAACTCAAAGTGGATTTGTCGTTTAGATGCAGAAAGAAACTTGGGTTAGGTGTAAATTTACGTGTAGGACGTGACTTGAAGCTGTTAATTCAATAGATTAACATAGGGAAGGAACGAAGGAATACTATTTGTGTGGCAAAAATAAAGAGACATATAAAGACAGTCATACCAGCCACAAACAAATAGACAAGCAAACATAAAAGCCAAGATACAACATCACTTATTCAAATCAAATATTCATGTTTCATGTTTCATTCAATAGAAAAATGTTTTATTCACCTATCTTTATTATTTTTTTTTTTTTTGTATGTGTAACAGTTCCTCGTACTGAAATTCTGGGTGAACCGGATCGTTATGTAAAAGCTGGCAGCACAGTTGTCTTAAGATGCAAAGTACGTGGCGCTTTGGAGCCACCAACCTTCATAATGTGGTATCATGGCACTGAACAATTGGCCGCGGACTCACGACGACATCGTACACAATTGGATCCAAATTTGCCAGAGCCTCAAAGCGATGCCCAAAGCACGGTGAGTACTAAATATAAACTTCAAGTTCCTTCCATAGTTGATGGACAATTGTACCCAAGATGTTTGTAATGTCAACCTCAATATTGAGTTTGTGTTTTGTACATAGAGTAATGGGTCCCTTGTTGATTTTAATTTAATTACGCTCGATTTCAAATATTCGCAGCCTCAAACACGTCCGAACAAATGCTCACAAATGTGTTCGTGCTGATTTTCATAGGAAAATTATAATATTTTACCAAGAAAAATGGCAGATTTTCATTTTCACAATGTCAATTGTTAGTTACTTTCTTCATTCCCTCATCACTTAGTTTAATGCATTTGGTATTATACGTGTATTTCAAAATTTAGCTTCCGCAGTTATTGAATTCGTGAGCAAAATGTATTTTCTGTCCAGGCCAAAGCCAAAAATAGCAACAAACTTTTGACAATTTAAGTCATTCCATGAAAAGAATATACAATGTATACTACAAATACAAAATAAAATGATTCTTGGAAGTTGGAAGACAAAATCAACAATTGTAAAATGTGTGAAAATTCTCTTTTGGATTTTTCTTTCATTTTCTTTATTTTAATTTAAATATTTCTGTTTGTTTTTATGTCAAGTGAAGTTTCACTTACAAAACTTAAATAAACAAAGTATATATATTTATGTCTTTGATTGTTGTAAACAAAGTTCATTGAACTTTAAGAAATAATTTATTTATTTATTTAAAAATTCTAAAAAATTAAATTCATAATTTAAACAAAAAATTTTCTGTTTTCCTACAAATTCTCATGCTTGATTTGATGTTCATCTGGTTATGACCATCATCATGACTGTGGCTATTCACATTGCTGACTAACTTTACTTTACTCTTTACATCTCATAGATTGGTTCATTAATCATCGAGTCGGCAAAGAAACGTGACACTGGCAATTACACATGTAGCCCGTCAAATAGTCCCAGTGCGACTGTTTCGTTGAACATTATAAATGGTAAGTTCACTTTACTTTTGTAGTATATAAGAGAAATAAGTTTTACACAATCAAATATTTTAGAACAGTTTATAGTTAATTTAATTTGAGATTCACTTAGCGTAAGTAAACAATCGAAATTAATCAAAGATTCTTATCCGGCAATGAAATCTATTCATCCAAGACAAATTAGGCGAATTGAAGACACAAACAAAAAGCTAGAAATTAGTAATTTTCGATAACAGAGATTAGTAAGTTAAAAGTACAGTATATAGCTGATAACATCAGAAATATCCAAATGCACTCGATTCCAAAAAAATATTGCCTGTAACAAGTTGGTTAAGAACATTTCTTTGTATTTTCCATCATTAACATTGAGTTGATTGATTGATGCAAGGTCTAGATTATATCAAACACAATAGTTTCGATGGAATCTTGAGGTTGCATCACTCGTTCATTATACCATTTTGTTAAGCCACTTGTAACTTGGACTGCAAGTTAATTTTAGTAGAATGTTTGTACAATGGGTGAACCAACAACAAAGTTCTTTAATTGCAAGAGAGAAAGATTGATTTAGTAAGGATATGATGATATAGAATAGGATATAGATACATACTTTTTAAAGTTATTTCGATGTTATTCAAAAATAGAGTCTGAGAGTAAAAATTAAAAAATTTTCTCACTTGAGTTAAAATGACTTTAAATACAAGAAATTTTAATGATAATCAAAGTTTATCAAAAATAACGAATACTTTATAAATAAATAAATAAATCTGCTAACGAGGAGAAGCAAATGAATTCTATTCCAAATTACTACTTCATTTATTAAAATGTTTCTTTGTTAACAAATTAGCTGATAAGTTCCCGGTCTAATGAAGAAAACACGGATTATTCGGTAAAATTTAATTTTATTTATCAACAAAGTCTCCTTCAAGAGTGATACAATCATTCCACAGCTTCACTAACATATCTTTAGCTTTCTTAAAGATTGATTTGTCTTTGGTCTCAAAGCAGGCGATTGTTTCGGCGAGCACATCCTTATTCTAGCCAAATGTATTTCCAGCGATCATTTTTTTAGGTCTGGTAACAGATAAAAGTCACGCATTGATGCAAAAAGCCTTTTTTATTTCACTGAAGCAGCTGCATACAGTGCTCGGAATCATGAACTAGTTGTTGTTTATGGTCAACTGTTAACACACGCGCTACCCACTTCGGAAAAACCTTTTTTATGTTCATGAAAAATAAGCCTAAAAATCCTTTGGATATCTTTAAAGTATCAGCTATCTCCTGTAACTTCACTTTACAGTTTGTCTAAACGATTTTGTGGTCTTTTTTGATATTCTCCGGAATAACCACCTTCTTTGGGCAACCAGAACTTGTCGCATTATCCGTGTACATACGACCGCATTTAAATTTAACAAAGCATTCAATAATGGTAGATTTAGCTGGTGCCGAGTTCGAATAACACATATCAAGCCATGCTTTCGTTCAATGATATATTTATTCATCATCAAAAGGAATTTTAATCAACACACTTAATTCATTTTTATCCATTGTCTTCAAAATAAAGAAAGTTGCTTTACTAAAACATATGTAGCTTTTCAATAAATTGCTAGATAGTCATGAATTGATTGTATCAATTTTTTCAGATTAAAACTTACTAATTGGTTTTGTATTTGTGGCACCATCTGAGTGTCAGATCGGGAACTTATCAGGCGATGTTATGTTTATACCACATAATCTCCTTATTCTGCACCATGTTAGTATGTAAATATAGAGTCTGTAAAGCTCATTCTTAAACATGTTTCTATAAATCTTATCATTAATAACAGATTTATAGGATACAAAAGCCATGGTAACTTATTGGCTTTTATTCTTCTCTGTAATGTTGGAAAGTATAATAGAATATCTAACTAAGTAGCCACAGTTCACAGGTCTTAATAGTCATTGACACCATACTCAATTTAAGATACTCATCAGGTACTTTAGATATATGTAGTTAGGACAGCTAATGTGGTTAGTAACTTTCTAATTGTTCTTAATAATTCGGTATACCTATTATCTTTTGTGACAATTAATTTTGTATATTTCAATTGCCCATTCTTTTCAGGTGAATCATCTGCTTCTGCTGTAACATCATCTGCATCGTCTACCAGGGCATATACTTTCTATTTATTGAATGCTTTATTGTTCAGTTTCATAATGATTGGTTGTCATCGGACATGACATGTTACAAATTTTATATAATTGCATCACAAGCAGCAACAAAAACCACAGCAGCAACAACATCAAGAACAAGAACAACAACAGCGATATTAACTAATATAAGCATTAAATAAATAAAAAATTTAACAAAATTGAAAAAGAAAATGAAAAACCAAAACCAAAAATAAATAAATAAATTAATAATGAATCTGCCAACCATTGAAATGATGAAATGAAATACATAATTAAACTACTAAAAATATCTAAATGTTACAAAGTCATGCATTTTTTATAAATAAATAAATAAATTAATAACAAAAATAAATAATCTTTAAACACACATACAAACACACACTCACACTCATACACTAACAAAGACAAATACATATAAAAATCAGACATAAATACACTGCCACCACACAACACAAACACAAGATACCATATACAAAATTATAAACACGAAAAACAAAATAAAATAATAATAATAATTATAATAAAATTATATTAAATAAATTTAGTTTTAAGTCTTAAAACAAAGCTTCAAGCATAAATAAATAAATAAATAAATATTATTTATAAATTTTTTGTTAAAATTGAAATTTGCTGTCCGTCTGTTTGTTGAAAATTTTTAACTTTTTGCGACTTGATTTATTGTACAATGAATTTGAATTTTTAAAATTTAAAGTTAATAAATGTTTAAAGTAAGTGAATTTAATAATAATTGAAAAAATATTAAAATTAAATGAATATGATTACTCACAAGTATAAATGAATTCAATTATTTAATTATATTTTCTTTCTAATTTATATAAACAATTTGTTCTGATTTTGTATTTCAAATAAAACCTAAAAAATGCGATACTATTAAAATGAGAACAAATTTCTTCTTATCAAACTTAAGTGTAATGTGAACAGAATAATTAGTAGTATCGACTGTCTTTTGTTGCAATAGTAACACTACGATACAGACTTTTATTCAAAGTAACAGATTGATGATCCTCAGCTGTCAAATTGTGTCATACTGATATTAATTTTATTTGATTATATTGAATGTTCTAATATCATTTTTTCAGAGAGTGCACAAAATATTTATAATGAAAATAATTGACTGGATTTGAATACAATATATTTTGTAGCCTTTTCTGTCATTATTTTTGCGAGATATATGTTATTTATTTTCCATAATTTTTTATTGATTCTCATTTATTTTTCTTTATTTTATTCGAATCGAGACATGTTTCGCTCACGATATAACAAGGGATGCACCAAAACGAGCAAGTTCGTCAGCCTTCTCATTTCCCTCAATGTTCCTATGGCAATTAGGACATAAGAGAGTGATATCAGCTCGACGACTTAGCTCATTTATCGCCGACCTGCATTCCTTTATGAGCTCGGACCTTACAGTGGATTTATGCTGCATTATAACCCTAAGTTAATCTACCACTGTGGGCGCTCTATTTGATTTTGGAAGCCTTCCTTTCTTCAATGAACCCAGATTTTCACTTGGATTGAGGTCTGCGCCTTGGGCTGGCCACTCTTCTTCACCTGATATGGTGACTCTGAGCTGATGATGGCCCAAATAATTTGCATTTGCACAAACATGAACGGCGAATTTTGCTAATATATTTGCAACTACTAACATTTTCTTTTAGTTAGCACGACCAACGAAGAATGACTTTTTCTTGTTTGAAATATATTTAAAGGCACTAAAAAAGGTGGGAGGGAACAAGGATCAGTGAGCAGTGTTGCCAACTCTTCAGGAAACATCATTTGAATTGATTTCATAAATGACAATTAAAAGCAGAGTTTTTTTTCTTCTAAAATATTAATCTTTTTTTTCAAGTACAGTAGTTTATTATAAACATATACTCAATAGCAAAATTTTAAAGAATACATATATCTAAAATAAATGAATAAAATGATTTAGCAGAAAGTTGGCAGCTTCGTAAATTGGAAAACAACTGGCTGTTGTGTTGTTTTTCCATTGCTTCTTCTTTGTACAATATGAGCATGTAAATTTAGAAATTCCAAATATGTGAAATGGAAATTCTTGTCAAATATTTATGTAGGTCAGTCAATGAAATCCATTTGATGTACATACTTATGTATCACACATCTCATTCTTTTTAGTTCCCAATAAATCATTTCTATCAAATTCCTCTGACTCTGATTTTAAGTATTCACCATCATCATCTGATGATGATGTCTCTTCTCCTTGGAACATCATGTTGAGTTGTGTTGGTTGCACATTTGGTTCTTGGTCTTTTTCATCCTCTTTATCAGATTTGTTTTTTGGTTTATATCTTGCACACTTTTCATAATACTTGATACTTTCAAATGTTAAACGATCAGTATGGTCCTCATCACTCTCATAAACTGGTATGCGGAAATTGGTGAAATGCAAATGTTCCTTACAGAATCTCTCTGCTTCCAACTTTCGATTTTTGAATCGCTGCTCTTTCATGTCCCTTTCGGCAGCAGCTAAAGCCTCCTCCCGATGTTTTTTTGCTTCTGCTTCATGGTCCACATGGAAAGGTACACCCCGAAACGTATGATGTAAATCGATATAACATTTTTTCGATGACGTCGGCGCCTCTGTTTTCTTCTCATCGGCTTTAGGTTTTTCCTTTATTCTTTTATAATAAGCATCATTATATGGTTTCAAATTTTTGAAGAACTCCGCCATACTTTATCAATTTAGAATTTAAGAAAAAAATAGGAAATTTAATTTTTGCTTTATTCTCTCTTGCTCTCAACAAAAGAATATAATCTTCAAATAAAATTTTTTTAGAACTTTGACAATATATGGAAAAGTTGGGTATAAAAAAAAAATACAAACAACTTAATCTAAGTGAAGTTGATGATTTTAATAAATTAATGATAATAACTTAATATTTAAGAAGAGGGCACCAATTCCAGGGTCCAGGTGCATGTGCTAGAAACGGTGGTGAAGGAGGCAATGATATTGGTCTTAAGTATGGGCAGATAGTATCGCTACGCTACCGTTATTGGTTTTGCGTGAAAACGTTTTTCATGAACCATTTTTATTGCATAGTATTAAGCAAAGTCTAAATTTAAAATTCTTTGGATAGTGAGAGCTTCTAGACAATTCAACTATCGTTTTCCTTTGAACCTTAATATGATATTACAGTTATGTATTGTCAATAAAAATTAACTTAACAACAGCCAAATAAGGCAAGCCGTTCTCAAGCAATACGCTGACAAAAGGAAAGACAAATTTCAATTTTAGCAACCTTTTTGAACGCCCCTCCCCCTTGTTGACATAAGCGCACCATGAAAAAATTCCTCTTACAGGCACCACATACTATATTTACAGAATATATAAATTACTTGGCGCTACGACTTTAGAGTCACGAGATATATTAAAAACAAAGGCGACAAATTTCATTAAATTTCTGAAAAAGTGTTAAAAACGTTTTCACGTTAAAAAAAAAAAACATTGCATAATCTCGGGGGCATTCGGTCAAATACGCTGAAATCAAAATTTCATAACAAATTTTAAATTGCAGTGCTTGGCAAGCGAAAATGCGCAGCAAGTTAATTTGGAATATGCAAAGTATCTAATATCATGAAAAAGGTTATGACTCCGACATCCTGCCAATATAACCTTGCACTAGCCTTATTAATTGGTCATAATTTGAACTAATAAACCATTGACAACTCTGCCTGGTTGTTAATTTGTGTGGATGATAACGATATCCTAATGCTTGCTTGGGGAGCCGCCTTTATCTAGTGAGATTAATTGAATTTAAATTATTAAATTGTTAGTTCAAAAGGTATGCCCTACTCTTTTTATGGATTTTAGTTCGCTTGGTATATTTCATGAATTTTATAAACCGTCACAGTATTACCCATGATCCATTGGGTTTTCAAAATTATTAATTTCCACTTACGATTTATCCTTAAATAAATATATTTTAAAAAAGTTGGAGAAAAAACTAAGAATATACATAGAATATTAATGAACAGCAAGTTTTTAAATTAAAAGCTGACTCCTCTGAGTCGATGGATTTGCCTACAAGACTACAGCGGAACAATAGCGAAATCATTGGCATGATGCTGAAGTCCTGGTGCATTTTTCCGGCAAAGGAAAGGCTTACATCTTATTTACATTTCTTCAGTTGTAAAATGACTATGCAATATTTGCTTAACCCTTCTCCACTACTGAAAAACAGCAAGCAACTCCATTGTCGCCATGGTAAAACATTTATAAAATTGTATTTCATTAATAAATCATAATTATGTGCGGTTTTTTAATGAAAAAAAAAATCCTAGGGTAACAGGTTGCCCATAGCGAAAAAGGTGCAGAGTTCCTGACAGGTCACGTGGCTAGTACATAGGGTTGTAATTTTTTGTATATTATTTTAAATGAAAGGGACTGAGGGCACTGCAATGAAGAATGGTTGGATGTATGACAAAAGCCATGATCAAAACCTTTTTGAGTTTCGTAGAAACCACAGAATAAAAAGAAAGAAATTTAAAAGGTTTTCTTAAGGCCTAAACTATACCCAGTTTAAAAATTCAATCACTTTACTTAAGGAAGACTTGTTGTAAATTATTTTTATTTTTTCACTTACATTTATAAAGCATAAATTCATTGATTGATTTATAGATCTTATTCAAAGACTTGAGAGAATAAATAAACGAGTGAATACAATTTTTAATATTTTCTATGAAACATGAAGAGTTCAAAAACTAATTGATTTATACTTTCATCATCAGAACTTGACTCTGAAATTTTAATAATATAACTTTTCAAATAAAGAAATTCGTACTGCACTTAGTTTGGGTCTGCGAAAGGGATTAATTTCTTTTGTTGAGTTTTTTATTGTATATTTAAATTAATCTTTTCATTTTCTTCAATTTGTGTGTTACAAAGAAAAATAAAATTTACTGAAATAATATAATACATAATATTTAAAAATAAAACCGTTAATTACGAAAAAGAAAAAAATATTTAAATAAATAAATAAAAAAAAAAAAAAAAAAATGTAAATACTTATTATTATTATTATAATTGTATGTAAATCGATAAAAAAGCATATAAAGAAACTTGTCTAATCAAAACTAAATTAAATTTAAGCTCGTTTTAAGAACCTGAAAATTTAATAAATAGAAATACAGAAATCTCTCCTATAATCTCACTTTCTTTATAACTAAGAATTATCACAGATGTTTAACAATATATTATATGAATAAAATAAACTCAATAAATTCATCTCAATATTTAAAATCTTTAATTACACGAATTTCTCAAATCCTCTCTCCCTCCAAGCATCTATCTTTTAGTTTTCGAATCAATCAAATCAAACAGTGAAAATACTAAAATAAATGAACGACAACTTAAAATGCTACTTATGGTAAATAGAAAAGAAAATAGAATCAAAAAGAAAGAAAAAAAATTATAATAAAAAGTGGAAATGGTGGCGGCGTTGATTTTAGCACTTTGCGATTGCTTTTGAGGTTTTGGTTTTCTTTTCTGCGCTTTAAGGTTAACCGCTGCCTTTGCCTTTGGAATCGAGAAAAGTTTACATTTTGTTTGGTTTCGGTTTACTTTTAACTAAAAAAGAAACACAGATACACATACACACACAAACAACGTTAAATAGAAAATAGAAATAAGATAAAAATAAGAGCCATGAAAACATACAAAGAAAAAACAACCGAAATGATGAAAATTAAGTAGTTGCCATTAATTAAAAGCCACGAAAAGCATTTTCCTATTCCTCATCCTCCGCCACAATTTGCATTTATTTATCAAAAACCACAAAAAAGGAAACCGAGAAATATTTTGAATAATAAAAAATAAAATAATCTCACAAAACTTCTATAAAACATGAAAAAAAAAAACGATGATCCATGACTAAGAAAATTTAATTCATAAAAAATATATAAATAAAATGTTTAAAATAAATAAAAGAAATTGAGAAACTTCATAATATAATTAAATATTTCAAATAATTTTAAGTGTTAAAATTTAAGTAGAAGAAATGAGTAAGGAAAATAAAATATTATTATAAAAAAAACCATGAAATCAAAATTTAATTTTAAGTCTTTCTAAATGTTAAAAATCACCCCAAAAATAAAAAATAAAAAAACTGAAATATCTTACAGCATCCATAATACCCTACACTAACGAATCTTTAGCATTTAAGCGTGAATAAATAAATCAAAAAAAATTAACGTTCTTTAAAACATAAAATAAATAAATAATATTTATGATAATTGAAATAAAATAAAAAATAAAAAAATAAATTAATATAATAACGAAAAAAAGACGGCAAAATAAATAAGAATAGTAAAATGCAAACATAAATTTAAATTTAAAGAAAATGATTTGTAAATAAATGAAAAATATAATAAAAATGAAGCGCTGCAGTAAACAAAAAAAGGAAAATGAGTTAATGAAAACGAGAAAATGGCATTTTAAATTATAATTAATATATATATATTATAATAATGTAAACTTACTTATTATTAATAAATTAAATATTATATGGATGATCTACACACATCCATACATACATAAATACATGTAAAGGTAATAAAAATATAAAATCCAAATTAAAAGAAGAAATCATTCATAAATGCATACATGAATATATTGATTTATATATACATACGACACAAGTATATATAATAATACTTACATTTGTATATGTATGTATTTATGATTATGTAACCCGACGGAAACGAAATGAAATAACTATAAAACTTATGTGAGAAAAATTTAACAAACAACAAAATTTACTGCATTAAATAAATAATAATAAAAATTATACAAAATAATCTGATTTCAATTTTGTTTTTTATTTATAATCAGTTGTGGGAAAGGGTTCATTAATCTTGTGTATCCCATAAAGTTTATGGTTTCTTGATTTGGAATTTCGTAGAAGTTTAGATCATACCTAGAACCAACTTGAATAAATAAGAAAATTTATACAAAAAGAAATAAATAAATTTTTTTTTTTCAGAAGAAGGGGAGTCGAAGTAGAGTAGAATGCTTAAATAGAACTCAGGAGTTTGAAATGAGAAATTTTATCTACTCACCAGTCTCACCAGAACCCATTTATGGAAATGATTGGCACGATGAAAAAAATTGACACCTGACAAACTATAAAAATTAGAGATGAGCTAAACAGTGATAGAGTGATTGTAAACTGTGATTGAGTCACGGTCATTTGAAGGGAGAGACACAGTTTACTTAATTGATTGTGACTCACTTTGATTCAGTTGCTACCTAAACAATCATTTTCTTCATTTATTAATTAGATCATCAGAGGACTTGTCTTTTTCCATAAAGTCATATTCTTTTCCTTCTTCTTTTTCTTGAATCGTCAGTCTTCTTCGTAAGCTTCTTCCACAGCTGCTAATTCCAATGGCATGGTGCACATCGATTAGCAGCTTGATAGCATTTGGCAATCTCGCAGATATATCGTAACAATATTTTATTTCTCTAAAATTATTCTACGTATTATTACCATTATGTGACTTTCTTCCTCTAGTAAACCTGCAGATATCGGCTGATTATACTTATCATTTATGGTAGCCCCCTTTTAGCGTAAATTTCCGTTCATATTATGGGAAGTTTTGCTTTTCGCATTTCATGGGTAGAAGATTGCTACCGAAGCACATGGGAAGCCTAATGTGACAATTTCATTAAGAAAAAAAATTGTAATTAATAAGATTGTGAGCCTGGTTATTGAATTGTAGAGGTTGGTAGGGGCGGCAAAATTTTAATAGCCTGCTGGCGGCAAATGTGTAAATGCGTCACCGCTCACCAGACCTTACAGCAACTTGCAGAATTTTACTGTATTCTAGTATAAGTATTAAAATTTATACAAATAATCTGATATGAAAACGCATTTATTGAATGTGTAAAAAATATGTTTATGTGACAAAGAGAGAAACCCACAATGTAAAGGGTCGTTTAGAATGAGTTGGTTCAACAAACCATTATGTAGTCAGACCAACAGTTTACTATTTCATGCCAAATTTGGCAAAAATAATATATATAATTCAAAACACGTTCAGTCGCGAGCAAAATTGAGTAAATGCTGGGCACTTTACATAAACTTTGAAAAAATTGTTCAATATTTTGAATTAACTTTGAATGATGACAGAAACTATTATAAAATCTTTTGATTTAGGTTTCCAAAATTCAACAAGTTCTAATGCACTTATAAGCAACATCATTTCGTAAGAACAAAATGGGGATATCACATCTTAATTATACGATAGCTACTATACATTCCAAGCACTGGTCGTTTTAGCTGCTTTCCTTTATTTTAAGCACTCAAAAATTTTACAAAAGAAAGCAAAGAAATTATAGTTTTATTTAAATCTTAACAATATTGAAAATCAGCATCGCATAGACTGACGAGTTATAGAGATACTATAAAAATAATATGGGAAATGCAATGCAATATGAAAATAAAGTAAAAATTCAAAAGGCGATAATAAGTTTGATTTATCAGTTGCATGTGCCCAAATTCATTAATTCATTACATGAATTAAAAATTCGGTACAATATTTTTAAAATCTTCCATATCTACCAAAGTTTTTTCCAGTTTTGTTTCGATTAAGTAAGCTTTATGCAAAAAAAAAAAAAAATAAAACAAACAAATGAAAACAAATGTTAATCAGAAATATTTTACGATTTTCACAGTGGAAAATAAAAGCGAAAGGAAAGGCTTAAATTTAAAATGCAAAAACTTGTCATACTTGATGATTTTATTATCTGCGCGAAAACTTTTCGAGTCATAAAAACTTACGTTGGAAGTTTAACAACTAACACAGATATATCTACTTTATACTATACACCAGTGGCGTCTTAAGGGGGACGGCCAAGCACCAAGGGGTGACAACGTGGTGGCACCAAAGGCGTTCTGAGCAAAAAAAAAAAACATCACATGAAGTTTCGTGGACAACCGATATTGACGAGCAAAAAAATCAAAAGGTCGCATAAGAGTTTCATGGGCAACTGTCACGCACCCCCGGATCAAAAAGGGGTGCCGACGTGATGAGCAAAAAAAAAAACAAAAAAAAAAACAGAACAACTTTTGTGGGACAACCAATGTTGGTGAGCAAAACAAACAAACATTCCTTGCTGTTTGTGCGCTTTTATTAAGACCACTACTATACTGCCCCTCTTTTACCCCGCTCTAAATGAACATTACATACTGAAAGAAGAAAACGAAGAGATCAATATTAATAAATGAGAGGAACAAATACAGCAATAATAAAAAAAAAAATACATTCTAGCACCAAAGCAGATCATAAGCCAAGCTTTGAAATAAAAATGCACTGTAACATGAAACAATTGTTGTACATATAGGAATTGTACTAATCTTGTCTGTTTGTGTATTGTTCATTGTCTTGATTTATCACTTCGCACTTCCTTCTCAACAAACGATGGTGAAAACTTAGTCCCAAGGTGTCTGAACACGAGAATTCTGAGAACCATCTAACCTGTTTTGAAAAAAGGAAAATCTTAGAAAATGGATCAGATTAGATATGTGTAGTGCACTCTTTCGAGAGTTTAAGTTCAAGTGTAACTTTTTTCGGAACAGTAAAAAGAGTTTACACGTTATTTTTGTCATTCACTCATCGATGGAAAGTTCGGATAAAAACTGTATGAGTATCGGTCAACAGACTAGTAGAGACATAATGGAGTGCTCATCAGGACGCTGTTAAACTGTTGATGAACAAATTTGAGAAACTTGTTAAAACAATCGAAGACATGTGTGATCCTAGCAGCAGTGGAGAAAATGCCGATACAAGAGAAGAAGCATCTACCCTCTTACCAGCTTTTTGTGACTAGTTTTTTATGCTACCTTTCTTTTCGGTGTGAAGTGCTACAAGAAGTTAACCAGACACAGAAGTATATACAAACATCTGGGATATCTCTGTGTGTCATAAAAATCAAAGCCGTAAAATTTCTTCTTGAAAGCCAATGTATCCAAATAGTGGGAAGAGCTATTTCCTAAGGAACTAAAAAAATGTGAAGAATTGTATATTTCAAGAGGAAGTAGGATATTCCGAAAACGTATGCCAGGAGAAATAGCCCAAGATGCTAGGCTAACATTGCCAGAAGAGCTGCAAAGAACTATATTAGAATGTATTAACAGATTTTACGGGGAACTAGACCGTAATCGTTACAGGGCAATGGATGACATTCTTAAAACATTCGGTGTTGTTCAGCCTAAAACTCTGATTACGTCAACAGAAGAAGAACTTCGAGTTACATGAATTTTCTGCAGAGGACATTATTTTTCGACTGAAGTGCTACTGGGAAGCCACTAGCATTGCTTTCCTAGAAGCGGTCCTGTGGACCTCCTTAGAGCTTCTGAAATTTATAGTAGAATGAAACTATTCTGAGTCTGTTGCGAATATAGCACTGCGCATAAACTTTTTTTTTTTAAACTATCTGTTGTTCGGTGGCTTCTTGTGAAAGAAGAAGCAGAAAATTAAAATTGATAAAATCTTACTTACGATCCACAAAGAGCCAAGTGACTTACCAATCTTTCCACATTGTCCATTGAAAAGGACAGGACAGTTATTTTCGACAATGTTATCGATAATTTTAGCAAAATAAAGCACGTTTATTGATTGATTTCTATTGTATTTGTTGTTTGTTTTTTCTTTCATCATTGGTCGGCCAGGAAATCTTCACGGAATCTTTTTTTTTTTGCTCTTCAACAAGAGAACTTAATTTTTTGTTTGTTTGGAAGAACGCCCCGGGTGCCAACTATTGCTACGCCGCCACTGCTATACACATATATATATATGCATAAGCCAATGCAGTGGTGTATGCAAAAAAAAAAAAAAAAAAAAATATTGAAGCCTTTGAAATGAAATGAAAATAGAACGAAATTTCAGGTTGATGGTTGAGTTGAGTATATGCGCAGCTGATTATAGATTGATTTATGTATATTTTAATGAAAATACTAGTAAAAAAATATGTAATCAATAAAGAAAGAAATAAAAATAAATTTAATTTTTAAAAGTAAAAACAGTTGGACAAAATATTTATTATTTTTTTTTCTTTAATTTGTTTATTACGGGAAGAAAAATTAATTATAATTATTTGCACTACAATAAATGCTAGTTGGTAATATGTACCAGTATACCAGTGTGCTAAGCTGGGAAATCTTGTACATCTTATTTATGATAAGCATTCCTTTACTGAAATTTTGTATTTACAAAGAATAGTATTGAACACAAATAAATGAATAAAAGGATATTTCCAAAAAAAAAAATGCTTCGCTCAAAGTATGCTACAAAAAATGAACTAAAATGAGAAACAAAAGATAATTAGAACATAAATATGAATTTGGGTTTGTATGAAAGGTACCCTGCCTAGGTATTGAATACACGTCGCACCAATTTTAGTTCGATAAAATAGGTAACAAAAAGTTTTTCAAATAAGAACATTAGTTTAAATTAAGTATGGGGACCTGTCTATTGTTATTTTACTTGTAGTATTTGTCGTTATATAGTACATGCAATGGAATTATACACTTTGTGAAAATTTTAACTCTCTACCTACTACGGTTAATGATATAGAGCTCTCTGAGGGACGGTAGGCTTAGTAATAGGGTCCCGTAGTCACCCTTTGTGTAAAGAATCCTAAAAACTATGGTCTAATTGCTAATATGCCCTAGAGTTCTCCATGGCTTTATGGTTTTGGCGTATTTGATCTCTTTAAAGTCTCTATGGGATATTTGTCTGAAACTCGACTATATTTATTTGTTTGCTATTAGCTCTCCTATACTTGTGGTTTGCATGTGGATTGCTTGATTGTTCTGTATTACTTCTATTAGTAATAAGCAAAATTTTGTAAAGAAGTAGTTGCTAGTCGAAATGCTAAGAAACAGAATTCCCCATGTCATTGATTTGGGTGTTGTCTTTTAATTTTGCTTGACATGTTCGCATCCATTTTTGCAGGTTTTCATTTGAGAGGGAAATAAGCAATGTTCAACATGTTGTTACACAATGTACAGAACTCTTGAATTAATGAGTGACATATGTTTTTAAGAACAATGTTTGGTAGTTCATCTATGCAAGACGACAATTCAATTTTAAGTTTTGACAGTATACTGTTTAGCTTGTCAGTTGTTAGGAGATTACGTGATTCAATTTTGCATTGAATTGAACAAGTCAATTGTTGCGTTTATGGAAAGGATTAAGCAAAGCTAATCTCTCAAGCAACGGTCTATCAGGGACACAAGATGGCATCGAACGATTGATTATTATAAGTAAGTCAGTTAGTAGTCAAGTTGGAGTTGAGTGAAGTATATACATATATTTTTACTTCAATCTGATTTATAAGTAGTATAAATAAATACTGTGAAAGCTGTCAATCAATCTAGAAATTCGATCGAAAAAATAAACGTATACAAATATTTTCAACTCAGCGAAGTTCATTGTGCTTTTTGTTGGTTTAAGTGCAGACTATTTCCTGAAATAAATTAGATATTCTTGAAATATTGGAGAAATTGTTTAACCCAACAGAAAATTCAGAATCAAACTCAATGTTCGAAGAGCAGGGGGCAATCGGGAATGGACCTGTACCACTTCCACAATTTAAGTAAGAGTTAGCTTGGAACGTGAAATTAAATTAGTTCTATAAAATTATTGATCGATTTGGTAGAAATCTATTCGCCACAGGCTCTTCTGTGGTGGGCATAAAATACGAAGATGGTGTCATGATTGCCGCTGACACTCTTGTCTCGTATGGTTCCCTAGCACAATATAATGATGTGCCACGCGTGTTCAAGGTTAACGAAAAAATAATCATTGCTGGTGGATCTGACTTTGCTGATTTTCAATTTATTAAAGGTCTTGTTGATAGAAAGATAATGGAGGATCGTTCGTATTTTGACAATGTAGTTATGGGTCCACGTTCTATCTACACTTGGGTGAAACGCGTTTTTTATCAACGCCGCTGCGAATTGAAACCTTTAAAGACCGAAGTGATTGTTGGTGGTGTTAATAAAGACAAAACATTCTTTTTAGGAGCAATCGATAGGCAAGGATGTGCTTATGAATCTGACATAATTAGCACTGGTTTCGGCAATCACTTAATTGTACCATTGATCCGTGAAAGTCAACCAATTGATAGAATGTATTCCAATGATGAAGCATCCGAAATGGTAAATACATAAGGAAAATTCTGAACAATTTTTTGTTTGCAACTAACAAATTACTCACTTTTTAGATGCATAAATGCTTGGAGTTGCTTTATTATCGAGATTCTCGTAGTAGTGCAAAATATATGATTGGTGTTTGCACCAATAAATCTTGTGAGGTTGTTGGACCAACTCCAGTTGACCAAAATTGGTTAACAAGCTATATGGTTCACGGTTATTAAGTGTTCTTCTTCTGAAAACTAACTTACAACACAATTGACACTACAAACAATCTCTCAAATCAACAATCAATTCATATCAGAAAACTGTGAAAATCACCAAAACTCTATTTTGTAATTTTCATTTGAGATCAAATATAATTTGGTGTACTCTATTCATCGATTGAAGTAAGCATGAATAGAAATGATGATCTCATTAATAGCATGGAGGATTGTCGTACGGAAAGCCTAGTTCAATACCAAACTTATAGAATGTATTACACACGTACATCCAAACAAACATACTCCGTTTCAAATAAATTTTGACTTTGTTTCATCAGTTTAATCTAAATAATCCTAGAATGTCTTTCGTATTTTTACACTTTATTACACTAAGGTCTTTCTTCGTCGAATCGGCTTCAGTCAGTTCAAAATGTACACAGAATAGGACGCAATAAATGGATTAGAATCAAATAAAATATTACTAGCTTTGCCCGGCACACTTTGCTACGTTCCCGACGTGATGTTGCGGCGTGATTTTTGTAGTCATTGTGCTTCTCATAATTTGAACCCGCCAATATTAAATTTGTTCTTTCTCTTGCTCAACGGGGTAGAAGGTGAGTTACATTAAATGGATAATGAAAATCGCAGCCGCCATGCGCTGTGCTGTATGAATTTGTGGACTGACATGGCTCCGCTTAACTTACACTTAAAATAGTGTTTCATAATTTTCCATAAAAAGGTACCTTAACTTACATTTTTTCAAACTTGTTGTGAACATACAATATATAAGGTATAAATTAATAAATGCCATATTTAATAAACCATAACATTCACACATTGGCCAACGATTTGTTTAGCTTCAACAATTTATTGTATTGGACATTTGATCAATTGCCGAATTTTCTTTTAAAATGTTGAGGGGAATATCGTATTCATCAGAAATGAGCTCTGAGGAAGCATCACACTATAATATACCTTCTTCTACTGGGTCAATAGCTGGCTATACGACTCAGTGGGTCATTTAAGATCAATCGATGAAACTGCAATTGAATATCTTAAGAAATGGAAATTGATTTCCAGCATTCATAAAAATGTGTGTTTTAGAGGAACTTTTTTTTCTGAAACAAAGCTTAGTATTGTACTTAATAGCAGCGTCGAGTTCTTAAAGAGTTTTTTCAAGTGTGGGAACACAGATTATGAATGAAGGTGGTGTGGACCAGTAATTGACAACAATTTTGTTTCAAAAGGATAGAATCGTTAAAAAATTGAGGATCTCATACTCAAGAGAAAACATTTTTGATTTCGAAAAATGCGGATGACGTAAGATTTAAAATCTTGTTATTTGGAATTATTTACCCTTAAAATGCAATTTCCGATTTCATCTAATTTCAATCTACTACCTTCACATGGACGGCAATATTTGGTGACTAAATTGAATTTCTTAGACGGTTGCTATAAGAAGCAGTATGCAGATCATTTGAAAAGCCAAGTATATCTTTAATCAACAATTTTATCCAATCTGTCATTCAAAAGCTTTCATAAGCGATATTATAGGACAAGCAACTAAGTAGAACAAACACCCTCTAAGATCTCACTTTTTAGTCATCGTTATTTACTAAAGGCTTATGCTGAAATGGTAGACCCAAAGCAACATCAATTCACCAAGCTTAGCTCAATCATTTTTTTTTTATTTGACCTTAAACTACTCTCTGTTATAAACTACTATTTTATTATTATATTTTTTCAGATTTTTATATGGGTTTTTCTTTTATATTCCATGCCACCGAATTGAATTTTTTCATTCAATTGAACTTCTCAATGAAAAACGGATATCAAACAAACCATTGAAAGAATATAGTATACGTGTATGCAGTTGGTACTCTCAATTTGTTTGTTTGTTTATATTGTACCTATACTATACACGCGTATATATTCGTTTATATTTGTTGATCTTTTAAAAAACTTTTACCCTTTTTAATTTTTTACATTTTGATTAAAAATTGAAAAGTGAAATTCAGTTTTACACAACTCAGTCCAACCCAGTTACAAATACTGCATATTGCGAATGAAGGTAAATAGTCGAATTTGTTCACATTCACATTTGATGCAGTTCTTGTATTGATTTTAAGATCGCACTTCCTTTGTTTTACAACATGTCCTTGCAATGTCATAGCCATCGAAAAGCTATCAATTCTTTAATAAAATTCATTTCATTTGACATTTTGCCTCAATTTCAATTCTAAAGGTCATTTCCATTTTATTTACCTTTGAGAGCGTAAAATTCTATTCAACAAATTTGAGTTGAGTTGAGTCGAGTCGAGTGTAGTGGGGAAAGCGAATTTTACTAATTAAATATTATTTTATTTATTCTTTTAACAAATATGTTTTGAAATATGAAAATATAGAAGAAGTAATTAACTATCAAATGATCAGAAAGCTAGGTAAAATTTTGTAGAGCGGAGCTCTTTTATGCGCGTTGCGGCATGAGTGAAAATTAAAAAAAAAAAAAAAAATAGAATTGTCAGACGTCAGATTTTTTTCCTTCAAATGTTTACAACAACAACATGCAAAAACCAGATTGTGTTTATTTATTTACTTAGGCAATGTTCTGAATGGCGTAGTGGTTAGAGAATAAGACTATTACACCAAGGTCGTGGGCTCTCGAGTCCTGGTCTGGGTAAATTTTTTTTTTGATTTTTTTTTTAATATTTATTATTTATTTACTAGTTGTCCCGGCTCGCATTGCTACTCCCTCGCTCAAGGAGCCTTGTCTTAAGTAACTAGCTCAATTACATTCAGTTTTTATAATCTTCTTTTTATTAATTTTATTAAGGTATTGCTGGGGTTGCACTCGGGTCGACACCCTTCATTGTTGCACTTTGTTATATACAACATTTTTCTTTTTGTAGTCCGGTGCGTGAACAAACAAATAAATGGTTTGCCAACATGTGATCATGCATGTACAATTGACCGTGAGAGAAACATGCATTTTCGAGATTTAGGCTGCAAACACTCAAGGATTCGCCTTGGGAATTGTTGATCGTCATGGCAAATGCATACGAAATTGAATTCATATCAACTCGAATGGCATATCAGTTGGGATCGTAGGAATTCTCGGAATAAGAACTTCTTCATATTTAAACTTTTCCTCCAGTATCGTCGCCACCAAATGCGTTCCGTTACATAACCAAAGCTTTGGTTGGTTCAGATTTTGAAGCATTATGACTACCGAGACAAATTTCAGTAGTAAATTGTGCGGTGGCAATTCAGGCAGATCCAATGAGTTTAAAAATTCAGTTGGATAATTGATTGCTTCGTCTTCGTTTGGTACACAATCGATAGATTTGCAGTAGCCCAACGATCTGATTTTGAATTGTGAAGCTTAAGTGATCCACATCTTTATTCTGTGCAGCAAGATTTGCTCGCTCACTCAACCAATTGCTATTTTTATGGTTGTCAATGATGTTCGGGAACACTTTGTTGATGAGCTCGTCCTTCGTTGGAAATGAAATCAATCCATTCGATTCGTCGACAGGAACACGGACATTACCGATAGTCAGCAATTGAATTGTCATGTTTGTCGTTAGCTGAAGTCTTTTCACATAGTGACACAGCTTCGATGATTTAAGGCAAGCGTTTATTTCATCGGCTGCGGTCAATCTTGGAATGACTGGTAGTGTTTGGCGGAAATCTCCAGATAATAGGTTCATTGAGCCTCCAAAAAATCATGAGTCACTGCGCATATCTTTCATTGTTCAATTGAGTGCTTTCAATGCTCGTTTATGTATCATTTTGCATTCATCTCATCTTACTAATACAGGGTGGCTGATGAAAGCCGCTACCTAAAAAATGGTCACACCGTTACGGTTACTGGAGACCGTTATTTGAAAATGCTGAAAGAACTTTTCTATCCAGAACTTCGCCTAAAGAGAATTCCTTTCAACTCTGTGTGGTTTCAACAGGATGGAGCAACGCCTCACATAGCCCAGCCTGTAATGACAGAGTTGCGACGAAAATTTCCTAATAAACTTATTTCAAAAAACTGCCAATTCCGTTGGCCCCCCAGGTCGCCTGATCTTACTGCACCTGACTTTTTCTTGTGGGGTTTATGCACACAAGAAGTCTAAAAAATAAAGTCGACAAATTTGGATGAACTAAAGCAAGCCATTCGGGCAACAATTGCGGCTATTCCTGTCGCAACTCTCCAAGCAGCAATGAACAACTTTTTACTAAGATGCCGCACATGTGTCAACGAGCATTCCAAAGCTTAATATTGAATAATAAGTTGTTTATAGTGGACTTGTAGTTGAATGGATGTGTGTATTCATGCTCCGTTGAATATTGTGAAGATAATGAAATTAGACCTTGTCGATTCAACCTCGTTTGTGATGTATTTCAAAGCGTTCACTCTATCTTCGTGACCGTTTGCTTGATATGACTTGATATACTGGTTACAATCGATATTCGTGAAAATTTCAAATTATGTTAGATATATGCAGTTGTTTGTGTTGTTTGTCGTTTACTTTTTAGTGTGTGTTTTAGTGTCCCATCTCCGATTTATAAAGTCTTGTTTATTTATTGTTGCTCACTAACTTCAACTTCGATTCATTCAATGCTTTTCTGTATTTGACACAATGAGTTAATTTGTTTATCTCTTTATATACATCCCTATTGAGTCTATACAATGATTAAGATGTGTAGGATAGCGGATATTAGAGTTGACCTTTTTCATGCTCATGTGTACACACCTGGACATAGTAATAGGTGTGATAATTTTTTGGAAGCCTCCAGGATTGAGGTCTGGGCTTTGGGCTGACCAGTCCTCTTCACCTGATATGGTGAATCTAAGCAGATGGTGGCACAAAATAATTTGCACAGTAGTACTTTCTAAACATGAACGGCGATAAACAATGAATTTGCATTGATTGCATTTATTTGTATTGTTTTTTTTTTTTTTTACTTTTTTTTTAAATTTTGTTAATATATTTGTAACTACTAACACTTTCTTTCAGTTAGCACAACCAACGAAGAATGACTCTTTCTTGTTAAAAAAATATTTAATAACACTTAAAAAGGCACAAAGGAACAGAGATCAGTGACCAATGTTGCCAACTCTTCATGAAACATAATTTGAATTGATTCCATAAATGAACAATTAAAAGCAGAGAGATTTTTTTCTTCTAAAATGTTTATCTTTATTTTCAAGTGCTGTATTTTATTATAAACATATCCTCAATAGCAAAATTTTAAAGAAAAGAACCTAAAATTAATGAAAAAGATTATTTAGCAGAAACTTGGCAGCTTTGTAAATTGGAAAACAAGTGATTATTGTGGGGTTGTTCGATTGCTTAGAGATTCCCATACGAATGGTATTCGGACTGATAAAATTTCAAATATTTCTGTATAAAATGGAAATTCTTGACAAATATGTATGTAGGTTCCATGGTGTAGATAAGTCAATGTGTGTACTTATGTACATGAGAACAAATGAAAACCATTTGATGTACATACTTATGTATTACTCATCTTATTCTTTTAAATTCCCAATAAATCATTTCTATTAAATTCCTCTGACTCTGATTTTAGAAATTCCCCATCATCATCTGATGATGATGTCTCTACTCCTTGGAACATCATGTTGTGTTGTGTTGGTTGCGAATTTTGTTCTCGTTGTTTTTCATCCTCTTTGTTCTGTTTAGCAGAAGCAGTATCAGATTTGTTTTTTGGTTCATTTCTTGCACACTTTTCATAATACTTGATACTTTCAAATGTCAAACGATCTGTATGGTCCTCATCACTCTCATAAACTGGTATACGGAAATTGGTGAAGTGCAAATGTTCCCTACAGAATCTCTCTGCTTCCAGCTGTCGATATTTAAATCGCTGATCTTTCATTATCCTTTCGGCAGAAGCTAAGGCCTATTGTCGCTTTCTTCTTGCTTCTGCTTCATGGTCCTCGTGGAAAGGTACACCCCGAAACGTATGATGTAAAAAATTTTGCGGTGACGTTGTCGCCTCTGGATTGTTATCATCGGCGGTGTTTGCTTTCTTTAATCTTTCATAATAAGCATCATTATAAGGTTTCAAATTTTTGAAGAACTCCTCCATACTTTATCAATTTAGAATTTAGGAAGCAATAAAGGAAATTTAATTTTTATTTTTTTTCTCTTGCTCTCAACAAAAGAATATAATCTGGAAATGAAAATTTATTAGAAATTTGACAATATATGAAAAAATTGAGTTGATAAAACAAAACACAAGCAACTTAATCTAAGTGAAGTTGATGAGTTTAATCAATTAATGAACATTACTGAATATTTGAGAAGAGGGCACCAATTCCAATGGTCCAGGTGCATGTGCTCGAAACGGTGGTGAAGGAGGCAATGATATTGGTTATAAGTATGGCAGGTAGTATCGCTACACTACCGTAACTATTTTTTAAATTCAGTAGGTATATTAAACGCAGGTTAATGATGGGAGAAATAAGATAGTATGTAGGGTTTGCATGTCAGTTGCATGTAGGTTAGATGTAGACAGGTCAAAAGTCAAAATTTCTCGTTGGATTTTTCGTTCTAAGGCAATTCGCTTAGAAAGAAGAAATGTTCTTGTATGTATTGGTCTCCGCGGTTTTTTTATTGAAAATAAATTTTAATGAATTACATATTGGCCATTATTATCTATAACCGATTACCATACCATTTTCCGGGTAGTTTCAGAATTCCATCGGTGTTGAGCTTCTGTGGTTTACCAGCAAAAAACTTGGCCAAATGATTTTCAGCGGATCTTCAGCTTGCCAATTGTTTTACCATTAAGAGAGTTTTGCAGAGACCTAAACAAATGGTAGTCAGAGGGCGTAAGGTCCGGGCGGAGGATGCATCAAAACATCCCAACCAAGCTCCATCAATTTGTTTCGGGTCATCAAAGATGTGTGTGGCCTAGCATTGTCAAGATGGGTGACAACTCCCTCTCTGTTGGCCAATCCGAGTTGTGCACCGTAGAGGACCGAATTGACCTTTCCAATCCCACAAAACAGTCGACATAACCTTGTTTGCCGTCAATCCAGGCTTGGAAGTCGTTTGTGGAAGGTCACCGGCCTTTGACAATGATCGCTTGCGATGGATATTCTCGTATTTAATTCATTTTTCATCGCTCATAACGATTCGCTTTAAAAATGGTTACATTTCGTCACTTTTCAGCAGCGTTTCACTGATGGTTATTCGGTTATTTAAATTTCTTTGAGTTAGTCCATATGGCACCCAAACATATAGCTTCTTTGAGTAGCCTGCCCCCGCTATCTTTTGACAGCTTCCTTGTCGGTCTTGCTTGAGGTATAGAATCGAGTAAGACAGTCCTGGGTCTGGCGTTCGCTCACAGCATTATTACCGTAAACTGCACCAATTTTTTGGCATGTTTTTGCAGCGTTTTTCCCTTTTTTATAGTAAAAATGCATCACATAGCGTATTTCATCAGATATTTTACTCATATTCCAATCAGTATAACTTTCAACGAGAGCAACGAATTACACAGCTATCTTCACAAAACATGTAGCTTGAAATGTCACCTTTCGAACACAATCAGATAAGTGTTGCCAGATCTATGGACAGCAACATCATCTAGTGGCAAAATCCGTGGAGACTTTTTATATGACCCAATATTATTATTAATCATTTAATAAGTAAGTTGCCTTTAAAGCAATTCAAAATGATCTTAACTCTAAATTTTAGCAGGTTAAAGAAATAACGAATGCTATTTTAGTAATGTAGTCAACTTAGAAATTTGAGTAATCTTGAGTTTTGTCAACCATATTAAAGTCTATAAAACATATTCAGTCATAGAAAAATTCAAAAACGGTTCGATTGAATTATATTATGTACATATTAGCTGTGCCCACGACTGCATACGCGTGGGTAATACGAAATATGTTTTTAATTGCGTGTATTTTGTTTCATGTTACTGTGCTGCAAAAGAAGAAGACATTCAAAAATCAGCCAAAAATTAGGCAGCAGAAGGTAAAATATGAATATCTTTTGATTTATTCGATCGATTTCGATAAAATAAATGCTAAATGTTACACGAAGCTTGCTTCGATACATCAAACCTTTTCAATAGGTAAATCCGTTGCTGAGATTAGCCTGCACAGACAGAAAAAGGCTTATGATTTTATATATACATATATAGATATATACAGATTTGCGAGAGAACCAAATTGAAAAGTTATTGCTCTCGATACGGATTTTAAATAAAATTTATTTAGAATTTCTATTTTTCAAATTATATTGTATCGTATTTCGAATGTAAATAATAAATAATATTTATAAGACACAATTATTAAAGCAATGATAGAAATATTATTGTTATTAAAAAAATAAAAATATTGCAAAAGAAAAGATACAGAAGAAAAACAAGAAATAATAAAAAACTAATGTATTTTGAACTTCAAGTAATAAAAAAAAAACTTTTCTTTAATATTGGAGTGCAACGACAATATATAAATGTACAAATGAATCTTCACTTCAGAACGAAAAAATAACAAATAATCAACGCCTTTTTAATATTATTTGCACAGCAGAGAAAAGCATCCCGTTTTGGGGTAATTTTACTTCCTGGAACAAACCTTTCTTTATCATATAAGGAAGTAAGAGTATCTGTAGATCGTATTTTTTTTTATTTTCATAAACAATTTATTGTTTTACAACACCACGAGAGACAGAGAAAAGTTAAATTTTAAACCCATTCGTAAAAGTTACAGTTAAAAACAAATATGAATATTTCTAATAAAGAAAAAAAAATTAACTCCTCATTAAAGATTGCTTACAAGCTAGTAAAATAAATAAATAAATTTGTGAAATGAAAATTCTTTCATTAAAAGATTTGAATAAAAAAAAACGTAATTAAAACTTATTAGAGAAAAAATAATAATAAAAAATAAGGAAATATTAAGAAAGGGACAAAAAAAATTGAATCATAAGAAATTTAAAATAAAAAATAGCCACACTTTAAGTTTCTCCAATTAACTTTTTAATAAATTGATAATTAAAAATCTTCTCATCAGAAGGAAAATATAAAATATAAAATAAATTAAAAATAATGAATCCATTTTTACTACCTTTAGATGGTGATATTTTAAATAAATAATAAATGTCAATATATGACTACAATTCTTAGTAAGAAATAGCTAGAATCGATAACTGAGAACACTGAGCGACAAAAAAAAAATATTATTAATACATTTGCACTACAAAATGTCATAATGCTGACCAAACACTACTACAGCACTTTATTAGGCTATGAGATGAAATATGGTATACTGCATCTACAGCAACTGAGGAAACGACCATTGCCAGAATGTAAATGTAACGGGTTGCCCATATTCGACGGACCCATCTGTCAACCCTGTTTTTTTTTGACAGAGACGTCAGATCGCTTAATGACATACCGCGTTGGAAGCGTCAGTCCAAGCAGATTTCTACCATGAAACAGTACACGCCACGAGAGTGCTCCCAAATTGTTGAAATTTACGAGATGATGACGAGCAATTTTGGAACAAAATCATCATGTCCGATGAGGCTCATTTCTTATTGAATGGGACGGTAAACAAGCAAAATGAGGCAGTTCTGGTTTCAACAAGACGGCGCTCCACCACACACAGCTCGCACCACAATCGATTTTTTGAAGAAATTGTTTCCTCGTCGTTTGATGTCCAAAAATTGCGATTTTGACTGGCCACTGCGTTCGCCCGATTTAACGCCACCTGACTTCTTCTTGTGGGGATATTTAAAATCAAAGGTTTATATTAATAAGCCAAAGACCATAGAAGAGCTCAAGAACAACATCCGTGAGGAAATAGCCGCTATTCCAGCCGAATTGTTAGCTAAAACTATGGAAAATGCTGCAAAACGGACACAATACGCCGTACAGGCTCAAGGCGGCCAATTTGAGAGATATCATATTCAAAAAGTGATGTCAACAAATCTACTTGAACCAAATAAAATGATTATTATCGTCAACACCAAAAAAATTGTGTTTTTCTTTGATTTAAAAGAAAAAAAAAACATGGGTCCGTCGAATATGGGCAACCCTGTACATCAAATTGTCAAACAAAGGCTTGATCTTGTAAAAAATTTAAGGGACCGAAAATAATAGTTATGGGGCCGATTTTTACTAAAAACAAAAATAGTCGTACATATCTCAAAGTTATAACAAAATATTAAGTTTTGAAATGGGCTATCCAAATGTCGCATAAGTTTATATTTTCGATTTTTATATATAAAATTAATAATAATTGTTATTATTTTTATTTTATTTATTATTAACAATAACACAGGTCTACATGGATTTTTCTTTTTTGATATGGGAGTGGTTTCCTATGTATTTTTGTGCGCTGAACACGAATCTGGGGTAAAAAAGTGCTCATCAAGTCATGATTTCGAGAAAAGAGGGGGAAAAAACTAAAAAAAATCGTGTTTTCCGGTGTTTTGACCCCTATGTTTCTAAGCAACCTGACGTGCTCGATACCTCGACCAACGCTTTAATTAAAGCTTGAATCTTACACTACAATAACCACATATGCAATTATTTTTATCACATGGGAATTTTTTGTGTTGCTATCAGTGCCAGTCTCGTCCAAGTTTGAGAAAGGTGGTCCTTAAAACCTCGAAAATTAAAAAAGCTATTAATGTAAGTGCAGCGAAGGTAAGATTAGGTCATATCACACCAATGTACAAAAGACTTAAATTGATACTTAAATTCAAGCTTCAGCTTTACGGTGCATATTAGTGTTTCAGTCAAAAATCGTGTATACTGTTTTCTAACCGCATCACATATTTATTCATCACATTATTATTATATTATTGTATATGTTACACAATTAATTTTAATAAATTTTCATTTTGTAAAACTAGTCGAAACGTTGCTTTATCGTTATATCCCTAATCTGAAAATAGAAGTCACGAAAAAACAAGCATACTGGCGTTAACCAATCGCAGCGCTGTATCGCTACTGCTGGAGAGTAGCCCCCACCACTGCATCTAGAGTGCTTGGGACCGCGACAGTTTCATTCATTTTATCACCGACTACCGTCCAGAACAGACGCTTTGCTCTGAGTAAAGTTTATTTATTTTAATTTTAAACCACTCTTGGATAATTATTTTATTATTATTTTTTAAATTAAAAGCTTTTTCTTTTAATCTTTTATTCCGCTTATTTCAAATTTGTCTTTATTTCATATCTAGTTACTAATTTACAAAATGTCGCGAAGATCATGCGTTAATAGCCATAACATACGCTACTCTCACCTTTGCTAGTTGGACACAATCTAGTCTTATCTTGGCTGGTTGGACATACTTTAGTCTTATCTTCGCTGGTTAGACAAACCCAAAACTTACCATTGCAGTTGAAAATTCATCAGCCACCCTATATGTTACATATGTTCTCAATAGAATTTAAGTCCAACCGACAAACTGGTCTCCCAAATTCTCAAATAATTGTTTTTGCCTCAACGAAAGATACGGTAATGTTTCCCAATGAAAATTAATAAAGATTGGGCTGTTAAATTTGCTACAATGCAATTAGAATAAATTAAATTTAAAGAAATGATGATTAAATACATATTTTTAGATTAGTTGAATAGAGACACTAAAATCTCTTACCAAAGAAAAAGAAGTGATTTCTATTGTTACTTAGAGAATGTAAATATTTTCTTATCTTAAAACGGATATTTCAAGAGTTTTTATCTTTGAAACAAAACTTTAGTTTAATCTTAAAGCAAAGAAATCTCAATCAGCAAACTTTTCCTAATGGATATTTAATTATCTATGTAATATGAAGAAGTCTTTTCAGCAAATGCATATCCTAGAAATAATATCAATGTTTCATACTCCCTCTCCCTCCACTCCTCGGTTTACTCAATTCAAATTTCATTCATTCTATGCGTAGCATTAAACGCATTATTCTGGTTGGTTTAAGAAAGAAGGCTGCAATGGAAATAAAAAATTATAGTAAGTAGAATAAGTGAACGAAGAAGGAAGTTGTCAGAAAGAGTTCTGTGAGTACTGAAATAGTTGATATTCTTTTAGAACAAAGACGTTAAAAAGGGAGCCTCAATCTCAGTCTCAATGTACAATCATTGCATCATGTCGTTCAGAATCTCGGTTACAATTTGCACGCCAAATTACTTTTATTTCAAGAAAAATCAACGTATCAACGTTACCAGGAAATGCAGCACAACATAGCATAGTACGAGTATAAGAGAAAAAATGCAAAGAATATGAAAGAAAAACCAACAAGAATATAAATGCATATATATATATATAAATGAAAATAAAGGAAAATCCAACTTAGTAAAAGCAACATTCAAGTAGAACAACCACAGCATGTTTGTGCTCGACTTTTACTTGGCAAAGTATGTAAGTTTTCACAGAAGGAATATGCTTGCAACCAGAGAAATATTTACCTTTTCAAAAAACAAAAAAAAATAATATATACATATATGTATATAAGGCAGAAAATCATTACCAACACTCAATGTTGCCAAGTTCATGCATATCGAGTTGATGACGTTATGGTTGCTTCTTACCAGGTATGTCGCTTGATGACGTTTGTTGTCAATAATATTTACTGTCGATAAGGCATCATGGTGCATGGAGAGGAAGTGTATGGAAATATCAAGAATTTTCTTTTCATTTACTATGATAATTTCGATATACAATATTTTTCTCAAGAACGTCAGAAAAGGTATCACTGTGTAACTGCCACAAAAAGTAAATTTAAATCAACATTTGCATTTAAATGATTGCAAATGAAAATGAGGCATAATACAGCAAAAAGCAACCATAAAGAAAATATGTAAATTATTTGTTTACTCATTCCTTTTGATAATGATAGATATTGCCTTACTACTTCTGTTATATCATGGACATACTTATTAAAAGATTCAAAAGATTATAGTTTTCCTGGTTAAACAAAATTTTAAGCTTAAGATTGTGAAAATCTTCAACTCCCAATACAGGGAACTACTATTATCAAAAAGTAACAGCTTTAAAGTAGCTTATGACTAACCTTTATCTCAATGACTACTTTTAGTAAACAATGAGGAAAGGCTCAAATAACAACAGAAAGATTATTGTTGAGCGTAATACGAAGATACTTAAACAAAAGTGGACAACATATGTAAGTAAACGAGAAAATAAGGCAAATTGGTCATGTACTTGACCATGAGTCCATGGGAAGATACGCAAAAATGGACGATCACTTATAAGATAAAGCAATATAATGCAAACAAGAGCATAGCAAGGAATAATATGTAAACCGTTCAGGACAATAAAAATTCGAAGCCTTTGATCAACAGTGAATGAATCTGACTAGATCAGGAATGGCGAAACAAAGGTGGCACCTGGTAAAACAATTCGGGCACGCCAATAATTACGAACCTTCGTATTTCGTTTATATTTGAACTTTCTATTTGAGAATTTAATTCGCCAATTCATTCAACCCTTGAGGAATTTCATTTGTCATCCGGATTTTGTGAGTTCTAAATATTATGGGCAACAATCAAAATTATTGTGTCTACTGATGTGACTTACTGGTTAAATTACATTTTTCTAAATTTGATAAGATGGAGAATGAAGAAATTCAGTGCAATTAGGGTTCAAAAATTTATTGAATTAAGGAAAGAGTTGGAATTAAATGAAAAAGAAAGATTATTGTTATTCATATCCCAAGACTACACAAACTTTGTTGGTGGCTATGCCATAATTTAAAATAAATAGCACTAGTGATTTGTCCAGCCGATATGTTTTATACTCTTTGTTCCAGTTCAGCTTACATCCTGCTAAAAGTGACAAACTATGAGTCTAATACATATAATAAAAAATGCCACGTTCCCCAATAAAGGTTCGCCATCCCTGGATTAAATGATTATTGTTAGCAATAGTCTTACATATTGTATAATAAAATTGTAGCAGAGCCATTTTTGTTTGTCTGTGATGAAGTGCAGGCTAATCACAGAAACGGCTTAACCAATTTGAATGCGGTTTTCACTGATCTATTGTAGCAAGATTTGAGTAACATTTAGTGATTGTTTCATTCCAATCGGTTCACAAATAATCGCTAATATTCATAATATTTTTACAAATTTCCAATTTGTCTGAGTTTTAAAATTATACAAACTAGAAATCTGCTGTCAGTTGGTGGTGGTCAGTGGTGCGAGGGTTATTCGGCATAATCAGCGATCTGACGGAGGCAAGTGGCGACGTGGTGATCCAACGGAGGCAATGCAAAAACACCCCAAAACTTCTTCCTTTGTTCTCGTCTAAAAATGAAATATGGACGTTTTTTTATTTGTCCAGTTAAATTTCTTTCAATGTCACTTCGCATTCGTAATTCCTCCTCTTCTTCTCTCTTCTTCTCTAATTCAGCTGTTCTACACCAGGGCTAATTGCATTTATTAAAGTGCTGCCAAGGTGTCCTGGAAATGATCGATAGTTGTCGATCATTTTTGTAACAATATATACTGTACCTTTAAGACAAAAACGGGTACATTATTTTTGTGGGAATAACTGACAATCGATTAGCATCGTATCACAGTGAAATGATAAATTGATCAAGCAGTATATTTTTTGGACACGTCGAGGATGCTGGCATATTAATTTTTATTATGTAACAAATTTAAGGAGAGCATGTTTGACCAAACTTCTAATCATTTCTTTGTATCTGCGGACCTGTTGCAATAATATTACTACAATCTGCATATCAGGAATTTTCGCCCTTAAGTATTAAGTTAATCACATCATTTGGTGCAATGCTTCCATATATGTATCTGTGACATTATTATATCTCTAAAGTGCACAAACTGCGAACAATCTATGAGAACATGGTGTAAATTTTCAGATGTTTATGTTTCAAAAAACCCTCCTAAAACATAAATAAACATCAATTTACAAAACCTAAGACCACTCGTAACACAATTCATTACCATCTAATACCGAGTAATGATTTGTGTACTCGTATTTTGTTGAAATTCTTAAATCATTGCTATTTGAATTGAATAGAATTACAAACTTCTTTTGATATAATTAAAACACAAATAATCCTTATTTCTAATAACATTTCTTCTCTTTGAATTTCACAAACCATTTGACTCCTACCACTTTTAAAAGTTAAAGGTCTTCCGAATCGTGTTAATCACCGTTTAAACAAACACAACTTAGTTAACCTTTTGATAAAATACAGGAATATGAACCGCGAATATTTTTGTGAAAAGAAAATACAAAAATCAAAAAGAAAGGAAAAAATATAGAGAGATCTTTCATAGTCGGCTGCCATAAAAACGCCTTTAACGAAGTAACACGAGAAAATCGCTTATATCACAGTAATCCTTTTAACCGCAAGAGTGTAACTCAAAATTTCAACTAACATAGGACTAACATCGAAAGAACTTTTGCAGATTTAAGCAAACAGGACAAAAAGACATCAATGGAGAGAGATGAAGCCAGTAAAAACGCGAATTCTAAAGGCATTTGACGCTTTTCAAAGTGAGTTTGTTTAAGTGAAGGGGAATAGTGTAGGTGCCAACCCCATACAAATACAATAAATCCACTTACTCACACTTACCATTCTATTCCTTTGCTCTCTTCCGCCCTCTCTCTTGTACTATAAGAGTTTTCATTGGCATAAGAAGCTTTTAAGGTTTTTTTCTTCGAGGTGAAATCCTTAGATCCTTCTTCAAGGTGTAGTGACTAGTGAATGAGAAGTGGGCTGGTGTGTTATAGTGTGCCTATTATGAAATTTCCTTTAGTTGCACCTACTAGGACAGTGGTTCTTAATCACTTGTAGTCCGTGGACAGACTATTTCTTTTTTCAACCCTAGTCATTTTACAACATACATGTGAAGATTATACCAAAATTACTTAGCGGACCATAGTTCAAGAATCGCTGTACTAAAATGTAAGTGTTCTGTGGTCGCCTAAGGTGATGACGTTGCACTCGGAAGTCATGAAAGCGCGTACAAATCTCTTTAATAAGGGAAAAAAGTGAATGTACTTTGCATTTCCGTGTTGGCTTGGCATACCTTGGATTGGCTTCTATGGTACTCAGTACTACTTACAAAATATAGTTTGGCATAGCTGTTCATTGAGGCTTTTATTCGTTCATACATATATTCATTCTGGCCTTTAGTCGCTCATCGTTTTTAATATACTAAAGCTAAAGCTCCGTGTTCGTGCTCCTTTTTGTTTTTATTTTCCTTGAACATGGAGCGGAACATTCATTAGTTCTTGTTTAGAAAATTATGAAGCTTCTCTTCATCACTGTGTGTGTGTGCGTTTCACATTCAATGGTAAAGTACAAGTAACTAGAATGTTTGTGTCCTTTGAAATCAATGTCCTTTAAAATGAATTTTAAATTAATTTCTCTAGATTGTTGAAGCATTCAAATTAAATATCATTAAAAATTTAAACATTATATTTACACACCCAAAGTGTATCACACACACCTACAATTTTGTATCTAGAACCATTTGTCCTGGTACTTCTATACTATTTTGTAGTACAATAGATGCTGCTATTATGGTTCATGTAATTGTGTTGCTGTTTGTTGATTGTATTGATGGTGGTGTTTGTTGTTGTTTATTTGAAAATATCACCTAGAGCTATTTGTTGAAATTGAACAGTCAAACAGGAAATGCAAACAACACACAGCAGCAGCAACATCAACACAGCAACATCAATATCTAAACAACATTCAACATCAACATCTAAACATGAACCAATTGAGCCAAAACAAAATGAATTTATTATGAAAGTGCGCGGATGCGTGAAACTGAAATCAACAACCACAAGAATAACAGCAAAACCAACAAAAACAGCAGCAAGGACAATAGCAACAAATAATATAAATACACGCTCTAAGGACATTGAAATACAAATGTACTAACGTGGGTGGTACATGGTGTAGGGTAAGTGAGATGAATTTGTACTTCAACATAAATGATAATAATTTTTAACATTTCAAAGATTTCAATATCACAAAGTCTCCCTGCAAACTTGATCCAAAAACAAAAAAACAATACATGAATATTTAATGCAAAATTGAGACATTGAAATTGAGAATTTATAGAACTCTAACTAAGAAAAAGACCATCATTATCTATACCATCATTTTATAGTGGATGGAAGGTATTTCTTCATAATTCATTACACCAATTTATTATTGTATACAAACGAGTATTCCAAAAATAACAAATATGATTAGTGATTCATAAGAATCATAATTAAAATTGAATAAATTCTGAAGAAAAGACGTCTGGTCAATTTGAATTCTAGTCAAGAAGTGCACTGATCACTTGTACATGTGATCAAGAAGGACGTCTGTTCTGTTGAAAATTTTAAAGATTAAATTAAATTAAATGTAAAGAATGATCAACAAATTCATAACTATTAAAATATAAAGGCCTGAACAACATATTGTTGTAATAACGTACAACTGTACGTCACTCATGGACCGTTGGTATCCAACTTTGGAGCACTGCCTGTGCATCGAATATCAAAAAGTTCAAATCTTGCGTCGTATTACAAATGCCCCGTGGTACATTAGGAATTCTGCAATACTCAAAGACCTTCGGGTGCCTACAGTTATGCACGAAATTAATGTACACAGCAGTCGCTACAATGACAAGCTGAGCTAAGCTGCTGCACTTATGCACAAAGAGTTCTCAAGGATCTTGCGACCAGATTCACTTAGCACACATTCATTTTAATTCTAGTTACCAGACATATAGTTTAATCGGTAGTTAGTAAGCATACATAACTAACGCAACGAAGTAATTTGGCTATACGCCACTCATGTGATGTTTTAACCAAAATGTACCAAATTAGTTGTAATAATGTATGTACATGCAGTATTAATCTATACAAACAAAAAAAAAACCAAAATTAAGCTTAATAAGAAAAAGTATTTACACACATATAAAATATAACTGTAATCGCTTTTGTCTTATTCTTTTTTTTTTAAATGTAGGTAATGAACGGTACTTTGAAGAAACAATATGAAAGGGATCGATAACAGTAAAGAAAGATTTGTAAGATCATAAACAACATGCAACTAGTCGTTATTCAAGTGAGCTATAAACACTATCTACTCTTACGTTCGCATTTTACATAATTCTTTCCAATGTCTATCATGTCTTCGACGAGAAAGATTTGCAAAAGCGATCCAATTGTTGCTATCACATATTTTTATGAATATGTTTTCCATAAAAATCGTTTGGGTATAATAGACTTTATGAAAGAAACATATTTGGAGTATTTGAGTTCAGAAAAGCAGGCATATTTTACGGCCCACACATTCTCAAATTGGTGAACGATCTATATTTCTGCAGTTCAATGTTATAAATTGAGAAGAACGCTTGGGATTCGTTTGTTTGGGTAATTGAAAATTTGTTAAGTAATAGAAAAGGGTGATGATTAAGTTAAGCGCGTTAAAGAGATGTTGTCTCACTTCCAGCAACTTGGATGCAACATGAGTATCAAAGTACAATCTTGGCAAGTTCAGCGAAGAACAGGGAGAATGATTACACCAAGCCATACGTACCAAGCCATACGTAGTACGTACGTATTGCCGATTGTCATGTTTGCTTCGAGAGAGACACACATTGATTTTCTATTGCTCTGCTTTCTTCTCGACTTGCTTAGGCTCATTTTTCTTAGAACGCTTTATGAACGTCATTATGATGTTCACTGCACATCTCTGATACGTACTACATTATCAGGGAAGGTGGGATGCCTATATGATATCTGACAATGGTATCTACCTGATGACATTCATTCACGAAAATCATATAAAAGAACATTTCATAGCGTTTCATAAACTTTAAACCAAAAACTTAAAGAAAAATGTGTATTTTGAAGGTAAATTAATAATCTGAATAATAAGAAAACTAGAGCTGTTGCGACAAAACTGTTATTTTTCTCGTAATCAGTGCCTCGTATATTACCTAGAACATACATATTGTATATAAAATCCCAGGCAAATTTTTCTTGCCAACAAAACATTAAAACTTTGAATGAAATGTACCTATTTCTCTGAATTCCCAAAATATATAAATATTAAATTATATGTGGTTACACGAACAGTTTTAAAACTTATAATTTTTAGTTGTGTTAATTTTATTTTACAAGATCTTATTCTTTGTAAGAAATGATAATTAAATTTTTATGCATTTGAAAGAATGACTGAATGAATTGTTTACTGAAAAAAGCTTAACAATAAAATGAAAAAGCTCGCATTGCAATCTGAGATACTCTTGTAGTATATAGAAGTAAGACTTTATTCAGATCAACGTCTCAATTTGCCTTTATCAGTGAAACGAGAATGTTGTCGCAAGTGTTGCTCTTGGGTTTATTTATTTTCATGACGTCGCAATTAAGTGGCGTTTGTTCAAAAGAAATTAGCGCGTGTCAAAACCCGTTTGTTCGTGTTGGTCAGAAATGCTATTTTGTTGAAGGCGGCTCAAAGGTTTGTAAAATCAGTTAAATATAAAGAATTTCCGGGAATTCAATTAAATATATATATTTATATACGTGCATGTTGTCTTTTAGATTAATTGGTTCAAAGCCAGTCGACGTTGCCATCAATTGAATGGTGAACTTGTGTCATTTAAAAATATCAATGAAAGAGAAATGCTATCCGACCATTTGAGAAAATCAAATTATGGTGAAGGTTGGCCAAATTCATTCTGGACATCAGGCAACAATTTGATTAACGAAACCGAATTCTATTGGCAAGGCACTGGTCAAGTTGTACCAATGGGTCTTTGGCATGTTGGTGAACCCAATCGTCTGACAAATGAAAATTGTGTGTCAATATTCTTCAGAAATAATGGATATTTTATGAATGATGCACCTTGTGAAATTGAATTTATGTTTATTTGTGAAAAACCCATTGTAAAGCCAAGTAATGAACAATTAGCCGATTTTTTATCACATTCGATCTCACTATCAGTAACAAGTACCCGTTAATTTGGGAAATTTTGTTTTTTAATTTATTTTTAATAATTTTTGATTCTAATAATTAAGATTTTCTTATGAAAATATATTATACAAATATGTATGTTGCACTTATATGTTTTATTGATTCGTTTACCTTTTTATACAAAAGCTTTTTAGTGACAGAGAGCAACAAGTTTATCATTAAAAGCTCAGATCAGAAGATCTCTTAATTCTCACGAAACTGTTTTGAAGCTTATAAACTGAGTAATCAATTACTAGAATTTGCCCCCCAGTTTTTGTTGTATTATTTATTAAAGAATCAGTTTTTTTTATTTAGAAATTATATAAATTTATTCAATTGATATTCAATTAAAAATAAACTCTGTCTATTTATAAATTAGAATTTAAATTTAGAATCAGTTATTGAAATTATCTCAACCTTGATTAATTGCAAATATTCTAAAGAACTGACAGTTAGTTTTACATTAAACTCATAGAGAAAAATTTTTTAAATATTATGGTCAATTCCCACGATTGTGCCCTGGTGAACTGAGTTAGATTAAGAGGTGACTTCTTTTGAATTGTATGCTCACTGGACTCTAGAAGTCCTAAAAGAAGATCATTGGTAATACTTACTATATGCCTTTGTTGAAATCTATCAAGTTTAATTGATATCGTGGGGATCTAAAGAAAATTTTTAAAAAATAATATAATAAGAATTTAAGTATTTCATACTTGTGAATATTTTTCGAATTTACATTGTTCCCACAATAAAATTTTAAATTTTTGATATCAATTCCCTTACCATTTTAACGCGTGTTCCCCTTATCAAATCTCCTTTCATACTAACATAGAAAAATTTAACTTAAGACATAGAAAATGATATTACAGAATATCATCACGTTTCCTTTACAGATAATTTCATGAATCGCTAAATATAAACAAGAACAGCAGAATATTTATAAACTTTTTACATAAATTAAGGTCAACAAAGTACTTTATTATACTGAAAATTGAGTGCATTGCAATGTAACCTGACTCCATGCTAAATGCACGTATTCATATGAAAAGCATTAGGAAGTTTATGAACATAAATTAGAAATATGCAAAATATACATAAGCACGTAAATGTTGTACAATCATGCAACTACAAAATAAAAAAAAATAGAAGTGAATTTTGGGTAAACCGAAAATCGAATTAGCTTTGGTTCCACAGTGAATTGCATATGTTTTTTGGAACATTGATCAGATCTTATGTGAATTATTAGTAACATATTCTGATTGTTTTATCTTTAACAACTATTGGTTTTGCTTATGCTTTTGTCTAGTCAAATGAGGTTCCTTTCGATAAGTAGTTATACAAAGATTCTCTGAAAGGTTTATTTGGTTAAAATATACATTTTTTTTCGTTCGAAGGTGTATTTAGACAAGAAACTTGTGTTTGTTACAATAAACTACGGATGAAGCAGTGTTTATCCATTTGGTTTTCAGTCTGCTTCTCATTGTTCGTCTATTTTAAATCAAAAATATTTAGGAGCAGCTAATATTATATGTTTGTTTCTTACATTATTTGATTATATTTCTGTGGTTGTTAAAATTATATACAATGGCTTGCAAAAATTAGTAAATTATCGTGAGCCTGGATTATTCTTATTTCCCTCCTAGATTCTCAAGTTTCAAGTGTAATGGCGTGAAAATACTTTACCCACAACAAAGTTTTGCTTCTGGTTTGTATATAGGGTCCCAGAAACGTATTTTTAAACGATTTTGTGGAGCCTTTCCGAATCCCAAGCTTGAAGAGATTATGTATCCAGATGACTATCCAAAAACATACTGCGCGTGAAACTCAGACTTAACTGTCAGGCTCACCACATCAGTTGCAGGAGTGATCGGCTCAAAGCACAGACCGCATTCCGATTGAAAATCAATGACCCCATTGAAGAAGGGTAGGCTTCCAAACGAGCCCAGTATGGAAGATTAACTTTGGAGGAGAAAGTAGCATAAATGGAATAATATTTCCAGTGCGAACATCACAAAGTAACTAATAACATTATCAGTACAGGCTACAAACAAGGGGTTTTGGACCAACATTAACAAAAATATGTAGTTCAGTTCACGTTGAACAAAACGTGCATAATTGCCGTTTTTGACAGGGCGATGATGCGAGTCTCTCATGATGCGACCAATGACTCGTATCACAATCGACAACAACCACTAGGAAAATGACGTCATTCAGGGGTTGTTGTTGTAGAATGTGATGCTAGTCTGTGTCGCATCATACATTGATGCGTCTTTGATGCAGACCAGGGCTGGGAAATGTCTGATAGTGTGGCCAAGTTTTTTGCCATTTCCGGTTAGATATTGTCAGTCTTCTTCTCTTTTTGTGTTTTAAATTTGTATTTAAACGTACCAGCGTGCTTGCAATTATTAATAATTCTTTTAAAGAACATATTTTCCATTTTAAAAATGTTTTTTTTATTATTTTTCTTATTTACTGTCTCTCAATTCAACAAACGTTCTCTTCTTCTTATGCACATTCAAAACAAAAAACAGTTTTAAATGATACGAAATGGCTTGTCTAAACACCAAAGCGTTTCATCGTGATGCAGGGCCTGTCTAAATCGACTATAACAGAGTAAGTGCAGGTAGCCCTGGTTTTTATTTTTTTATTTATTTTTTTATTCACCCCCCAATATTCGCTTAAGTGATTTCAGCAATCTTTTACTGATGATCTAAGTAATTTGTATTGGCATTTATTTCATAATAATCTATTACGTCTAAGCCGTTTGCCTCTCACAAACCAAAATATGTAAAGATCACGATCATTTCCTCATTTTTGCAAACAGTACAAGTACATACGAGTGTGTATGTTTTCTTCCATTGTTGTATATTTGGAATAATATTGACATGCCGCTATTAGTTCATGTTGCTTACATGATAGCAAAAAAGTCTCTATGTCTTTAAATGTGAATTACAATTTTATTAAGCATGAAAAAAATGCTAAAAACTAAGCATAAAATTAGAAGATTTTGTATATAAATCTACAATTATTCCTAGAATGTCCATATTGTTGAAATCTGTTCCAATTCTAGGTAATACAAAAGAATCTCAACAATTTGGTCGTTATTCATATTATTATTTAATTTATTATTATTTCACTCTATTTAAAAAATTGCTTTGCCGAGACTATAGAATTTTGTTTACGACTCTAAATTGATGCGATTGAACTACGAAAGAGGAATTCGCCAAGCGAATGAGGGTAAACTAAGGCTGAACATATATCGGATCAGATAAAACATCTTTGTTTAAATCTCAATACACAAGATTGTCTGATGAAACAATAGTTCATTGTTTCTTATAAGGGAGCAAGCAAATACCAAAGCAATCAAGACAAAACACATGTTTTTGTCTGAAAAATAATACTTGTATTGTTTGTCAATATGTCTTGGTCAACACACACTGAATAAAACATGTCTGGTTCAGACAAATGTCGTCGTCGACAATTACATAGCTTTTTGCGGCAAAACCTGCGTAGAAAACGGGTGTGAAAACGAGATGTGTGATTCCCAAATCTTTCCATAATGATATTTGTTTTATTTTTCAATCAAGCAAGCAATGTAATTGAAATTTATTGGCAAATGTCAGAATGATCTTGACTTACAGTATATGATTTAAGCGACCCACACACGGACCAACTCTGTTGGTCCAACCTCATCATATAGTGGCTTTACAGTGGGCTAAGAATCGAATCTATGAACATGCGACTATTGATTCGAGTTGTATTTGATAACAACAACAGGGAAATTGACAAAATTGAAAGGTTGTTGTTTTAGATGTGATTCGATTGAAAGATGCTAATCTCAAATTGATATGCTTAGATTCGATTTTTTCGTATGGTCAGTCTTAACAGTGTTGGGCAATTTTTCCATGACAGTTGGCAGCATTATCATAATTTCGTAATTTTTTTATGATTGTCATGTGTCTTCTTCCACCATTTTTAATGCGCGCCACACATAATCAAAACAAAAAAACAGCTGTTCGTGATGCTAAAATAGCACTGTAAAGCACAAAACCGAATCTTCGTGATACGAGCCACTATAAAACCACTAATATTGTTAGTTAAATAATTATATGTGCGTGTCATATACGATGAATATCCAAACTGTTTCTATTCAACTCTATTTCTTTGCTCTTTCGTGCCTTCACAAGGTAAGTACGTTTAAAAGAGACAAATGTAGGCAAGTGCTCACATTTTTTGAAATACAATATTTGAAGTGAGAAGACGTGAATGCTAGTAGGAAATATTTGTGATTTGCCGTTGGACCATGACGGGGTCGCTTTACAGTATAAGTGACTTTTGCTTGAATAATGATTAAGGAATGAATTGATTGAAATTTCTAACTTATCTATGAATCTCTTGTCAATTTAACTGTTATAAAAAGTAATTAGAGAATTTGACAAGTTAATAAACTTAGGTGGCATAGGGACATATATCTTTCAAAGACAGTAGATCTACAAATATCATTCTCTTTGAATGAATAGCAGAACACATATATTTCATACGTGTAAAATAAAATACTTACAATTCATCTGCATATAAAGAAGCAATATATTTAAGTACAACTAATCGGCATATACAAGTATATACATATATATATTTAAGTACAATAACTTGCTTGTAATAAAGATAATCAAAGGTAATACAATGGATTTGAAATCGATTTTTTCGGTTAGATCTCAACCAAGTCATAAATCATCGATGGTGAAGCATACATTTGTTAATCAAGATATTGTTGAGCTAATGAGAACATATCGCATTTTCGAACATAAGGCTAATACCCTAAAGTGGAGTGATGAAAAAGATGATTTTTTGAAGAATGTTGATGGTCTACGCTTACTAGAGCTTATAAAAGAAACACAAGAAGAAAAAACGATTCTAGCTTCGGAGAACTATTTGCTTAGATCGTTTCTTACTAATAATGATAAAGTCCTGTTATTAGGACAGGGTGCATTCTCTATGACTAGAGATTCTATTGTAAAAAATTTAAAAAGTCGGGTTTTTGAAGACGACAATGATTCCGAGCATAATGCTGGATCTCAATCTGAGCGATCACGATCTATTACCTCACGTTCACTCCATCGTTCAACACCTGGTTCTCGTTCAGATAAAGCTGAGCGTAAGGTAAATTATATGACAAAAGCTGCCTTAGCCCATCGTGGAAGAATGTCAGTAGAAAGGCGTATAGCACTTTTCGAAAAGGAAGGTAAGTATATTGAAATTACAATAAGTTTCGCTTATATGTTTCTATATGTGAGTATTTTGTTCAGCCAGGAAAACGTTAGAAACTACACGCGCAAAAATAGTCGAGTACGATATGCGCAGAAGGGAAGTTTATATAATAGAGGATATTTTCTTAATGAATTTCACTCGCACTCCACAAAATTTGACATTTTTACGTAATGCAACCGAACAACAATTGTTCTCGAAATTTTCAAAATTTATGACAAGTGTTACGAAAAATTCAAAATCCTTTAAATGTACAATGCATCTGACCGTTGATACACTCAAGAGTCAAACACAGCAGTTATATCACTCAATTATTGCACATACCGATCTACACAAGACTCTAACTGAGCCCGATCACGAAGTCTTAGAAATACGACTCAATGAAATGCTTGATCAGTATAAGGCCAAACAGCAGACTGCCGCTGATTATCAACAGATAACATTTGTAAAGACTACAGAACTAAACAAAACAGCTCGTAATTTAGAGCATCATGAAGCTAATTATGCTCAGATTCTAAAACAAATCAAATTACTGACCATTTCTACAGAACATATTCGAAAAGAACAGAAGTTTTATAGAAAAAGTAATGAAAATATTATCTTAAAGATTGCAAATTTAAAAAAACAATTACAAGAGTTTCAAGCCCCAAGTGTTGCTGATTATATAGACATTAAGAGCAAATATGATAAACTTCTAAAAGAAAAAAAAGTCTTATTGCGTCAAACATATCTTCTTAATATACAGAAATTAAAACAAAGCTAAAAGAAAGAGTTGATTACAAGTTAAATAATATAAGTATTTAAATGGATTTTCCAATTTGTATACAACTATATTTATATAGTATAAATTGTGTTAATTTATCCTTAAACTGAGTTTGTCGAAAAAAAGAACTTAAACAATACAAAAACAAAAAATAAAACACATACAACACATTCACATAAAAATAATAAAATTTAAACAAAATTCTAGTCAAATTTTGGGTTGTATGATTAAGATACTTAAATACCCTTTGAATTGATAGATCTAAAATATTTGAAGGAATATTTCTGGGTAGATTACAGGCGGCTACACTGGGCCTCAGAATGGCATTCCAAACCATCAATTTGGCTTAAGGGAATACCATGGTACTTCTGAGGAAGACTACCAAAACCTGAACTGGCTTCTGAGCAATAAAAACAAATTATCATTGCTCCTTCCTGGAAATATAATATATAAATTCTCCAGGAAATAAATTTTAATAATTACCGATACTATGATCCTCTCGCAAAATTTTTATCCAGGAAGGCGATTTAAAGGCGCCTAAAAAAGCAGCACACATACGACTTACCAATCACATCCTCCTTTCTGTAAATTAAGTTTATATCAGTGTCCTAATGGGTGGATCAAATTAAGCATAGAATGCTTCGACTATTTGTATTTCAGACATGTTTTGAGGCATACATCGCGTTCTTGTTGTAATTCTGCTGCTCTAAATAGTTGTATGCGTTACTTAGCCTTGTCAAGCCGCAAATTTTGATGAGTGTATGTATTCATCTGATCACGCATTTGGCATAGTCGTTGACGTTTTGCTGCATCGTTTTCGGTGGCAACTTTCTCATGTAGTTTTAACTTTGATTTCTCTGATCTTCTCTTTCTTTGTGTTGATGTTTCCCATTTTGTACAGAGTACCGAAGAAATATCAGTCGACTCTCCCAGAGCTGGGAATGGAAAATATGATATGAGCGGTAAACTGTATATAATGGTAATCAATTCGATTGATGAGAAAAGTGGTGGGATGACAGGCATCTGGCTTCAGATCATCTTTTACTTATTTAATTTTCTTGTTTTTAGTTTCTTTATTCAGTTATTTAATATTTCTCATTTGAAAGAGATCATTTTGTCACTAAATTATAGTGCCTCATAATTCTGTCCCTTTGTTGCAATCTAGCTCCTTGTAAATTCGCTCGTCTTCTCCTTGTGAGCATTTCAGTAAAAGAACTGCTTGAACAAATTTCAAAAATGTCTTAGAATGCAGTGGCTGATAATACAGTGTGATGTTGTGAACCAGTTCTCATATCGAAATAGTGGAAATATGAACTTTTCCGATGGATTTTCCATATTTCTCAACTCAAATTATTGTGGTATTAAGAATTGTTTCTAATTCAGCTTACAAGATTTGATCTTCACATACAAATATACATATAAAGTATGTTAAATAAAATCTAATAAAAACCAAAAGGAAGGCTATGCCAAAGATATAATACTCTTCAAGCTCCTCCGGGTTGCATCCAACCTTTCTTTCTTAGCATCACTATATTCTATCTGTTACAGTTTGATTATCAACAAAGAACACAGTTTTATAAATTTGTCATTTAATTTGGGTTTGTATGGGAGGTACCCCTCTTGGTAACTGTAGGGTCATGAAATTTAAACGGTTGATGGATATAGAACAGAAACTTATAATATCCAAATTTCAGTTCGATACGTTAAAAAACAAAAACTTTTTCTAATAAGAACATTAATTTAAATGTTGTTTTGTATTGGAGGTACCCCCTAGACATGGCTAAATCAACTCGTCTCATCGAGCTAATCACAAATATATATATACGTTATGTGATCTGCGGTGTCTCCTTCTGTGTGTTACAAACTTCATGACAAACTTATAATCATATTCACTCCCGTGAAGAGTATAATAAATAGCAATATTAAATCTCAGATGTATTACCCAACTTGTGTTTCAAAACTGTTTTCCCTTAAAAGATATAAGCTCAAAGTAAATCTGACAACATAAATCTGACGACCGCATAGCTATTATGTAGTAGGGAATCTGATCTCAAACTTATGCAGTTCGCGGACCTCCTCTTGAACATAATTATGACCCAAGTACGAGATCCCAAACCTAAGCATTTTTTTTTTTTGTAAATTTTAGTTTCTCATTCATTTGTTAAATCTAAAAAAAAAAGGAAGTATCTTTCCCATAGAAAAATAAATGAATAAACATCATGAAGTGTTAAGTAAAGGGTTTAGAAAATTAATCAATTAAATTAAAGCCTCAATTTTGGCACGAGTTGCCGGCCACAGTTTACCATACCACTGCTACTGACTACTGTGTGTCTCTGTTAGTGGGGCACACTTACAACGATATTCAAAGGGATAGGAATTTACAGATGCAGATATAGATGCAGCCGCCACACGCATGCATACTTGACTTGCGGTATTTGTGCAAATAATTTGGGTCACGAACTGTGCCAGGACAATGACAGCGAGCAACGATGGCGATGGCAATGGCGACGGCGACTTAACTGGCGACAATGAGCTGAGCATACGAAATACTTACAAAGACAGAAACAGAGAGGTGGAGAACGGGAATAAGAGTGTGAAAAAAGTGAATATTGAGCTAGTCTATATGCACATACATCTATGTATATAGTATATCATTACTACAGGGCAGGGTTAAAAACGGTTAAAGACAATAATAATGGTGATAATGAAGATAAAGATGGTGATAGAGAAGAGGGTAATAGTATGCTGGAGTGAGAGCAGAAAGTCGAGTTGAACTATTGTCAAGTTAACCTCGATATGCAGTGATGTAAGATTAGTTGACAAACCTACACATAGATACACTACTATCTAACAGCACTACCATTCATCTGCATGCTCATGGGAGAGGAGGAGGCAACATTGAATGCATTTTTTCAATGGAAGTGTGTGCAATTTGCCTCTTGCTGCCACCAGTGAAAAGCAAAAACACGAGACGACTATCACCCATTCAGTGTCAGTCAGGGAACATAAACGTGGCTTGTAATCATACATACATCAAGACCCCGACCCAACTCGACCCCGGTTCTACCCATTAAGTGCCCCACAACAAACAATTGCAAGTTATGTGAGTGAGAGATTGGGAGTGGGCGTTCTGCTTTAGTGGTGAGTTAAGTAGATGGCAGCTAACTAAATGAGGTTGAGGTTGCCGCAACATGGTTACAAATGCGGCAGGATGTACGCTCAGCCTTTTGTGTGTCTTATAAGCAAGCGCCTCGGTATCTATCATCCGTCTGTCTGTCTATTTGTCCTTAAGATGCATTTTGGAATTTTGATGTCAGGTCCAAATGCTGAACTTATTCGCCTTAGTAACTCGCCTTGTTCACTTGTAGTAGCTCTCGTGCAAGTTCAAAATCAAGTTTTGTTGACTGCTTTTTTGGCCCACCCTGGGGACGCGGGAACAGAGACATGGACATGGGTAAATGTTGCATGCCTCGCATTTCGGCATTCTTCCCTAAGCAAAATAGTTTTCTTAACATGTTTGTTAAGATATTGTGTGGCTAGGATTGTAGTACGTTCTCGTACTGACTATTGTATGTGCTTAGCATATTCTGCATATCTGTAAATAAATGCACTGATGTGTATGCAAATGTATGTACATACACCTACACATATTCAAATAGATAAAGTTTCCATAGGAAATAAGTAATGTAAAAGGGTAGGGCTTAAGCAGCGCTTACATTGTCGGTCATGTGGGCTTTTAAGTGACATCCATCATCCTCTCAGCCAGCGGAAAGTGAAATTCTTCAAATCTTATTTTTATTATTGTATAAGTGCATGTATCTTCTGTGTTTTTAAGATTCTCTACTACTTGGTTTTTCCGTTTTTTTTCTTTCATTTTATTTTTGTGAATTTCAAGTGAATGCATTTGAGAAGCAAGTTGAGTAATCCTCACAAATGTGATGAATGTCATTTTATTTAAAAAGGATTTGGAATAAAATACAATATCTGAAACATTGAAGATGATGATGATGATGGCGATGGCTTTATTTAGGTTTAAGATTTAATATTGTTCAAGCATTTTATATATTTTATACTTTGGAGTATCTTTAACTCCACGAGTTATTGAAATAAAATGTCATAGAGACAGGGATGATCAAATAAAATAGTATATGGTATGGTATAATGAAAAAATATAAAATAAAATACTTAAGAATAAATTCCGATTTGTATAAAGAATGAAAGGAAGTATGACAAAATCTTTCAACATTTAATCAACTAAATTTATTGTACTCGGTTTGTTAAAAACGTATCGCGGGCTACGTATATCCGATTATTGATTTTTTTGTGGCAATATGTTCGTACTCATGTCCCCCAATTATGCTGAGAAGGTCGGTCATTTTGAATGTTTAGTTAATTTTTGACAGCTGTTTTGCTTGGACGTGTTTGGGCTCGACATGGATTTTTGTCTATTCCAAAAAATGGATCTCTATAAAATTTTGTGTGTGGTTGCCGAACGCCCCAGCAACGACAAACATTAACATTGATAAAGTGAAGAAAATAGTATTGGCCAAATGTCGAATCACCCTCAGAGAAGTTGCTGATTTGTTCAATTTCGACCAAAAACAGCATTGCGTTAACATTGCTCAGGAGCTGTTGGACTCGGTCCGCGATGACCCAAATTTGATCCAAAGGGTCGTAACTGATGACAAATCATGGGTTTGTGGTTATGACGTGGACACAAATCATCTCAATTGAAAATGCCGGATGAGCCAAGACCGAAAAAACCAAAAATATATGAACGCTGTGATAATTGCATTCTTGCTCTTGCTCGCGAGCATGGTGTTGCATTCATTTCGCTCTTTGTTTGTACGCGAGCGATGAACAAACGAAAAGTATGATCTCAGCTCATTGCTGATAACATTTCAATTAAACGCATTTATGCGCACTCCTGCGCTCTGTTCATATACGTTTTGTTATTGTTTTAGCTGTGCAGTTTCTGTGGAGGGTGCTTTTGTTCGTAAATGAACGCTTAATTAAGGTGCACTTCATTTATGAACCAGATCGATAAAGTTTATATAGATAATGTGCTGACACCATATGCAAACATTGACAAATATTTACGTATATCACTTCATTACAAACTTTGTTGGAAGGATTACGGCCAAAAAAGGATGATCTTGACATTGAACTTAATATTAAACTAAAAAGCATGAAATATCTCATTCTACAAGCAAATATTGAAACGTGGGTAGTGAACCAGCCAAATCATCAAAAACACAATCCAACAATATCAGAGCTAAGTCCTTAAATGCATTGATAGAACTCCCTGTTATTACAGAAAGTTTAATATTGATCGTGAGCTCAGATTGAAATTTGTTCACGCAGAATTAACAAAAGTTGCAGCGGCACACAAACACAAGATAGTAAATAAATAAAATAAAGAAACTTCCACTCTGAGGTTGATACGATGCGTCAAAAACTAGTGATCCTACGCCTTCAAAAACAACTGTAGTGAATATTGGTATGGTGGGATATCAGTTTTATGATTTGAAATTACACTACCATTCATTCTAGCGAACAAGTTACCGTACCATTCATTCCATCAAACAGTTACTTCAAATCATAAAACTGATATCCCACCACATCGTGTAAAGCGTTGAGAGCTTTCAATCAGCGAATGTGAGATCTTAATCTTTTTGATAAAATTGTGTTGATATTTTTGATGCTTGTATGGTAAATGTCTGGTAGATAAAATGATGAATGAGTACTACTTATGCCACAACTCGATGTTAGTAACTCTTAGATTAAGAGTTTCATCGGGTTTGAGAGTGCCAGCAGATCAAAAACACTACGTATTCCATCGACACCAATAACAATCACTCGAAAACGAAACAGAAGTCGAACACCAACTTCTTCGTGAATCAGATTACGATTTCTACAAAGCGGAAAAATGTTTGATATTGGTTCGACATGACCGAAAATATACCCAACAAATGTTTACAAAAATATACACTATAATATAAGTTGAAAATTGTTGACTTTCGGTTTTAATTCTTTTTCGTTTTGTTGGTAAAAGTCCAGCATATTTTGAAGTAAAATGGAATTTTTCTTTTATGATTCTCGTATATTGAACTAGTAAATCAAAAAGTATACTTAAAATGCAATTCTTAAATTCTTTGTATTGAGAAAATAAGTAGAAATATCGCACTTTATTGAAAATTTCCATGTCGCCACACACATTTTTTATAAACTTAAAAAACAATAATATGAAAATCGATTTCCTCTATAAATGTATAAATGTTTCAAGTCAATGGTTCTAGCTAACTTAACTCGTATTTGTCCAATTAAATATTGTAACATAAACAAAAACGCATGTTCATCTGCCATAAAAACACTTTGTTCACAAATATTGTAACAATTCCCAAGATAATTCATGCATTCAAAATGTTACGCTGTTAATGTATAAACATTTGAAATTTATGACATTAGGCCCAGATGAAAATTAATATCTTTCAGCACCAACCAAAAAAAAAAAAGAGACAAACCTTTAGAACATTTAAAGCTTTTCCGAAAATCTCCAAGACACATAAAAATAGCATGAAGCCTTGCGGTAGGCCAAACCTAAAGTACCCCAAAAAACATACAATTCTCACATCCTTTAAGGAAACTTATGTAAACCATAAATAAACCAAAAAAAGAAAACAACAAAAATATACACAAAAAGAAAAGTGAAAATGTGGAAAAAGAAACCACGGCAAAAGACTTTACGAAAATTATAAATTTCTTCCGCAAAAGAAGTTTCTCATGGAAACTTTTCATTTTGTGTGCATCAATGAAAAGGATTAAATTTTTGTATTTTCCTTTTCGTTTCTTGTTGTCTTAACAAGAAAGGGTGCAAAACGGAAGCATAAAATGGTGACACCGGACATTAAATAATTTCAATTTTGAGCATTTTCCCTCTGTTTGATGCAGTTGTTGGTCATAATAAGGTTTAAAAAACAGTATGACAAGGGGTTCATGGTAAAGTGACCAGCAGCAGTTGGCTTTGCGAAAAAATGTTAAAAATTTAAATTTTTAATAAAGTTTTTAAAATTACCGGTAACTAAGTTTCTTTGACTTCAACTTTCTTGGTTTTGGCTTGGCTGATTTTCATTTACGACTTTATCTGTCCTTCTATAATTTCCCTCGTCTCTCTTACTTTTATGTACCATATTTTAGTGTTAAATTTGAGAGAAGTCGTCGGCTGGATTCATTGTTGTTTTGTCCTTTGTATTATTTTTGTACACTGCATCTTTACGAAAGGGCATACTTAGTAAAGAAAACGAGTCTTTCACTGTAATATGGTACTTTAAAATGATCAGACGTTTTTCATCCGAAGCTTTCACTCCAATAAAAACAATTTAAAATTGGATAAGTTCAGAGAGATCTCCCTGACATTTTAAATATATTTCTCTCTTCCTAGAGATCTTCAACCCGCAAAACTCATAAGAAACAAGTTCCTCAACCACAAAAATTACCGAAATGTATAAAAGTTGAACTTATTTTCCTATGATAATTAAAACTGGAAAGCTGAATTTACTTACCTAGACTCAGTTGGTATTGGGGAGACCAGGACGGTTTCAAATTTTTGGTACACTCTTTCCTCAAGTTAGTTATTTGGGAATAAAAATTTGTATGAGGGTTCATATGGTAAAAATTCTTTTCTGTTAATAAATTTTGAAACGATTTTTCTCCTTCCCACCAGGGCCTCACAGTAAAAAATTCACCTATACCTTTAATAGTTTCAAATACATTTTTAGGATACACTAGTCTTCTAAACTCGCTAAAAGCCTGGGATATGATACAATAAGGGATAGGATATCCATAGCCTTCAAATCACAGTCAGAAACTATTGCCTCCAGTAGAAATCAGTATGATAAGATTTTGAGTAAATTGTGGAGACTAAAAATCATTTCTGACTTAATTGTATTTTCGTTATTAAGATTATTTCCTATCATTAAGTTTGGAAATGATTTCGGATGTATGACAAAGTGAATCTGTAAGTGCCAGGACTTTAAGACTAGTGATAGGATGGGCATGCCGGTAAGGTCGAACGCAAACACTGAAGCTAAGAGAAGTCCAAAACGAACATCACAATTATCCGTAAGGCTTCTGTATAAACTCGCCTTTATTGCGAGCAGCCTTTCTGTCCTGTTCTATCCTATACAGGATATCAAATATTCGTATTTACTCAACTAAACCATACTAACTTATTATTCATTTTGTTTTGGTTTTTTCATTTTGCTTTTATCCGCCTCATCTCATTTTATTTTCTCGTAGAGCAGACGCCTATTTAAGCCAACAGATGTCGCAGTTGTTGACGCTGCGGTGTAAATAAGGCGTGGCAGTTGGTGAATAATAGCGTCATAGTGATAGTTGGTGGTCGTTTTCCTAATTACAAATCAGCGACGAATGAAAAAAAAAAGGAAAAAAACAAATAAAAATATAAGTAAAGTAGAGAAAAGAAAACATTATGTGCGCCTTCGTTCTGGAACAAAAAGACAAAATTATAGTGAGGCGTCGTTGTTGTTGTTGTTGTTACATCGCCCATTTTTCTGACTTTTCCTTTTCATTTCTTTTCATTTTGTTATTTTTATTTTTATTTTTTACTTTTTCTGGGTCAACAATTATGCAAAATACTGTTATATTTTAGACTTGCAGTTTGCTTAGCTTTAAGTCCTGCTTCTCCCATCATCATCGTCATCTTCATCACCATCCCCAACCCCAATCTCAACTACTCTTCTCACTCTGAGTAGCAATTCCTTTTGGGCAACCGCTGTATTGTGCTGTATGCTATATTAGTAGCCGCGTATCCATTTTGTAATTAGTGTGTGTTTCAAGGAGCAAAATCTTCTGAGTGTGTGTGTGTGTGAGTGAAAAAGTTTTTAACGGGATTTAAAGATTTAATTGGTCAAAATTTGTTTAGTTGCGACAACACTTGATTATATGCCATAGGAGAGACATAAGAGAGCCGTTGAGATAAGCAAAATAAGTAATGTTGGCCTTGACAACGACAAAGTTTCTTTTCTGCCCATTTGGTGTTTTTTTTCACATTTTGAGTAATGTAATTGTTTTCGGATTAACGCACTTAGCATAATGTTTCACGTCAATTATGTGGCGGATCAAGAAAGTTTTTATTTGTGCGAAGTGTTATGGTCGATGGCTTACGAATTTAATTTGCACACTAAAGATTCTTTTAGAAATTTTTCTTAATTTTGTTGTAAGCTATAACAAAGAAACTTATGTGGTCAAAGGCGACACAATGTTTTTCTTACCTTGGATAATGTATGATACTATTGGATCTAGGATTTCAAAAGCTTCTAAATTACTAAATATTTCTAAGTTCTCCGGGAAAATCAAGATTTTTTACATACATGCAGATGGCAACCGGACGGGTAACAGCTTGCGAATGAATTATGGGCCTTTGCTTTGAAATTTTAAAGATCAGCTTTAAATAAGTGAATATGTATTCTGAATTAAGTGGACCCGAATTATTTTGTATTGCTTGGAAAGTACTCCAATGGGCAATATAAATTTGTATGTTACTTAAAGAGAAAAAGAAAGAAATGCATGAGGAGGAACTAGGGATGGGTATCGACCAACGAAACATCGATTAATGCCATCGATTATTATTTTTACTAATAAATCGATACTCCAATTATTTTCTGCTTTCTATTTCTTTGGAAGCTGAGCAAAAGCTAAAGCAAAGCAGCCCTGAAATTTGAAATTTGTCTGTAGTTGTTGTAGAAATTTTGAAGCTGCTTACAGAATAAGCAGTTTTTTTCTAAGTGTGACAAGGCTATAAATGGTCTGACAAATAATTAGGCCATGTCCCAAATTTGATGCTTCAACTAAGCACAACATTGCTGAGATTGAAAATTTATCATAATGCTATCTGGTAGTTGCAGTATTCTTTTTTTATTCATTCATAAATATATAGTTATAGATAAGATACATTTATAATTTATACATTTGAGGAAAAAGAAAAAGGAGTTGTACTGTCAGCTGAACTCTGCAATCAATAATTTTCAGTTATTTAACGTTGTCATAATGTATATTTTCCAAAAGGTTTCATTGTCGCCTTTTAGTATGTCACTTCACATTTTTTAATTGTAGTTTTCTTTAAAATGTAATAACCTAAATTCATTTAAAACTGGTCATATTGCAATGAGTGTGTCAGTGTCAATGTTTACTGCTCGCCCCTGTTGCATAATGAACAGGTGGTTAACGTATCTGGTGTGAAACGGTTTTCATTTAAAGATAGTATTCTATATGTCGTAGCGAGTTTTTATGATCACCCTTATTTTACGTTGAGCTAGCTTTATTAAATTTTCATCCTGCTGCTGGTAGCAGGTATTTGTAAACATGGTCTGTGCTACTAGCTGCTTTCTGAAGCGATGTGCTCCAAAAATTCGATTTTAAAGCACCAAAGACCTGCTTATACAAATCTTCTTCTATCATAGCATTTCATTGAAATCTTATATTTTGTTCTTCTCCCAGTTGATTAATTTTTTTTGGTAATAGTTAACGTATATATTTCATTTAATGTGATCATCATATTGTATAAGAAAATCTTCAAAAAACATATCTCAACTAATTAATCTCATTGTCTAACTCAAATCTAAAGCTGTTTAAACTTTGCAATAAAAAAGTACAAGCCCAAAGATTATACTATGTACGTCGTCACTGTCTCCATGATTACACAATTTTCATTGTCATTACCATTAATGACACCACTGATATCGACATCATTATCATCATTATTATCAATTTATCTGCATCTGACGCTTTCTATTGTACTTTTAATTCTCTCCCACATCAATACTTCCGGATTTGGACACTCATATAGACAATTGAAAGCGATGGCACATAGTACTTAAAATGGCAATGGCAACATGCTTTAAATGCCATCATTTCCACAACTTTCAACCATCCCAGCCCATCCTTCTACCCGTCATTGATGCAACCACTTAAACATGTAGTGTCTGACCATGAAAGCGATGCTCATACACCCCCATTTGTGTATGACTGCCTTGTTGTGGATGCATGCATGCATGGATTACAGCATTAAATAAAACCTTTTAAGCGATTGCCATAATATAGTAAATGCAGTCAAAAATTAGAACTACTCGATTTTCAATTGCTCGCCATCGATATATTTTTCTATACATTATAGCAGTGTATCTAACTACAATAAGTATCTAAGTTTGTGCATTCTGTATTGCATGCGAAACAGTTTATTTTTCACGCCCCAACTCAGCATGTAGGAAGGAGCACATACAAAACAAAGCAAAACCCAAAAATTCAAGTTGTTTTTGCAGATGAACTTTCAAAAGTTTACCCTCCGAAAAATCGAACTGAAGTGGCCACCACCACCATCATCTTATCTATTCTAGTTGTAGTTGTAGACCTCTTAGGGTTTGCTAAGCTTTGGGTCTTGTTTTGCAGCTGCTTCAATGCCTTCTCTAGTAGCATTAGCCACACACACACACACACACACACACACATACATATACTACATAGAATAATACTTCTATAGCCTTATTTATCCAACTCGACCAAGTTGCAACAAATTTTGCTTGTGGCAAGTGGAAGTGACATCATTAACTTTTCCTTGCTGTTTTGTTCGAGTTGGTTATTTTAGGGTTTGCACATTTTACTTTGCTTGAGTTTGGCTTTCCTTCTTCATCGTCGTCATCATCATCATCATCGAAAAATTGGTTAAAAAAATTTCAGATGAAAATTGTCTAAAAAGTTTTCTTTTCTCGTTTGATTTTTTGCTCAAAAAAAAAATCCCGATTTTTTAGGCAGTTTTTGATGTAGTTTTAGTTGTTATTTTGCTGATATAACTTCACTTTTTCTGTGTATTGCATTTCTTCTAACTTTAAAATTATTTCTCTTAGTAGTACTAGTTATGTATGTTCAATCGTTTCTATTGATTTCTATTTTTTGGAGTTGATTTTTGAATTTTGTCTATGATTTTTCTTTTATTGGTTTCAGCTCATTGAAGAACTTTTTATCTGTGGCAAGCAGAGTTCTTATTACTACTACTGTGTATTTTGTTTTTGAAATCAGGTCATGAATTTATTTGGCCAGTTTTGCGATTTTTTGTTATTGTTATGTTTTAGTTGGAGTATCATTTCTTGTTTATTTGTTTTACAATTTGAACTGTGATTTCACACATTCGTAAATTCTATTTCAAATTAATCATAAAACTGTTGATTAACTTTTTAGGCTTTGACAAAATTTTATTCATATTTTGCACAAGAAATTTTAATCCAATACATCTTCCAATTATTGGTTCTGTAATTCTTCAAAGTTACGCTTGAATTTATTTCTAGAAAATATGTTCAAATAATTTAGGTTTTTCAATTATTTTACCAATGCGTGGGTAGAATAAATATTTTTAAGTCTTCACTTTATATTGTAGAATAGGAAGTCCCTAGTGATTTAATTTTCATTATTCCACTTGTAGACGACATTTCTCATATTTAATTCTTAATTTTTCAGTCTTGCTTTTCGTAGCTCATCTATATAAAATAATTTCATCATGTGTGAGAAATTAAAAAATGGTCTCAATGATCAAAATTTTAATACATAACACTTAATATAAAGTTAGACAAACCAATTCCACGCGAATAAAAAGGTAGACCCACACCAAAAAAAGCCCCACACACCTCGTTCGGGACCACGCCCAGTTAATATTATCTCATTACGCCGGATTTGCATAACAATACGCCTATTTACTGAACTCTTAACTTCGTCGCCTAGAGTTTTTAATTACCCTACGGAACCATCGTTAGACATAACATCGCAGGGCATAGCCAATCCTTTTGGCTCACAACACTTATTTGGTTTATACTCTATTCACGGCTCTACTGCTACTTCTTTGGAGCTCTACTTTTCTCAATTCTTGGAGTACTATTGCAGTCAGGTCCTTCACCATAATCCACACTCGCATCGATTGCAGCAAATGCCTGACTATATGTTCTAGCGTTAGTCAATCTGCCTTGACCTTATCCACGATTTCCCTCCACTTTGCATAGTTTGGGCAGTAAAAGAATACATGCACTAAATTTTCGCTGCTACTTGCACAGAAAGAACAAGCTACTCCAACATCATGTCCGTACATATGCAGGTACTCTCTGAAGCAGCCGTATCCTGTCAGGAATAGCGTCAGATAAAAGTCAGTTTCGCCATGATCTCGTTTCACCCACGTTTGCACATTTCCAATTAGTCGGTGTGTCCATCTTCCCTTGACAGATGTGTCTCAGAGATTTTGCAATTCGTTTAGACTCACTTGTCTTTCTTTTTTTCGCTCTGTAGTATGTATGGAAGTTCATCTGTTCCCTCATAACTTCTAAACTACTTATCATAATTTGACAAAAGAGGTATCGTTGGAAGTGTCTTCAGCTGGTTATTAACGTTAGATTTCAAAATTTATTTGATTGGGCCATAAATTAATAGTTTCTTTAGATTAATGTTCTAATGAGAAATATTTTTTTGTTTTTTAACGTGTCGAAGTGAAATTTGGACATCATAAGTTTCTAGACCATAGCCAACAACCATGTAAATTCCATGATCCTAAGGTTACCAGGAGGGATACCTCCCATACAAAACTAAATTAAAAGACAAACTTAAAAAGAATAAAAGTACAATAAAAGTGCCACTCAAACTGTGTTCTTTGTTGACAATGAAACTATAACAGAGAGAATATAGTGATGCTAAAAAAGGAAGATTGGATGCAACCCGGAGGAGCGTGAAGAGTATTACATCTTTGTAATAGCCAATGTTAGCCTTCTTTCTGTTTTTTTATTTAAATATTTGTAGTTTTTCTATTTTTTAAATAATTCGTTTAAAAATGGTTTAAGCTTCATAAAACGACGCAATGAGAAAAGTCTTTCTCAATTATACTTTACAGATTTAATGCAAGTTAACCAAAAAATAATTTCAATCAAAATTGTATCAAATTTTACCAATTTTTATAGAGTTTCTAGTACTACATTGGATAAAAAAAAAAACTACTTACAGTGCGGCTTTTTTGTTGTTTTGCGTATACGAGTATTATAACAAATGTCGCTTCCACATAAACATAAACCAAATATATTTTATATTGTTAAATAGAGAAATTATTGCTTAATTCCAAGATATTGACCACAAAATATTCAAATCTATTTTAAATATTTGAATTAAGTTATAATATAATTAAGCTATTCAGAAGGCAGAGAGATATACTTTGTAGAAGATGTCATATTGTTTTATTATATTCCGCGTAGAATCTGCTTATATTGTATATCCAGAGTGATAAGTAATAAGTAAAAATCAATTAATCAGATGTAATGTAAGGCAAAGTTTGTCTTCTAGCAAACACTGATTTGCAGACCTTTATATTTTAACATATACTATAAAAGAAAATACACTCATTGTGGTTAACTTCTTGTTTTAAAATATTTATCTTTTGCAGATTTGAACTAAAACAACTTTTGTCAACTTTAACATTTAAATTTTGAAAATAAATTTAAAGCAAAATAATATGAAATTTAATTTAATTAGTTTCGTTGAAGTTTGGAAAACATACATATTCATGTGAGTTTGTTGTCCTGTGTTTTTGAGCTCCTAATACACACATTGGAATCTAATTATATGGAAAAAACATCAGTCCAGTCACACCCTCACAAATACCAGTACACTAAATAAATACAGACAGACAAACAGAAACACTCACTCACATTTGATAATGTTAGATAATGAAATAGTAGTGGTGGGATTGAAATACAAAGAGGACGAAATAGAATTTTCCGAAAAATTAGTTTAAAGTTTTGTAATTTGCTGTTAGCACTTTTAATTTAACGCCCTCCATATGATCCAATACCATTACCAAACCCTCTGTAAAAGCCCAGAGGGATATCTGTTTGCTGATTTTAGTTCACTGTCTACTACTGCGACTTTGTCTTTGTGCCATTTATGATTAAATTATATTTTTCATTCAGAATACTCAAGCATATTTAACACCATTTTATATCTCTCTATCTATGCACAATTAGACAAAAGATATACACGTTGCAAGGAGAATGAATAGAGTGGGTGGGGGATGGGGTTATTAAGGGCCTTGGCCGACATGAATAAAAGAAATAACGCCACGAAAATGAGTTAGTTAAAGAAGCCCAAGGACACCACCACCAAAGCGCTAAGGCTCAGGCTCAAATGGACAAGATGATGATGATCATGATGGTGCTGATGATGATGGCCTGTTGGTTGTATGGAACGAAAAGTGTAAAAATAAGCTGAAAAGAAAAGAAAATAAAAGGATGAATAGAATAGAAAAAATGAAATCATATAAAAAAATATAATGAAAGAAAATGCAGAAATGAAATGAAAAGCGTCCAGGCAGCAAGTCACACTTTACAAACAAATCTACAAATGTTGTGAAGCGAAGAGAGGGAGAGACTTAGGATGAAGGACCTTCAAAGCCAACGCATTCACAATGCGCGGGCGATTCATTTCATTTATATAATATAATAATATACATATATTTGTATTAGTCCTATGTATGTATGACTAAGTGTAACTGTAATTTTGAATGTATGTGTGTGTCCGTATGCTTCTGTCAGTGACCAGCGCCGCGTGCTAATTATGATGAAAGATTTCTGCATCTTTTAGCGTTAATCCATTTGGAAAATTAGAAATGAAAATTTAATGAAATTTCATTTCTCACACTTCTTTTTCTTTGTCTCATACTTAGTACAACAAACATTTGTGCTGTTCTTTAACTTTATTTAGTTTTAGCTTCTTCATTTTATCATCTTTCTACACATTTCTCATTAAGCATAAGATACAAAGGAGAGAAAGGAGCGAGAAACTTTCATAGCAATTAAAATATTCCCGCTCTTTCCGTTTCCGATTGCTCTTTGACGTCTTTAACTAAAACTAATTTGATGAAAATAAAAAAGAAAAACTTCCTATACTGAGAAGGGAGAAGAGCTGGGTGTAGACTGGGGTAGGCACAAAGTCAATAATGATGATGAAGTTTGGACCAGCGAACTGAAGGAGAAAAATGCTAATAAATATTAGCACTTCAAGTAATTGGCAAAGTTATTGATGCCGAAATTAATATTTATGCGATTTAATAGCCAAAGGCTCTTTTCTTTAGTACACTTGGCAACTTCATAATACTACATACTTACTACTTATGTATGTATATAGTATTTGTTTGAAGGATAAGCGAAAACTTCATTTTCATATTAAATGGTGATGAATTTTTAACAATGATAACCGAAGGCGTTGAAAGTTTTGTAACATATTGTTGATATTTATTGTGCGTTACAAGTTTTAGGCCATTATTACATATAACTTCTTTCAAGGCTACGAAAATTCATCCTTTCATCTAAGAAAAGTATACGGAAACATTAAGTGAATATATTCATTCACATCTAAACTAATGGTAAAAGTATAATGCTCTGATAAGGCTTAGTATTACACAGCGAAGAGTCCTATGATATTGATTTCATTGAGTGTACATTAGCTGCCTTTTAACATAAATGTTGTTTTTCGGATAGTTGTCATTTTGTAGACATTTATGCCACAATATAAGCCTCATTGTTAAGTTCATGGTATCTAGGTATACTATATATATGGTATGCTTTACAATTGGGAAATGCTTAAAAAAATTGGAATTTCTGTGTAAAAGAATTGTCGTTATAAGTAGAAGAACAGTATTAAAATTGGTGTTTATATAGCAAATGACTGAGACTGGCATCAATTAGTAAAGACAAAGTTTACAGTTATGAAGTAAAGAAGTTTATTATTAAGATTTGGTGGTTTTAGAAACCTTTATTGTTTCTTGTATTTGATATTGGTGGCGTTATTGGCTTTTTCCTACAACAAGAATATACGAGATCACTACAAATAATTACATTTCGGCTTAAGATTTACCAAACGATTACCAGCCTCCATCGAAGATATTATTTTCTTCCACAACAACCATCTCCTTGCTCATTCAAAAGTTCGTCTTCCTACTTTTCATCAGCTACTCGCTCCATGGCAACGCTGCTCTTTGAACCCCACCATAGGTGCAATTGTCATTCAGTACGAATTATAACAGTATTTATTATGACGACAAATGGTAGTGACTTTTGCTATTAAATCAGAAAGATCACATAGAACATGTTCATAAGTCTGTTATTGCATCTAATCGCTGCTCTCCTTGCTACTCTTTAATTCATTTCATAACTTTTTCACAATGACAGTTCATTTTACCCGCTGTTTTTTCTTTTCTTTTTTTACAGCCTTGTTAGACTGCTTCAGCTATCTCGCATGCAATTCTTTTCCAGTATTGTAGCAGCGATCTCACCCATGCAGAAATGCTTGACGTTAATAAGGTTACCCTTTTTTCTTCGACATATATTTTCCTTCCTCTGCTGCAAAGTGTTTGTAATGAAGTTCTTCCAAGGAACATATCCAAATAAAAAAGCCAAACAGCGAATAAACTCACATCATTCCATTTTTGCATCCTTTGATATCAGAGAAATGCAGTGAGTATTAATTTAGTTCGTGAGTGTTTATTAGAATTCATGAATATTTTAAAATTTGCCAATTCACAAAACATAATAAGTAAAAAACAGAAAACTGCTTCGTGAGTGTTTATGAGAGTTCATGAATATTGCCAGTGTTGATGAATATATTGTCAATACTCACGAATCAAATTTGTGCTCACTGCAGTTCTCTATTTCACATTGACTGATTATGAGTACAATTTATTACCAATAACATTTTAACTTTAATTTGATCTTTATGAAACGTTAATACTTGGTTTAAATATTTTAGTTAAAAAATAATTCAATATTTTAACAAGAAAGTTGCACAATTGGCCGTGGAACAAAATATTATCCCAACTAACAAAGCAATTCTTTTTTTTCCAAGAATGAGCACATAAACCATGTAATTGTTTCCTAGTCACGGCCAAGTATATCAATCTTCCAACCATGATCCCAAAGTTATTGTTTTAATGTTCAGACTTCCCTTACCTACATTATTCTATCGTCTTTACCTTGGAGACCTTGATATTGCTACAGCCACTTTAGAAGTTTGCGACCGCGCCAAAAATTTTCAAAGTTCCAAGGAGAAAATATCGACACAGCAGTAATGATTCTCTACTTGTCAATTTACCATATCTTTCTTCGAAAGATTACCTCATAAAAAATAGAAGAGAAGACTCTTCCCATTTCTCTTGGTGGCTTCTTTATGGTATTTTCCATTACCAGTGCACTTAAATATGAGTTAACAATATATTTCATTTCTAGTACTAACATTTGGTTCTATTGCAGTTTAATTCACGGTAAAATTCAAAACAAATGGTCAAATGCATCAAATGCATGTGTGTGGTAATGATTTCAGCTCGGGTTTCAGATAATGGAAATGTCTGAACAAAACTGTTATTATTTTCCCATTTTACTAAAACTCTTTCAGTTCCACATTCCATAAATAGATATTAGAAAAAGTATTGCCTTCAAAACTTAGACTCAGGCTATATTAAAATTTAAACAAATTTGATTTCTAATAGTGAACACATATTAAAATACATATCCTTCGGGAAGGAAGTAAGGTGAAGCTGTTAGTCTAAGATCATTAATCGCCACATTGACATTGAAAAGTTTCAACTCAAAACAATAAGTTGTTTCCAAGAGAGAGACGCTTGAAGGAGTAGATAAGTATGAGATCAAAGGTGAGGTGCAACAATTAGGAATCAGTTCTGAACTTACATATATTGTACATATCTCAACAACCAGTCACGCTCTTTATAGACAGGCGGCATCCACTAATTTCGTTTTAATTACTGTTTTTCGGACCAGTACCGATACTTAATTGTCACACCGAAGTTTATTTATCAACATGATTTAAATCTATACTTAAGTTAAGTTAAATTGAACTTTGCACCTTTAATTAATTAAATTTATTTAAAGCTTATAACAACAAACTTATTTATCTTTTCAAAAGAAGCATATGTTTTTCAATAAAATCCCAAATACTTTAAAGTGATTATCATAGGTAAAATTGGCTTGCTTATTGAATTTTAGTATTTGTTCTTCAGAACAACACCAACAACTATATTCAGGCATTAAAATTATAATATTTTTGTGGATATTTATTATAAAATTTATATTTATTTAAACTTAAATTTATTTAAGCGGATTACAAATGCATGCATTCAGTACAATTACAAATTGTTATATTTTGGTTTTCAAAAAATATTATAAATAAAACAAAATAAAATAAAATATAAAAAAACATTGTAAATAAAATACAAAATAAATTCAAAACACATACTACTAGTACTAGTTGAAATAAATATGTGTATGATTGCCTGAGGGATATATGTAGGTATATATAATATGTGTATGCATGTAGTAGTGTATATTGTAGATGACGCCGGCCACGCCTGTGGCAGTGTCTGGATCCACATCCGCCGGAAATTCATTCAATGCAACAACGTTCGAATGTGAAATTTATGTTTTTCGATTGAGTGATGAATGTGGTTTCTTATCTTCAAAAAACATTACGCATTTGGCCAAAAAATAGGGAAATGGGAAACGGGAAAACGAAAATAAAGAAATGAACAAATGAAAAGCAAGCAACATTAATCATAATTTCAATAGAGTTTGGTACATTGAAACCTTCGCTGGTTCCTTAGTTTATTCATGTGATGAAATGATGTGGTTATATGTAGTATACTAGTATACTATTTCATTCAAAGACTAATAGACAAAATTTCGTGTCCGTGAACGAATTTAATGACTTAAAATGCTGGCCAAGTTAATGGACAGGCTATTTGATGCTGTTTTTGGGGCATTGTTTGTTCATCTTTTTGTAGAAATGAAGGACTTTACAGAACATTGCACTCGTCTGTACTTTAGAGATTATTGCGTTGCTTTGTCACTTTGGCATTTTGGCCTTTTTTGCCCACAATAAATTAAAGTCATGTCTTGCCAGATCTACAATTTGTACACTTTTTTCTCCAATAGTCCAGCTGTAGTTTGGTTTGTATACGAAGAATTAAAGCCATAATACACAGGACATAAACATCAGAGCGACAACGTTAAAGATGACGACGACAACAATGAAATGATGGGTCGGTGGTCATTTCATTTCATAGAACCAACTGACTTGACTATGCATCAATTCGCAAAACAAGTAAAATTTTTACTAAAATTGCTGAAACTGTTAGTGGGTCGGTCAGTCGGTTGGTCACACATAAATTCATTCACCCAACTAATGGGTACTGTTCCTTGTTGGTTGCTGGTTGTTGGCTGTTAGCATGAGTTTGATTTTTCATGTTCTACCAAATATGTGAAATGGTTCTATGCTTAAATGATTTGCATTGCATTCTGTTGTGTATTTAGCAATAAAATCACATATGGTTGAACTCGGCACTTGAGTCATTTTGTCATTTTGACTTGAAGAATAAATGGATCTTCAACAATTCATGCAAATTTTTGAAAACAAAGAAGAAGTACGCAATGAATAAAATACCAAAGTAAAATTGAAACAAATGCGGTTGCTTATCCACTGGTAAACTGTTTGTGTACCCTTCTAATTATAGGTTTAATTTATGCGCAATTATTATTAAACTAAATTATCATTAGAAGATGGCAAGAAGTAGCACTAATTTGCTGTTGAATTAAGTATGAATGGAGGATTAAAGATGGTCCCGAAACATACAATATTTATGTAGTAAGACAATAACATCCTAAATTTTCTTGTAAGATACCAGCATGTGAATAACATAATGTGCCACTAATGTGAGCTTCTCATGAAGTCTTTTTATATCATTAAATGAAATTTCTTTTATGTCATTAAGCTGCTAAACCAATATTGCTAAAAAATGTTTCAGTGAAGTGGACTTTAATGAAGAAGAGTACATCAACCCGATTGAAAAGACTTAAAGGTTAACATGCTTTTGTTATGTACTAAGGAGTCTTGGGAATAATACAATTAATTTTTAAGGCCAATTGCCTTATAAACGTTTTGAACACAGCTCTTGTAATAGTAATATATCTAGAGGGTCTGATTATATTATTTTAGAGATGAATGATGCAAGAAAATAAAGGCTTTTATATATTGAACTAGAAGGTGTTGACGTTAGGAGCAGCACATTCCACATCTAAACGGATTACTCAACTCAATTAATAAAGGTAGCTGGTACATAAAGTTTGAAGATACTTAGAGGCCCTTTAAAATACTGCAGTATTCCACGTGGAAGTGTTTGCCGCAAGGATGGCTGCATTGATGCCAAAATCAATTCCAAGTTAAAGTGCATGTAGCCAAGCAGCCATTAAAGCGATAACAATGTATTGGATATCATCCAAAAATTTCTTCAGTACACAATAGTCATAGAAATACTGTCTGTAAGGCAACAAGCCTTGCATCTTTTGGGCATCAATATATAAAGGTTAAAGAATAAAATGTTATCGTCGATGAAATCGTGAAAAATTGATATAATCAGCATATCAAAGGAACAAATAAGTGAGTTAATAATGACTCTATTAAATATTATTTAAATGGTTAAACAAATCATGAAGAGGCATCACATCGCTAAGGATATCAGGTACATGCTGGCTCTGCCGAACCAGAGTTATTTCAGCGAATCTATGAGATTTAACAATGGAAGTGACATGTAGAAAAAAATAATCGACAACAACTCCGGGGAACAAGTAGATAAAAGATAAAGAATAAAGGAATAAAAAACATGAATGAATGAATCTTACAACTTCAGAAAAGGGAACGTAATCAAAAACCAAATGTTGAGTCCAAGAGCCTTTTCTTGAACTATTCAGTAGGTAGGAAATGATAAATTCTATAATCGCAAAATAAACTACATTCAACTCGAGGTTCGAACATTCGTTGTGCAGTCCACGAGAGCGGCACTCTACCACACAACCACCATTGAACTATGAAAAGAGTCCGCTAAAATCAAACACCAAAAAATGTACCCAAAAGAGGAATTAATCAGTTGACTTTACGAATATGAAATGGAGTAACCAACCACACCCAGTGTAAAGCAAATACGGAGAAGACTACAGGAGGAGTTGAAAGATCTTCCGCCAAGAATTTCGGAACTGCAAGTAGAAACGAAAATACACCTGCAGATTGAAATATTTGGAAAGAAGAAGAAGTTGACATAAATAAGCAAAAAAAGAGAGGTGCAATTTGCAAAGTTTAGTGATGGTCAATATGGCATATGACCGTCTGAGAGAACCAAAGCACATCCAAATATATAAAATATCTTGAGCGTATTTGTGAAGCAGTCAATGGAAGCCACACCTTGATGCTTCAAGCATTGGCTGCCTTATAGCAGCCGGGAGTAATAGCTAATCGCAGTAGGCTATGAAAACTTCAAATAAGAGTTTTTGCGTCCAATTAGACAGCAGTACTTTATTGTGGGGGTCATCAAATTTTTAAAGGAAACAATTTACAACAAACAAATCCTTTTTATTACTAAATTGTTTATAGATAAATATTATTGGGTTGTTAGCTAATGAAATCTACTTGAAAAGTTCATATCATTTATAAGGACCTACAAAACTTTAAAGTATTTGTGATAATTGCCTCATCAAATGTATTCAGATGACTCACAAATTTTTTTTAGGTATAAACTCTTTTCTATGGTAACCGTCTTTATGATTATGAGTATTAATTGACTGTTTGTGTATTCAAGCTATGTGTATGATATTTATTACTACTCACTTCACTCCACAATATAATTGCCAATAAAGTCAGCATAACCTTTATTCCTCCTCTTAACCTGTAAAAGATTATCGTGGTGCTTATCAAATATCATTGCATGGATCTGGTTACAATTTTGTGACTTTCATCCCAAATTTTATCTTCCCATTTATAAGTTATCAAAAATGGTAAGTGGGTGAACAAATCTACACAATATCTATATATATTGTGACAGTATTCAAATTAAACTTTTTCTGTTTTCCTCTTACTTTTGAAGAGTAATTTCTTTATAATATAAAAAATTCAGGGTGAAAAATTTTTACATAATTTATTTTAATTTTTAAGCTTCAATGCCAAACTTAAAATCAATGAATTTTAATACAAAAAAAGTTATACTCTCACCTTTCTTTATCTAGTTGTAGTATACTTAGTAGAGTATTGCATTTTAAAGTATTTGAGAAACATATTTTTCCACTTGAAATTTTATGCAAATTTTTATTATTTTGTTAAAAGTTTGTAATGCCCTAACATAATTTTGATAAAATGTATAAAACTCATTTTTAGTCAATTGGTGTCCTATCGAAGAGTATTTGTTTGCAGATACACAAACACATAGTTTTATGATCAAAGTCAAAGATGAACGGATACAACTTTTAACTCATTTTGTGTATTTCATCGAACAACACACTTTTTTTAGGCATATACCAATAGATAGATGTATAGATGGATGCCTCTTCAATAGTGTTCAATTCAATGCCAAAGATTGAAAATATAAACAAACAAAAAATATAAAGGCATTAGGGAACAACAAGTTACAACAAAGCTATAATGAAGAAGTATACAAAGATACATACATACATACAAAAATACTTCAAAATATACATTCATATATACATATACACATACTATATATACGAATAGTAGTAGATACTCAAAGCTATGATGATGAAACCTAGGCAAGCTGAACTGGGTGAAATACACAAGTGCGTTTTATGCCTGAAGCCAAAAGCTATTTAGCTTGGCCATAAACTACAGCCTGAATTATGGTTTATTATTATGACCAAAGACCAAACTGATGGACGGACGTATGGATGGATGGACTGGGCCACAGCATAATAGTTGGGAGTACTTCCGCCTTACGTCGTTTGCCTTTTTTATGTATCTGTTAGTACGAGTATCTCTTCAATTCGCTTAATAGCACGTTGGTCTATCAATAAATTGGCCGTCAGTTAGTCTGCTGCTACTCGATAGTTTGCTGCTCTCTTTAATTTTCCTTTTTCCCTTCGAATCTTTGCTTGGTTATTTAAATATTCCATTTAAAAATTTTTCTTTTTAGCGCCTTTTAATTGTAGTTTATTGAATTATTTGTATTATTTCCTTCTTTTTTATTCTCGGCTTTAATTGCGTTTCGTGCTCGCAATTAAAAATGCGTTTTCACTCATTTCATTCGCTTTACATTTTTGTAAAAGGCAATGGCAAAGGCAATGAACATCGGTAGCTAAGGATATAAAAAGGATATCAGAAATCCATTAATGCGACAATTACGACAATTTTAATTGCTGTTCAAGTCGCATTTCTGTCATACACGATGAGATGTGATGAGATATACTATAAAGATCTTGGGCTCCAAGTGGCTCCAAATAGAAGACGAAGCGACACATAAGAGGTAATTAAAAATGTTTTATTGAAGGGCAAGAATTTGAATTGTACGAGTACAAGTGCTATGAAACATTAAAAATATTTTCTTAATTTTGTTTTAGTTTTTATTTTCTCTTATCGTAAAAAAGATAAAGGTTCATTAAGTTTTATTTTATAGTTATAAGAATGTGAATGTCTATTAAATTAAGTAAAGTGATAAAGAGAATTCTCTAGTCCAGTCCAATCATTTTCTATTAGTTTGAGTGGAAATTCATGTTAAATAAATTTGATAATCTGTTTATTGTAATAAGGATTTCAAAGGCACATGAATAGCAAATTGTAATTCAATGTAAAAATCATTCAAAATCGTTTATACTTTTTGATTAATATTTAGGTTTGGCAGCTCTGTTACCAGATTCGATAGCATGATGGATATGTAATCCGGAACATCTCTTCGCCATGATGGATAAAAATTAACTGGAATTATTTATGGCACCTAAAGCTGTTGAATTGCAATCGTCCTGATAATAATCATATGAGAGCAGGAACTGAGATAGTTACATTAGGAATCATTGAACGAGCGACGTCCAGATGCGGTAGTTGTTGCAATCTTTTGAAGAATCCACAAAGGAAGGTAAACAATGTCCAACCAAGTAATATGAATTTGAATTCAAATGAGAACATTGATGACTCAATGAATTGTTCTGTTATAAAATCTACAGTTGAGTAAGCCAACATAAGCCATTTACAATATTTTTTCAGCACATCATCTAAAACTTTTTTCAAACCTGATGGATCTACTAGGATACACATAAGTGTAGTCATTGTAGGCACTGTATGAGAACAAGATTTGAGCTTAAACAGAAGCTGTGGAATAAAAAAAATATACATAATATAAAAATGCTATTCTTGTACTCGTATGATTAATATTTATAGAAATGTTCTTGTCAGATATTACTTATACGTCATGGTACTTTGTTAGTATAATAAAATTGGGTACTGAAAATATCATAATTAAATTAGAAATAATTTTAATGTTATTATGTCATTATGCCATTTAATTTTGCTTGTAGAATTAAAGTTTTCATATCTAATCTAAAGAGGTATCTAGCCAAGAAGGTTAACAATATCCAACGGAATCAGTTGACCTTAGCTTTCATCACTTTTCATTGATTTTTTTTATATCACCCAACACATACAATTGTCACGGCTAAGTTGATTCCCTGGTATACCGATATAGCACCATTCCAGTCTTAGTTAGACTTTCAAATCATATGAATTCAAAATCGGCTGAGGACAGTGTATTGTTTGTCTCGAAACATCAGCAGTTGAACCTTCCAGTATAGGCTAGCTATCTTGTTCTGCAAACTTGTTTGAAACCTGATGTACTGAAGCTGTTGTTATGCTGTAAAAGGATGAGTTATGTGCTTAATGCGGATTGCAATAAAAAGGTTTGTTTAAATTTATGGATTGACACTAAGTAAGTATGTTAAGCAACATCCATAGTCAGTTCCACATAAGAGATGTATTTTATAACTGCTGCAGAATAGACACTAAGAAAGCCGAAAAAATAATTTTAAAAAAGACAATTTTATGTTCGTATGATTAATATTTCGATACATGTTCTGGTTGAATATTAATCATACACCATTTCATACTGAAAGTAAATACTTGAATCTAAGTAGTTACTCAAAACCTCACGAATTGAAGCTATTAGGATACAAGTGTACTCTTTGTAGGTGCTTGTCCTCAGACAAGATTTGAGCTTAAAGAGAAGCTGAGAAATAAATATATTTAAATCTAATTACACAATACTATTCTTATGCTCGTATGATTAATATTTAGAGCATTGCTCTTGTCAGATATTACTCATACGTCAAAATACTTTGTTTGTACAAAATAAGAAATTAAATTCCGGGGACTGCATTGGTTCATTTGGAATTTAACTAATGAATGTGAATATTCCAGCAATTTGGAAGGAATTTAGAGAAGGAGGCCAGAGCACATTATGCTTCCTTCAGCATTCATTTTCAGACTAACCCAGACTGACACGCAATTATAAAAAAAATATAAGCAGCGACTGCGCTGCCGTAGTATTGCTTATTGTCGAGCGCATTAAGGGATAATAAGAAACAGAAATATAGTATCATATAAATTTTGTTATCTTATTTTTCTGCATCCATAATGTTGTCTAATCAGATTATCAAGGGTAACAAAATGTATTAAAAATTCACTGTATGGGAGCAGTACTGTAAACAAACTTAGGCAATTCTACATATTGAACCAAAACACGCACAATTGTCTGTAACAACGGGATATTTGACAAAGCAACAACAAAAACTCCAAGTTGCTGTTCTGCTTGCTTATCAATAGAATTTTAAGTGCAAGAAGCGGGTTCGATACAATCCAGAAGCAAAGAAACTTCACTTACCCACTTACGAAATAGAAACTGACATGATTAGTCGTAGGTCAACTAGATTTTACTTGCAATAAGTTTGCCGACAAGATCAGATGCAAGTCATCTCGACTATGCAATGATTTCACCACATTCTTTTGTTATGATACTTGATCTTATGATTAAAACAGATGACACAAAATAAAGTCTTCCTCAAAACAACTACTGTTTGCGGCAGTGCTGAAACAGAGAAGTTGTCTTCATAGCGGGTATTGTTTTTTGTTTAGCTAAAAATTTATAATTGTTGTGTTGTATATTCGTGTTTTTGAAAATTCCATATTTGCTTCCATTAAATGTGCCGGAGAAGCTCGATATCTCCCAACAATCACATTTAAAAATAAATCTAAATGGGAAGTCAAACGATTGGTTGCAGTTTATTCCAGATTGAGTCATATTATACAAACAAATTAAAAGAAGCAAAGATTGAATGTTGAACTTTGTTATATTATTTATGGTTATGTTCAAGACTTCCTCTCTAATGCTTAGAATCTTTATATTTTTGGATCTCACAGAAATTTAAACGTTCTAAGTAATTTTAAGTAAATATTTCCACAATCGAAGTCGAGGCAAGAACTGTATGAAAGTTTGCTTATAACAAATTGCACATTTGAACTTAATTAAGATTGTTTAATAGTGCAATTAAGTGTAAAGTGAGAGGCTAGGTATAGTGAAAGTGTTTGAAACTGGTATGTTTAAAAATGGTTGTGTTAATTGCAGGTTTGATAAGCTAAGTAATAGCAAAAATGGATTATGAAGATTTAATTTTTATCAAAGATAACATTCATTTGTGTAAAATGTTACACATGTAGGCAGGCCCGGCAGTTCGCGTTCAGCCCGTGTGGGTTGTTAATCAACAAAAAAACAAACATCTGGTCCTGCGACTAATAATAATGCGCCACAAACGATAAACACGTAAAATGGCTAAGTAATTTAAACGTTTTTGCAAAATAGTTGCCCTGAAATACGTCTTAAGTCGGCGAAGTACGGAAACATTTGAACATGTCGACCCTGGCTGGTATCGTCATTAGCAAGCGCATGATCCGAGTCATTTTCAAAGTGACTTCTAAGTGATTCTTATAATTGGTTGATAATTTCAAAATACTACTTTATAAAAAAGTCTTCTGGTGTCTTAAATTGAAAGTATTCACCACCTGTATCAATTCTTTTCGGGATCTTCCGCTGACGCAGATTATCTAGTTCGTCAATTCTAGTTCATTACTCGCTTGAACACTTTCTTGCTATATAACGTCCAATTTTGTGCTACGAGATCAGCTCAGAATGTCAGTTACTACTTTAATCTTTTCGTGGGATTTGATCACACAGAGCTGAGAATTTTGTAAGATAGTGTTTAAAATTTCTAAACACTACATAATTTTAAATGAATAAATATGATCAATTAATATATATTTTAAAGCATTTTCCGTGTGGACAATTACCCACTCACAGAATTCCGTGTGGGTATAATTATCCACCATACCCAGGGGCTTGAACAGTAACATTCTTCACCCCGAGGATGGTCAGTCAGGGTATCATGGTTGGTTTGAGGGTTTTGTTGAAAAGAACCAGATTGGTCGCCCAATAGTGAAAGAAAAGACGATGTAAGAAACAAAGAAGTGATGCATCAGCCGTATGTAAAACTGTGTTGAACTGTATCGAGAATATTTTATAATTATTATTTTTTAATGATAGCAATTTCCTATGAATTTGTTCTCTATTCCCAAAGTACCAGTTATAAGGTGATGCATGTATTTTAATTTCAAAATAAAACTGTTGAAATTCTTAACAAAGTAATTACCTTCAAAAAAAGGTCTTTCTAAAACTTAATCAAAACTGGACATTTGCTTTTAAAATGGTTTAAATATTTTTACTCTGACGTTGTTCCTTTAAATATTGTCATTTAATTCAATTAAGACACAACTATTTATTTGGTAAAGTAACTTCGTAAATCCATGACATTTGATTTGTATAAAAACTTTCTGTTAAATACAATACTATTTCTGTTTAAAATTAATGTGTTTATTAAGTTAATTCTATCGAAAGATTTAAATATTTTTAATGAATTTAATTCTGCACTTTAAATGATTAATTTTTATTTTTTTTTTTTTGTATTTAAAACTACAAAAAATACATGAAAAATAGCAACAAAGGGAAATATTCAATGTAGATAATTAAAATTGAATTTGGAAAATTGTACATTAAAATGCCAAGTCATTATTATAATTTACAGCTCTATTAAATGGTTACACAACAAAAATAATATAAAAAAAAAAAAATAAATATTATTATTCCTTCATCTTCTGCTGGTTCTGTTCATAAAATTAACGACTACATAAACTCATTAACTTCATAAACGAACGAACGAATTACAAAAAATTTAAAAATAAAAAGGAAAAAATAATAAATAGCGAAAAATGGAATGTGAAAAAATGTGAAGTTTTAAATGGAAAAAAGCAAGTCAACTATTGCAAATGCAGCAACAACAGAATAAGCAAAGATGAAATGAATGCAGGAAGAAGGAAAAACTATAGAAAAAAGAAATAGTAAAATAAAGGAAAAACTACAATACAAAAAGGGAAAAGAAATCAGAAAATAAAAACGGAGGACAATTAAAAGCAAAATGAGAAAAGCGCATAGACAAAGTACTTGTATTTTATATTGAGTCCATTCGAGAGACTCAATGCAATGTGTTGAACTATGAAAAAGTTGAAGGCACGCAAATTAAAGAGTAAAATTAAATGTCTGCGAAATAATAAGTAAAACTTAAATAAGTGAAGTACACATAAAGGAGTTCTGAGCTCACAAAGATACTTAGTAGTACATAACCAACTTACTGTAGTCAGGAGTAGTAAATGATGTAAATGGTGAGGAAAAGACTTACTCATGTCATACGCCCTTCTTTGGGTTAATGCAAGCAGCCATCACAGGCAAAGTTAAGTAAGGTCTAGTGGGGTAATTATTAAGAGGGCATGCAAGGACGAAGACGAGAATACACAAATATATTTCAAGGAGTACCACATACTATAGATACTCGTCTTATAAAGAAGACAAAAAGCACGTTTCTGTAATAACCGAAGGTTGGTCAATTTTAATGACAATGCGTAAAATTACTCACACACTCACTTCTCACTCTAACTTACACACACACACACATGATATGGACAACGCCCATCAGGAGGGTTATTTGTAGTCCTCCCATTCCCCTCTGTAGTGAATTTAGGTTTTTTTTGCCTGTGTTTCATATCCTTTGGCATTTGGCTTGTGTTCTTCACTGATAAGTCTGCCGCCTAACAAAAGCCTCACTCACTTAAGATTTTGGTGAATTTCATTTTTTTTGGAACATGTGTGTGTGTGTATCACTATACTATTGTATGTGCGTAGCCTTTCTAATAAGCGTACGTTGTTGTAATTACATTAACTGCTTACCAAGGAAATGATTATTGGTACTACTAGTACAACAGGGGAAAAATGAAACCATTTTCATTAAGATTGAAATATGTTTATATTAACTTTTATCTTTACATATGTATGTACACAGGCACCACATACTCTCATGAATACATTCATAGATATATTCATAGATGCTTAAATATGTATGTATGTATTTGTCTGAGTATTTATTTAAATGAACATTTATTTAGTAAATTGTTTAATTATGGCAAAGAGTCGAAATCTCTTAATAAATTGTGTTTGGTTACATTATTCAGTAGTCAGACAATAAGGAATCTTTTATTTTTTTGATGTTAAGCATTTGTTTATTAAATATTGCAGATATTGAATATTTTATGTTAATATTGTAGAAAGGAATTTCCAATTTATACTTATGTAGAACTAATCAGTAGAGACTCACTTCTAGATTTGTTTCATATGTTAATTGAAATTCACATTCTGTGGAACAATGGAATTCTGAATAGACTTGATTTGTCAATATTTGAAGGGATATTATAATTGACAAAAACTTAGAACATATCAGAAGAGACTTATCTCTTAAGTGGTTAATGCTAAGAATTTATACTCTCAGAGACTCCAGATTTTATATTTGTCAATATGTGCTTATTAGCATTTATCAGCGCATTGTAATAATAAGGACAAATATAAGCTTTTATTTATTTCCCCTTCTTGATAGACAAATAAACACACATATTTTCACTCTCACTGTTCTGCAAGCACGTTGGCTCACTCTTACGTATAGCATGCTGCTTGCATCCATTGTCTTCGATATAAGAATGGGCAACAAAATTTCTATGAAATCAAGTGAAAGTTTTGGAGCGTTTGGCACTGATGGATTTGACTGATCTTTGTGTGGTTTTAAAAAAGAGATGATATAAAGGACGCCAATGTGAGATTGATTATGAAGACATGGGCAGCAACAATCCAGCAGATTTAAGTGTCAACCGTTTGCGGTTAAAAAAAATTAAAAGAGATTGAACATTTTTTTCTTTTTGAAGTCTAAGTTTTTGTTTTTATATTCCTTTTAAATTCCTAGTTGGAGCATTGGGCAAGGCATACGATTCTGGGCTGTTATTTTAGCGCCATCTCATTTGATGTTGACATCAGCTAGTTCCCGCCGGGTTGATCTTCTCCAAGTGTTCTTTGGTAGGCCGCGGATTTTGCTCCCTTGCGGGTTCCATTCAAGCAACAATCTCGTGATGCTTTCTGTCTGCTTTCTTAGCGTGTGGCCAATCCAGCGCCACTTTTTTACGCCTAATCTGTTTTAGTATATGCTCCACATTTGTTAGACGTCAATGTGCCTCGTTGGAAATATAATATTAATATAATAGAATATTCTGCATATGGTCCTTAGACACTTATTGACGAAAGCTTGAAGTCTCTGCGTAATGGAGTTCGAGACCAGCCATCTTTAGCTTCCGTATAATAGCGTTGATTTCACGCATGCGGAGAATATTAGCAATTTTGTGCGTCTGGAGATTTGGGAATTTGCCCATACCAATTTTAACCGGCCAAATGCTGCCCTTGCTTTGCTCAACCTGCAGTTGGCATCCACTTCAGTTCCCCTGTCAGTTGATATTGTGCAACCGAGGTAACAGAAGCTTTCTACGAATTCAATAGAACAGCCGTCAATCATCATATGGCTTGTAGTGGAGTGATTGACTCTTATGGCTTTGGTCTTTGGAATATTTATCTCTTTTTTCGTGCCAGCGCGACTAAGTTGTTCGACTTCGCTTGCATATTGGAGAATTTGTACGTGAGGAGACAAATGTCTTCGGTTAAGTCCAAGTCCTCAAGATGTCGTGTGAGATTCCACATAGTGCAAGTTCTCTTATGCTGGATGAGGCTGTTCATAACGTCATCCAGCACGATGCCGAAGAAGAACGGGGATAGAGGGCAGTCTTATAATAATATAGTTATGTATATTATGGGATAAGGAGTCTCAAGTGTTCCCGCTTCTGCTTTCTTATAAGGACTGCATTAGCAAGAGGTCTGTCTAATCTATTTGTGTATATTATTGTGTATAATCATGCCATAATCGGTCCAATGTACATGCTTGAAAAAAGGCGATCTGATCTTCAACAGTAGCCAGGTGAAGGTCATGATGTAAAGTTGAGTTGTGAACAAACCATACCCAACCAGTAAGAAGGCTCACGGCTTTGTGTTGCAGGGTTCAGACCCGTTTGCGCTTTGACTTTCTAGCTTTACTCCAGACTCCGATTGGATATAATTATTATGCTTTTTTATTTTAACAAAAAATGTCTTGCTATTAATATTGGCTACAACATCAACCCCATTTCTAAATATTCAATTAAACCTACAAAAATGCAATAAACTTTGCCTTAACTCTTTTCTTATAATGTTTAGTGAGAAGCCAAAATATGAACCTTAAGGTTCAAAGGAAACAAATCATTTCTCTTTTAAAAGCATGGCAAAAATATCTATAAAATATTTTTTTGTAAATAATCAGAAAAATACCAAAAGATGTTACGTAAATTCGATATTGTTTTGTTATTAAGCTTCATGTTTGGTTGAGCTTAGTATTTCCGACGCCTTACGATAAGCAAGACGAACCATTAAAGACTACGATGTGTCAAAATAGAAGCAACTGAAGAACTGTTTAACACTCTTAATCAATGTTGTTTGACCCTCCAAGAACATTTGAAACATTACTTGTGTAGTTCAAAAGTGCATTTAGTAGTTCGTGGGGTTTGCCTTAGTCTCTTCATATACATAATTGCAATAATAAAATATCTCGTACGCTCATAAATCTTACCATCTCATTCTTTGAAGTTCTTCTCCCGATATTTTAATGAGATTTAAGAAAGCCAACATTGTACAATGTCAATTCATTTTCAATACACTTACATTATAATGAATGATTAATACAAATACCTTGCAGTGAAAGTAACCCCCAAAATATACCTTATTTTCTGACCGTGACTATGTCAAGTGAAAATTTTTTTTATTCCATTAAAAACCATTTCAAAAGATTCACTTTAATGACTTTAAAATTTTAACAAATGGAATATTTTGTGTTCAAAATTTAAAAAGTAGTTTATTTTCAACTTTGGCCTCGTTTGTGAAACCACAAGCACTTAAAATTTTTTTTTCTCTTAAACTTTACCAATAATTAAAGGTCGTTGGAGTCTTACAAACCAAACAACAAACAAATATGTATGTATAAACTTCCCCATAGCAATCCCAGATTCTCCCAACTATAGAACTGTTGTTATTTACAATGCTCGCAAGCAGCCAAAATGGCGTCGAAATCTGACTTTGGGTCGAAAGTCGACAGTTTGAGTTCAACAACAATAAAAATAATAACAACAACAACAACAAAAAGAACAACAATGAAGCAGTAAACTCCTCTGAGGACTATTGTATTTTACCGAAAATTATTTATGTGGACGACCAAGACTTTCACAACAAAAATATTATTGATTAAAAGTGAAAATGCTGATACTAACATACTTATTGTATATATATGTACATATATGTATTGTTACTTTATAGTCACACACCCAAACTCACTCACTTACACATAAACACATAAATACACATAGATTCGCATTAATGCCAACTGAAAAAGAAAATATTGTAAAACAAAAACAAACCAACAAATTAAAAGTGTTTTTCTTATGAAAAAGAAACAAAAATGGAGAAATATGTTTTGCTGTTTAATGAAAAACAATACGAAAAATATTTCAATGGCCTCTCAATAATTTCGAAATAGTAAAATAGAAAAAAAAACACAGAATTCTACTAAAAGAAAATGAATGTGAAAAATTGTTGAAATGGAAGTTTTCTCATCAAATAATTTTTTAAAGGATTTTTAATTGGATTTCTGATTTTTTTTTTAGCACTACAAAACACTACACAGGGGATAAAGTAGATTAACACTTTTAACTGATATTCTTAACTCATAGCATAATGTCTAGGAGATTCACTCCATCACATCTGCTGGTAAGTACTTTTATTTATTTGAATGTACTATATTGTCCATCTTTGAATAGATTTATCATTTATTTATTTATTTTCAAGCCTAGTTTATATACATAATTGGCCTTTCGACTCGTCTATTATAAAAATAAACTGGTTGTTGTTCCCGCATAATGGGCAAGGTGGATAGCTTGTTCCTTCTTGGAGATGTTGATGAGTGATTTTCATGTGACCAGTTTTCAATCGGACGACAGTAGAACAAATCCGAAGATGGCAAGAAGCAGGGAAATGGATTGGAGTTTTGTGTGAATTAATCGTTTTGTACCAATGATCATATGCCTGCCATTGGTTTAGTTCCATATATACGTAATATATTTTTAATGTGAATGCAGATGTCGTGCTCTGCGTCTGGTATAACCATCAGACATGGAGTGAATCCTACTGCCTTTGCTGCAGCGTCTGCAGATTCATTTCCCCGAATGACCATGACCCCAAATCATATGCTGGTACTTCCGTTTAGTTATTTGAATGAATTCTTTTATATAAATATGCCATATTTGAAAAACGTAATTTCTTTTCATATTGTATCATCACATCTAATGAGTTGACAGTTCTAACCTTAAGAAGACAAAGCCACCATATAAAGCCAACCATAAAGGAATCACTCTCTGTATCTATTCATACTATTCTCAAAGATTTTCAGTTTTTCCTATGAAAGGTTTTATTAATCTTCTGTTTTGTACTATTAGATCTTTTATTGCGGTCGTCGTAATCCAACCACTAGAAAACATGCCCCCCATATATGTACGTTCAATCATGAAATACCAATATAATCTTAGAACATGTTTTATTTTATTAAAGGATGATATGAAATACTATTAAATACAAAAGTGTATTTAAATCAAAAAAATATGAAAATTACTAATTTGAAGAATGAGAATAATTTTAATATTTTCTATTGATTCTTATTTTTCAATTTCTTTTTTATAATTATATTTTTATATTTTTATATACTATCAACTTAAAATTCTGTAAATATTTACTAAAGAAATAATAAAAACTTAATGACAAAAATAAAATAAAATAAAATAAAAAAAAAAATGTGACGCATATAAAACCACAACTAGAATAAAACAATTGGTTATCAATGACAATCAATCAATTAATCAAACAACCATTTATTAATCTGTCCATATATTTATCATTTACGTCAGTTTTTTTGTACTTAGCAATTCTTAAATAAACAATTACGCTAATAAATTTCCATAGCAAATATTGTATTACACAATCATCAATTAGCCTACTTTCAGGATATTGTGACTTTGCTTGAGGAAACCAATTGAACTAATAATGTTTAATATGAAGTAGATAAGGGAATTGGTAAATATTGTATGTTAGACTGACATTTATTTAAATCCGCTGAAAATTCTTGGACATAACATACTGGATGTCATTGATTATAAAAGTATTTCACATTATTGGAGTTCAATTCTAAATATTGTAAGAAGAATTAAAAAAAATATTTCTGCTCACTGATTCTCTTGTACTTAATGAAAATAACTGTTTGTTGGACCATTCAAGAACATTACAAACATTCCTGGGGTAGTTCATAAGTCGATTTAGTTGATCATGGGATTTCCACAGTCTCTTCATATACATACTGATTAATAAAATCTCTCTGCAAACTTAAAAATCCGACGTTCATTAATGTTACAATATCATTCTATCAAATTCAATTCCCGATGCTTTGTTGAGATCTTTGAAAGCCAACTTTCTACAAAGACAATTCATTTTAAGGTACTCTTACATTTTAATGGAGTAAAAAGCTTAGGATCCTGTTTGCTAAACGACATAATTTTAGCAACGGTTTGATATCAGTAAATTTAAATATACGTGTCTGTCTCTTTTCCTCTTATAATACCTGCAAAAAATAGTATAGGTATGAAAACGGAGAATCCGCGTGCTATCTGCTTACAGATAAGTACATAGGAAAGCGTTACCGAACTGTGTTGTTCTTGTTTGCTTACTGCAATATTGTGTTATACCCGCTATTTCTTGTAGGAAAATTGAGGGTAGTGAAATAGAAATCATGTTTAATGCAGACGAGAAACAAACTTGTTCAGATGAAAATCATCTAGAATATGTTGATCCATCTGCCAGATCCAGTGAGAAATAAAGTGAGGTTGCACATCAAAATATGATAAAATAAGATATTTTAACGAATGAAGAGTTTGAACGTTGAATATCAAGAATTACAAAGGAAGAAATTTCTTGTTATCAATTATTTGTCACACCTCCTGATAAACACATAATGAAAATGTGGAAAGTTTGAGGGATTCTTAGCAATTAAAAAATATTCAAGAATAACAAGATTTGACAATAAACACACTCGCAGTGAACGATGAATTCGAGACACGTTTGCACCGATACTTGAACTGTTGAATCAATGAGTTGACATAATACCCAATCTTTACAATCCATCTCATGATGCAACAGTCGATGAGCTGAGCGGCATTTAGAGGAAGATGTCCATTCCAGCAATACATACAGTCAATATATGATATAAAATTTGGGGTGTTTTACAATTCTGCTTCTTGTAGTTAGGCCTGGAATATCCAACCATTTACAAGGATCCATGCCTGAAAGAAACCAAGGTATGCGTGTAAGTCTTGATTTGACAGTTGGTCAAAATATAGCAAGAAATAACAAATAAACTCTTATTAGATACTTCAGTCAAGTAAATTTTTGCCTATATATAAAGTTGGGTCAAATTTGACCCGAAGAACGTTAATGTCAGTAGTTGTAAGGATCTTATGAAGGTTAAATTGGGCCTGCAAAACACGAAAATGTAAACGGTTAAATTCTAAAGTTATGATAAATTAAAGTATCAAGCATATCAGTGATGGCAAAATAAATGTATTAATCGATAATTTGATCATATGATTAATTAAAAAGCCAACGATTACACTGTTACAAAAAAAAAAAAAAAAATTGAAAAAACTTCTTATCAGACCTAGTGGAGGTTATAGGTCATAAAAAACTAAAAAGAATGGCAGATAAAAAATCTCTGATACACCCTCAAAATCTTGATTTAGAGCCCAAAAACCGTTTTTAAGAGGTTCCTGTACATATTACCTTATAACTTGGACATTTTTTATCGGATTTCAAATTTACAAACCAAACCAAACAACAAACAAATATGTATGAATAAAGTTCCCCATAGCAATCGCAGAGTCTCCCAACTATAGAACTGTTGTTATTTACAATGGTAGCAAGCAGCCAAAATGGCGTCGAAATCTGACTTTGGGTCGAAAGTCGACAGTTTGAGTTCAACAACAATAAAAATAATAACAACAACAACAACAAAAAGAACAACAATGAAGCAGTAAACTCCTCTGAGGACTATTGTATTTTACCGAAAATTATTTATGTGGACGACCAAGACTTTCACAACAAAAATATTATTGATTAAAAGTTCCTTTTTTATTCTTATTCTAGCTATCTCCCTCTAGCTATCTCCCTCTATCTGCAACAATTAAGGAAAGAAAACTGTCATATGCAATTACAAAAAGTACAATAAATCAAGTAATTTTTAACCGATTCTATTCAAACAGGGTTCATTTAAAGCTAAAATCACTAAACTTTTGATGAACGTTGAAAAAAAATATAATTTAGATAAGATAAGGGGCACAAATTAGACTTAAAGTTGCAAAATCGATGGAAAAATCAAAATTTTGGAAAGTTTTTGGTCTGTATCTTCATGAATTTAAATGATAACAAAATACATGATACATGGTTGTAAAGGGCTACATTTCAGCTTCTAAATACAAGAAATAAATTTTAAATCCGATAAAAAATGGCCAAGTTATAAGGTAATATGTACAGGAACCTCTTAAAAACGGTTTTTGGGCTCTAAAACAAGATTTTGAGGGTGTATCAGAGATTTAATATATACCATTCTTTTTAGTTTTTTATGACCTATAACCTCCACTAGGTCTGATAAGAAGTTATTTTTCACTGTGACACAGTGTTATTAATTGCAATTAATCGAGACAAAGTAGTCGATTAACCGATTATTTTATGAGCCAAAAAAAAAGGTCTTTTGCCAGTGAATATGCAACAAAATAAACCGATTCGATGTTTTCGGCTAAAATTGGAAATTGTCTTGAAAATACAAAAATAAATTTCGTCTGAGTGCTAAATGCGAAAAAAATTGATAATGATTGATTGATTATGAAAATTAAGCGGGTAATTTAATTCAAAAATAAGAGTTTTCATAGGCGCTGTAACGTTTTTCAGTAGGGTTTGCACCCGCTTTGGAAAAAAACCATTCCGATGGGACGGAAGTTCCAATTGAAAAACAATAGTTTTGGGGGTACAAGGTTTTTATTTCTTTCCAAGCATCAACCACATTACGTTTCAACTCGAGGATCAAATAATTGAGGAAGAAGCTAAGTTAGTCAAGAGGTTGCTCTCACTCATCGTCCTTTCTTCTTCGTTTGTGGGCCAAAGTCTTATGATAAGCCCATACATCAAACTCATTGTCAAAAACCAATACAACAGTGGTATTGATTATTTTAGAAATAATCGATTATTTTGCTCATTAGTCAAAATAGAATTTTAGATTTTTCAAATTAATCGTAAAATGAAAGAAATTAATCGCTTAATCGCAATATTTCAATTACTCGTGCCATGGTTATGTTCCCTATGCCTCTAGCCTTTATTTGCAAAATTTTGTCCACCACTTTCTCGACAACAGCAAGTCCGATTAGCATCAATCTTCACAGTAACACTCTCCACATTACGTCATATTCACTAAATAAATGGCTTTCATTTTGTCATTTGTCTGTACACAAATAATTTAAAATATTTTATAGAAATTTAAATCCATGAAACATAATTTCAAAATGAATTCACCACACAAAAAATGCTGATTTTTGTCCAATTTAGTAAATTATACACGTGTATCTTTGATTGATTTGATTTGTTTAATTTTTTTTTTTCCAAACAAGTGTTCTGTTTTGGTGTCAATTAATTATAGTGTTTTTCCATTGGAATAAATGTAGTAATTCACAAACAGATTTCCAAAAAGCCTTATGCTTAGATAGATATTAATAAAAGCTTTAAACTAATTAACCTTAAACAATAAACAACATTATACAGTGAAGATAAATACTACAATATACTTGTATAGACAACAATATGTATCTCGATTCATATCATCAATACATAGGTACATATAATGTGTGTATGTATGTGTGTGTACTAAACAAATTATAATTAACAATAATAACTCAAATAATTCGCTAAATTCGAAATACGAGTAATTTGTATAAGCAATTGACACAATAAACATACATATTTATTGTTGATTAGCAATGAAAACACAGAAACAAAGGAAAAGCACATACATACTCTCACACATAAATACCGATAAAGATACAAAAACAAATAGATACTTCAATATACCCAAACTTCATGCATACATGTATGGTTTATGTGTATTAACCTTGTTTCTATTTAATCCATTGAAATATGTTTCAAATTTTCGAAATGCAAGCGTATGTTATCGGACAATATTTAGTAATTAAAAGTTGGAGTTAGATAGGAGATGCTTATTCTCTTCATAGACTGAGGTAATAGAATCTTTAGACTTGGGTACAATGGCCACCCAATACAACAAAATTCAAATGTGGTTAGAAACTCTATTAGGTGCCATAATTAATAGCAGCTTAACTTATGTGTACCTAATTACGGTCACCAGTAACCCAAACCACATTGAAGCGCATTAATTTAATAATCGAGGTAAGAAAGATGTGGTTACATACTCACTCATACGCTCACACAATTATACATACACACAGGTACTCATGTAAGTACAATAGAAACTATTGTAGCAAATAAGCATTACGATTTATCAATGTTATTGGTCTGAGATGCAGTGCAATGCATTATTGCAATTAATTAAGAAACCATTGCAATTGATTCGATTGTAGTTTCAATAGAATTCTCTTTTCAAATAGTAGATTTTAATTAAATTAAAATGTGAAATTGATTTGTTGTGTTTGAGTTTCACTTTACGAAAGTAGGTTAACTTAAATACTTATTCACTATTAGTTGGTTCCAATTATCAAATGAATTAATCAAATAAAATTCAGGTTTGTTTACCTCAAATATAATAAGGGTTGAAAAATTCTGGATGAAATTAGAGAGTTCCAGAGTTGTTGATTTAACCATTAAATTGTATCTGTTTATGTGACTGTTGTGTGATTATAGTCAAATATATGATAAAAGTAAATACTTTCAATACTGTATAATTATGTATGGCATGTGTGTGTATATAATCGGGAATATTTGGTAAATGAATACTCTTTTGTAGTGTAATCAACCCAACTAACTAGTAAATAAGTGAATGAAAATTCTTCTCAAAATTTCAGAATATATTGGACTGAAACCGATACAAGCAGAGATGAACATACTCTTGCAATTGCAAATTAGCTTTGCATATTTGCACTATATTAAGCCAAGCAAACATAAGTAAAATATTTAATTTTGCATACCCATACAATAATGTCGGAGTTTGGAAATTGTATAGTATACATACCCTGCCCAACAACCGATTAGCACACCCTATGCTTCTTGTCTTTGAATCATAATATCAGCCAAACCAATAAAGCTTTTAAGACGATTTTCTTTTGTCAATAAAGTTTATAAAATTATATACGATATAGATATGATAGTTAGGATATTAACTTTATTAATAACATATTAAATGAATTTTAACGAACTTTATATAAAAAATGTACTTGTATTTTTGCGACAGCCGATTTGAACACCCTTAAGTGGGTGTCGAATAACATGAGATAATGGGCACAGAACCATAGTTTATTATGACCTCGTACATCCTGTTGGATTAGGAGTCATATAATCTTTTATGCAATTTAGAGAAAAAGTCTCTCAGGCACTTTGTATTCCTTGAATGATTTCAGCTTCAGTTGAGTATTACCTCCCGGAGTACGTACACTTTGCGTGTTTACCATCCCCAAACATTTTGGATGCCAAGTAAGCAAAGGCACGTTTTGGCTCTCAATCCAAGATTTTACGACCGTGTGCATATGTGCGTTTTCCTGCTGAAACTTCTATTCCATGGATCCAAAAATATCCTTGATTGCAGGGAAACCCGTTTTAGTACACCATTGATTACTGTGACATTTATACAACTAGTTAGATACTGCAGTTCTATGGTGCCAAAGTATGTAATAACTAACTCCCCATACCAAGACACCACTGGCACAGCTTTGCGTGCGATCTAAAGTATGCTTTTCTTTTCTAATATCATGAAATCCAAATTGATTTTATCTCCTCCGAAAAGACTACCCCTGGACTCAGGTCATATTTGATTGAAAGAAATCGAGCCGTTACATCTTTCGAAGTTGGTTTAGTGTTGGATTTATTTTTTTATTTTCAGACCTCTTAGATGATTGCTGAAGACTATTTTTCGATATTTGAAGGATTAAGTGGCCACACCCCTGTAAGCCTTTATTGTTGACTTTTCTGTCTCATTCAACGCTCTTGCGTTTCCCATATTTATTTTATTTCATTAATAATTAGTCAAATTCACTATGTAGTAATTTTTATAAGCCAAATACGACAACTTGCAGGGAAAAACTAACTCTTAAGCGAAAAAGTGCAAATCGGCTGTCGCAAAAATAAAAGTTAATATCCTAACTATTATTACTTCTCGTGTATAATTTTATAAAGTTTAATGAAAAAAAAATTCATCTTAAAAGCTTTATTCATTTGGCTGATATGAAGCTTCAAAGACAAGAAGCATAAAGTGTGCTAATCGGTTGTTGGGTAGTGTATGTAAAATTGAAGTGAGTCTGCCATGTGCTAGAGCTCATTTGTGCTGTTGACTTGTTGAGTTATCTTGCTGACCAGCAGTGTAGTATCTAACAACTACGTCTGGTTACCAACTAGATCTTTTAGACATTCTTGATTTGTCAACAGTGTCTTCACACTATGTGGATGTTCATTGTCAAAATACATGTTCTGCGGCTTAGCGTTTTCATGATTATTGTCATTTATCCTTTTCAATTTTCCTTCAATTCCATTGGTTATGGATATGCAATGATCTTTGAATTCTTACATTCTCTTCGGGCAGATACGAGTATCTTAAATCTCCTTTACAAATTGAAGTAGAATAGAAAATGCCATCTTAGGGTAGGTAACGTTTGCAGCAAGAACGAACGAGTTCATCCATCAGTCGAACATATGATGGCTGAAAAGTTGGGGAGAGTAGTTTATGGTAGTTGAAGGTAAGGTATCCCTAGTTCGTTTCATAGGTCACCCTCAGTATCTGGAACCAACATAAAGAATTATCGATCAAAGCCAAGTTCTCCAGCGGCAATTTTGACAAACTGTCCAAATCGTCGAAGAAAGGTTACCCGAGAAGAAGGGTGTGACTTCTAAGAAGAGAGGGAAAGTCACATAATAGGTATCGAATACTTCCGCATTCTTCCTAATCTACGACAGAAATCTTGATGTATCCTTAGGGTCATTAATACTTTTGTGCAGTGCTCCGGTAGGATTCACGTTATCATCCAAATCCTATTCATGTTAAAGTGTCATGTCAGTTTGATGAAATTTGTACTTGTTACTTCATTTATCCATATGCCAATTACGTGCAGGTGTAAAGTGATTTAATTTAAATTGATTTAACTTAGGTTTCAAGAAATTCAATAGTATTGTGACTTGAATATAATATAATAGCTCACAGAACATTAATATAATATGCATATTGATAAGAAGCTTTCTGCAATCTTATTGTACATGAAAATATTGTCAGTTCGCTCCATTTGGTCATGAAATTTCTTTAAAACCTTGATCGAAGACGGGAAATAAAATCATTCACTCATTATTTTTAATCCTGGAAATTCTCTATAACTTGTATTTTCAGACCACTAACCAACGAACTGTTTGAAAGTCAAATTGGTAAAAGATGGTCCATTTACAGCAGTTGGTTTTTGTTGATTTACACCTAAATGCGAGAAGAGTGGGTTGCATTTTACAACCGGGTGCAATAACACGCATAGGGTGATGGTACGGTTAGTTCTTAACCCTATATCAAGAAGAAAATCATGCTACCAAAAAAGTAAGACTTCAGGCTATAACTTTAAGACGGCGTTGATAGATTGACGCTTTGATGCTCATGTTAAAGCATTTGACACTAGACAATAACAGCGAATGGACAACATGCAGGCCTTTAGCAGTGTTTGAACATTCCAAAGTTATCAAATGCTTAAGTGTCTAAAGCACAAGTATAAGTCAATGCCGATCACATGATCCCATATGCTTTATATAGAATTAAGCATAAAAACAAACTTGAAAGAAACCAGTTGGATAATAAACTTCAATCAAAACACAAGCATTTGTTTGTTTCACTACAATATCCTTGTCTTTAACTATTCAATCAATAACAATTTATTGATGTTCAACAATTGGCTTAAGCCAATATCTTAGATTATATCGGAATCAATCGAGTGTATGTACTTATAAAACCAAACTAATGTTTTCTTGCTATTTTAGTTTTTGAGAAACATGAGCTCATAAGTGTAAATGGAATAACTAGATCAATTTGTCTCATCCTACCCTTACTGTCCTTCCTTTGCATAAGCCTTTTAACAATTTACTTTATAACTTCAGGGCATACAAGTTCTTTGGTTCTGGAGTTAAGAAAAAGAAATTATCATATTGTTTTATCTAATCCATGGGAAAACCGCCTGTTATTTTTCAGATTGAAATCTTTGTTTTATGCATTTCAACTTCTTTTTATTATTGAAATAAGAATGATATCTGCATAGACAATCGCTACAATGCAGTCATTCTACAAATAAAATAACAACCGAAACCAAACCCAATTGATATTCTTACAGACTTTTTTACTTAGAATATTTATTTCGCATATTCATGCATTGTAGATTTGTGCAATACTTTGTTCAATACTACGACCGACTATGTTTGTAGTTGTAACTTTTGCATTTATTTCTTTCCCTTCCGTGGTGGCACGTCGATTTTCAATTAGTGAGTTTTTGTATAAAATAATCTTCGGTTTTCGATTTGTGCAAGTTAGAGAAATGTTTCTTTCTCTCTACATATTCATCTATTGGTAGCCTCCTTGTGAACAAGGTAAGCGCAGAGATACTATACACTTTGTATCTATGAGCTATGGTATGTGAAAATGTTAGAGGCTGCGTAAACTTCAATCTGTGTGAGTGTATGTGTGTGTGTGTGTTTTGGTGTATAAAAGATAATAAAGAATGAGAAGAATCAAGAAGAAAGTATTCAACATTTGGGAGTATTTAAATTCACATTGTGCAAAAACAAGCTTATGGCATTAATGTTTGCATATCAAAATGACATCCAAAGCGATGAATATCTTTCAAAATCGGCAAAGATAGAAACGAATTTCGAATGTCTGTGATTGGTGTACAAAAGAAAATAAAGGAGACAAAATCGGGGGAAAAAAACAAAAAAAGTATTGTGTGTGTGCACAATAATTCAAACAAGAGGCAAAGGAGGAGAATGCAAAGGCATAAGATTTTCAATTTTCCACTCAAAATTGTAACAAGGAAAATATCGTAACGTTATATGAAAATCGTAGTCGTATGCAAATGAAAATCAAAATGTTGTAAGAGAATTTTCCTACACGCTGTAAGACACACTCACCCTACGAATCTGACTTCCTTGTTACTTCAATCTTTGTCTCTTTATATGTTATGTGTAGATATCTATCAGATGTTTCTCCCCTGCCTGTCTGTTTGTCTGGTTTTGGTCCTGATCTCAATGATTTTCGTATTCTGTTTTTTTTTTTTTGTTCAAATCGCGTGCGCTTGTTGAACATGAGTTGCACGTTTAACATCCTAGAACTACAAGAGACTCAGTAGTAGAACAAAACCAAGCCCTGCAGGACCTAGCACCACCATTCTCCCACACAATCGACCAACGTTCGTTCAGTAGACGTCAAAGTAAAGCTTGTTAGTGTTGATTTTATGCAGATTTTAGTTTAAAATTTATTTATATAAAAAATGCCAGACAGATGGAAGGAAGAGAAGAGACTGGCAGACAGACAGATAGAAATACAGTAAGACAGGCAGACAGATAGACAGATAGAAAGACAGTGAGACAGATAAACAGTCAGTCAGATAGACACACAGACGCTTACTTGTATGTGAAAGTTTTGTCCGGAAAAAAAACAAATTTTTAAATAAAAAGAAATGTAAGCAGAGCCCAGCAACATTTTGCAGCGAATTGATTTATTCGCTGATTTGTTCGCTTTTTTCTGTTTCTGTTTCCGTTTCTGTTTTTTTGTTTTTTATTAAGTTTCCACTTCTGTTTCTCGTTTATTCTTCGTTTGTTCATCACTTACTATATGAATAAAAGGAGAGACAAGAATTTATATAAAGAGTAATCATACAGAAAGTGGTGGAGCAAGGTAGGTGTAGGAAGGGAAGGCGGTAAGTTGATGGAAAGAAGAACATCAGGAAATGTTTGCTTGATTACTTTTGAAAGACAGAAAATAAAATGCGCTTCCATCATTGGTGCGGAGATCTTGTCTTTAAGATTAGCGAGCTCATGCCCACATTTCTAACATTCACAACCAAACCCACCTTTTTTCTTTAAGCAACATGCAAACATATGTTGTAAAAGTATCTCTGTGTATATATTAAGGCTTTGACAGAATGTCTTGTTCTTGTCATTTGTCTTCACTTCCCTCCTTTTCATTCGTTTTCTGTTCTGTTTGACAGTTGATTTTTTCCCTTCTTCAGTTGCAAAAATTGAAGAGTTTTCCATATGATATCATTTGAATTTGTTCGCTTAGCGGAATGCACTGCACTAGTAGATTACGACGCAAATTACAGTTGAATGAATTTTTAAAGGAATATTGTCTTTTGAAAATGTCTCTTTGCATTTCATTTTTTATTTTTTCTTGCTTTAATAGAAATAAACATGCACTTGAGATACTTACTACTGAGTGAGATATATACGAATACTTGAAGTCAGAGCATCTCTACTTGGTATTAGCTTTGAAAACTAAAAGTGTCTTTTTTATTAAAAAAAAAAAAAATGTTGGCGTTCCTTAAAAATCAATAATACGTGTAGAACATTAAATACTTTTCTTTTTCTACACATTGACATTCATTTATAATTGAATAAGTGAATTTAAAAGGAGCAGAAAATTATATACAATTTCTGACATTTAAAATTCTATTAAACCAAATTTATAATTAAAAAATGTATTGAATGTAACAAATATTTAGATGTTTTGCCACCGAATGAAGTGATTGGTTGTGATAAGAATCAGATAAACAAACAATATTTGCTTCTTTAGACAAATTCTAGGTACTAAAACAGTTTAACAACTCTTAAAAAATAATTGATTTTGAATGAAAAAGAATTTTGAACGATAGATTTTTACTAATGATGGCTATTTACAGAGTCGGGTTTGGGGAGGGACGACACGGGCAGCCGCCTGGGGCGCCGAGACTTAGGAATGCCGCACACTCCGACCCATATCGAACGAACCCTTACAATATCTCCTTTGTTACCACACCACAACACTCTTCTTAACAAATTACGAGAAACTACACAATTAACTTCATTTATTATTTTCATATATAATAAATATACTAAGTCATATCATATAATAAAGTGCGGCAAATGATTGACTCGCCCGGGGCTCCTGGGTGATTAAGTCCGTTACTGGCTATTAAACACAATCTTTGGAACAATTTGGACTGAAAGTTAAGTTCTTTATTTTAAAAACTAAGTGTAAAAGTATTTTTCAATAATTCGATTTTTGCGGAGGAAATAATAATAATAATGGGCCCGATAGCACAGCGACCAGTAAGATCTATTGTACATAGCCCTATTTAATAGAAACCCTATATGTTTAGACTTTTGATGAATCTTAACATATCTTGGGGTTTGTTGTTCCACAATTTGTGTGGATTAACAACAGTGTCACCGAGGTGGTGAAGTCTATGTCTACCGAGTGCAGGACACTTGCAGAGTATATGCTCTGAACTTTCTTTATCCAGTTCACAAAATCGGCATACGTCAGTGTCGGAAAGACCTAACTTATTTTGATGATACCTTAGGTTGCAATGACCCGTGAAGTATCCAGTCAAAATGCGTAAGTCTACTCTACTGAGTGAGAGAAGCTTATTCGAGGTACTCTTTGAAAGAGTGAGGAATAGTTTTGCCTGGCGTTGTCCGGTGGAGTTCACCCAGTGTTTTAGAAAACTCTTTTCCTCCGGAGGAAATAAATGATTTGGTTATAAAAACGTTTACTAAAGTATGAAACAAAATAAATAACAAAGCTTCTAAAACTGTGCGCAGTGCATATTGGAGCACACGTTTCTTGTATGTGGACCCCTTTAATTTTTTAAGTTTATTTTAAATTTAGCATTTGTTGCTATCATGACAATAGAAATACACATTCAGTGAAAATTTTAACTGTCTAGCTATTACGGTTCATGAGATACAGCGGAGTCGGACGGACGGACGGCGGAAGCTTAGTAATAGAGTCCCGTCAGCACCCTTTGGGTACGGAACCCTAAAAGAGATTCCTAAAATCCCCTTAGCGAAAAATAAGACAAGAGAGATAATAAAAAACCAAGGCTACCATGAACTCTTTCATAGTGTGTGCTCTATCCAATTTCGGAATCCTTCCTTCTCCAATGGCCCCAGATTTTCGATTTGACTGAGGTGTGGGAATTGAAATGGTGACTATGACAGGCAACACTGGATTAAACACGCAGTAAGCATTTGGTCATCATTTGGTGTCGAGAAAGTCGCTTAAAAAATACGTTACTGTTTGTTGTATTGACAACTTATGATCATATTGAATTTTCATAACATAAAGGAAGATATTGTAGTTAGTTTTGCAACATTAGGTTCTAAAGTTCCATACAAAATTATTAAACAGGTAAAAAGAGTTTTTTATGATTTCCAATATATTAAAGAATAAATATTTTCTCTTTATCAGCATGGTTTGTTCAAATCTGGGGATAATTGTGAGCAACTTTCTTCAAAAAAGCCGGAGATTGGATTAGACTGAGATGCTAGGAGCTCTCGTTGCCAGAGGTAAGTCTTTCACACTTTTCTTCAAGTGCAGACTTAGTTTCTTGAGTACAAACACAATTTATAATGCCAATAGATAAGTGATAAGTGATAAGTAATGTTTATGATATCCAATTTATTCGGATGATAAAAAGCAAGTAAAGTTACATAGTTTTAAATTATTTAACACAAAATTTAGCTAAGTGTATTCATTAATTAAATTAAACAGATTTAAAATGCTTTTAAATAAGATGCTTGTATTTTACATTATTGAGAATATCAGGAAATAAATTACATTTTCAATATAAAATTCAAAAACTTATTATGCAGGTTCAAGGAATCTTTGTTGCAAAAGTTTTGTACTACTAGGATGTAATCATTTAAAGTGGTTAAGTATGTTTTTCAGAATGTTATTTACTTTCAAATCAATATATGACTTAAGCAAAGAATGGAGAGCGAATCAATATTTTGCTAATGCTAAGAATGGAGAGCGATACGCTAATATGTAATGCAAGTGTATGTATGAATACATGCTCTTATGGCTATGTACTCTCAGTATCTACGTACTCTAAAGCATATACATAGCAGACGCGGCTTATTTAAGCACAATTGGAATGTGCGTTCAAATAATTGGTTTGCTTTAGGATTATGTCTTTCTGTATTAACCATATGTTTAAATCTTTCCAGTTTTAAGGAAAACACATCTACTAAAAACACCATTCGTATTTAAAAATTTCTGTTTCGAAAATACTTTTGATCTCTTAAAATCAGAAGAACAAATATTGGAATACAGACAAGGAAATGTAATTATAAAGAATAGTTAGAAAAAAATCGGAACAACTGCTGTCTGAGATTGATAAAATGATAAATGAAGCAGCTGGGTAGGTGACACAATATCAAGTATACGCTGCAGGCTGCATAATGTTACAAGTATTTCCTATCCAGACAATATTTCCTTGAGCACGAGCCAAATCAAAATGCGAAGTAAGTAAGGTAAGTGAGAGAAAATAGTAGTACTTATATTGCGTTTAAATTTGTTCATCAAAAGTTATGTAATTATAAGGCCTAGTGCAGACGATATGATTTTACTTCATATATTTTTTTAATGCTCTTTAAATGTTGTTTCAATCATATTCATAACGTGACATATCAACATATAAGCATGTGAAACAATTTAGAAGCAAAAATTAACTCTGTGTATATCAATAAAATTGTGAAAAATAATCATATCATCTGCACTAAGCATAACTATTAACTAACACTATAAGGAAGGCAGTCCAACACTCTTATTAAGTTTTTACTAACACAAATACAATGTTGTGAATACAATCTATTTAGACAAAACTGGCTTTAACAAAATATTGTTGTTTAAAAATGTGTGTATCTTCTTTAAAGTTGAACGAAAATTTCACATCAAAGTTTGTGTGAAAAACAAAAAACATTTTTGTTGAGTTTCAGGAGGAATAAGTTATGGTAAACTTTGTTCTATAAGACAAGTTCTTCGAAGGATTTCATGAAATTCTATAGTTTGGCCAACAAATAAATAAATCAAAAATATCAAATAAACTAAAAATCTATTTAATAAATTTAAAAAGAAACTATTAAAAGCTAAGGAATGCATATGATTCAATGAAAAATATGGAGAGAAATAAAAACGATGATGATGATAAAATTAAAGTAAACTGAAATCCCATTTCTTATATTTAAAAAAATAATTACAATCTCTATGGTATGCCATTTTATTGTTTGTTTAATTCGCTTTTTATTGCTATGGTAAAGAATAATCTGAATGAATTTCAATAAAATGCTTTAATATGAGTATTATCCTATTGTTTAATCATCATCATCATATTGACTATTCATAGAAATCAATGATTTCACAAACAAATTTTCCCAATTCGAACATCTATTAATTGAATGGAACAAATGTTCTTTCAAAAACTCGACATAACAAGGAGATGCCTTTAACGAGTTTGATGATGTCAATGTAACAGGAAAATTAAAGAAAAGAAGAACAGAAGAACAGGAGAAGAACGGAAGCATATACAAATTGGTGAACAACGCAACGATGAACATAGTACACACAAGCAACGACGCACACATACGCACGCATTTAACAAAGTATAATGAGCAACAGAAGTTGGGGAGAGCAGATCAGAGCAGAGGAGTAGAGATAAAGTCCTTTGAGGACAAAGCTCACACCACAGGATCCCAAGAGGCGCGCAAAAGTGCTTTAGGCTGCCATCAACATTGTCAGTTGAGCAAGCAACAGCAGAAACAGCAGCAGCAGCAGCAGCAGCAGCGTTGTTTTAACGAACAAGGAACAGTGACAATGACAGTGACACAGGCACAGATACACAAATACATACTCGAGTATCTTATACAGTCACAAAAGCGCAGCTGGATTAGCAGATGATGATGATGATGAAGCAAAGGACTTTAACAATGGCTGGTGGTGGCCCTGGTAAGGAGTCACTCACGCGTATAAAGAGCGAACAAGCGACGCTTGCGTCTCATTACGCGCGTCTCGGTTTTTCAAATTGAAAATCTCATGTGCGTGTAGTGTGATGATGTTGCAATGTTGTTGCACTTGTCAAATGTTAATTCTACTACAATTCTTTTTTACTAAAAATCACACACACTCGCAAAATCATGAGATGTGTTTTAAAAGTATCTGACTTCCTTTCACGACTCCGCTTTGCCATAATTTTGAACTTAAGATGAGATAAAAAGTACTCATAACTATGTTTTTTGTATCGTGCAGATAATCAAATGAATATACAGAAATTGGAAAACATGTGAATGGAGTTTCGAAAAATTGATTCATTGAAATAATGTTTCGGATGACTTGGAGTAAAATTTGAGGCCCTTCTCCAATTGACCAAATACTGAACCGATGGGAGTACTTCCACATCCTAATGCATTTCTGGATGTTAAATTGGGAGTGTCCACATTATTTACAAACGCCTTTATGTTATCGAACCGGTGCCCTTTGATGGGAATTTTTAGACAATCGTTGGCCATTTTAGTCTGAAAACGTACCATAGTCATGTCAAAATCTGACTCAGTTTCAGATATGAAGCACTAAATGTATCGTCAATATATTTTATATATCTCGTGACTCAAAAGCTGCAGCACCAAGTAATTTATACATTCTGAAATAGATGAATATACGGTGCCTGAAAGAGTAATTTCGTCAATGGCGGAGGGGCTTTGAAAAAGGTAAAAAACTATGAAAAAGCTTTTCTTTGAAAACGGATCGCTTGAGAACGGCTTAACCGATTTGGCTGATTTTTGGATAAGCCAACGGAAAGGATAGAAATTTGAATTTTTTGTATAAAAATCTGAATAAAGAAAAAAATTTAGTATAGTTTTAAGGGAAGCACTTTTATAGATTTTTTACTCGCGGCTTTGTCATCGCTTACTTTCATTGCGCCTTTTGTTAGCGATCACCAAAATATAGAAATGTGGGCCATGGTATCTATTCGGATGCGTGAACGGTTGAGTGATTGATTGGTTTGTTTGTAACTACGGCAAATAATTGGCAATGCAACAAAGTTCATTTTTCGGCAAGATTATTAGTTTTAAAAAAATGTAGCACTAAGGAGCCATTGTTGTGAAACAGAGTATGTAACTGAATGAGTGTTGAGCATTTTATGCCTTTAAGGATTATGTTGGACAACTACAGTTGTTGGTTTATTGTGTTAAGCACCGTCTCACGGTGCATTCATCAACAACTCAGAGACACGTTTTCAAGCAAAAAATATTGGGATTGCATAGCGATACTACCTACCCCGAGTTTTATTATTGGACCAAGTTTTTCTACGCTACTTATAGCTTTGTTGCAACGTGAGTAATTTGGAATAAATTTCGCACTCATGTTGGTTATTACTAAATTCTCGATTAGGATTCTTGAAATACACGTTTTTAGAGTTCCAAGATTACTTCCCATTGCAAGCATCGTTGAATTAAGATCTTCTCCCATATGCTCGCATATGCTCAATAGTTTCCTTTGTTTTTGTGCTTTTAGGTCTAGTAAAGATTGTCAACAGACCTGTGACCATTTTTTAACTTGTTTGTACCCTTCCTTGATCTCTATTTCATATCCAAAGTCATTCTGTATGGTGTCCATAGTTTTTGCACAACTTGTTTTGAGTTTCAAGCAAAACTTGATGCAGATTCATTAAAACTTGAGCTTATGAGGAGTCACTGACTACATACTCAATAGAAATCGCTTCAACTTGTTGGAACAAAGTTCTGAAAGCAGGTCGCAAATTTTAGGACACACCTCGCATATACATATATATGGGTGTATGTATACCATATAGTTTATTGTTGTTGTTGCAAATGTCAGCTTTACAATGTCAGCTTTTGTTTCGACATTTTCTTTGTTTTTTCTCTATTTATTTCTGTTTTTTTTTTTTTTGTTTTGTTGCATTTGAAAAGCGTCAAATGGAATTTTTATGTAACACTCCATTTTAGTTGTTTCAGTTCTGTTCTCTATTTTAAAGTAGGGAGAGTAAGATCAACTAGTTTTAGTTGTATACATTCTTGTTTTTGCTTTTTAAGCCCGTAAAAAGCTTTATTAGTTGACATTCCTTTTCTTATGTTCCATTTTACTTTTTCATTAGCTTACATAACTTTCATGTACGATATTCCTTCATTCATATTCCCATACCTCATATCTCTTATCACTACTCTTATACTTGCCATACTCTTCTGAACTATTGCATTTTACAAAAAGAAACAAATAAATTTACAATTTTATACACTCACAAAAATAACTTGTTCACTTCACTTTATGATGCTTGTTTATTTTATAGTCACTTTACTGGCATTCATCATCAACACTACATTCTCGTTCTCCTTTTGTTTTTCTCGTTTTACAATATATGTATATAGTAAGGTATTCATATTATTATAAGTAAGTAGTACTAAGTATAAAGCCAGATTAAGTATTGTGTTTATTTTATTTTTACTACTTTTTCCAAATAATATAAACAATCGTAAAATACTCATTACATTATCACTCTGACGTCATGCTAAATACACAAATACTTACACACCTCCTCTTTACCCTTCTTCGATTTCACCTTTCCTTTCTAAACAAACATGCAAAACTATTTATCATCAACATCTTCTTTCTTCTGGGTTCTTTGACTTCTTCTCATCCTTGTTGTCATCATTGACATTTTGCTTTTGTCGATTTTGTAGGCAGAAATATTAAAATTAGCCGAAATACTCGTGTTCGAACCTCGAATTAATGTCGCGAAAACATTTTTCATGTACTCAGGAAAATAACAACAAATAACATGGAAATTGCGTGTTTTTATGGCGTGAAAATAGTTTCTACTAATCGATTTTAGTGATTATTTTTAGCATCACATAAAGTTAAGAGAGTTTACTTTTATAATAGTAGTTTAGTTGGGTTTCGTGTGTTGTTGTTTATTTACGATTTTCAAATTAAGACCTCATTAATGCAGGTTTCGGCAATGTTCACACAAATGATTTACTTATGTTTAATGAAAGTTACAAACATGCAATCGCTATGTTAAAGGAATTCATAACAGAAAAAGAAAACATTTAAAATTTGTAATTTGTTACTTTTGTGTAGTTGATTCGAATAATGAAATTGTCATCTTTTAGGTATTTTTTATATATTATTATGAGGGAGTCATTTACAGAGAATAGGATAGCAATGTTGAGTCAGATTGTTGAATGCTTGAAAGAAAAAAAACTAAGTATCTTCCTCAACCAGAAATTGCAAGATTGGTTTCCCCAAGAAGTGGGTCATATTCAAAAGAGTTGTGATAAATAAATGCATTTCATCTGTTTCAATCATGACTATTGTATGTGTGTTATACAACCAATATTGTCAGTAAGGGAAGTATTTATTTTAAGGAAGTTTACATCTGAAGAAATAACATTATACAACAGTGGTAACTTAAAATAAGCAGTCATTAGTATCTGGAAATGCCTTAATCATATGATATACATTTACTTCTTATTATACCTGATACAAATATGGGGTATCGCTGGTAAAAGCAACATTCAGCAAGTTCAAGCCTGTCAAAACAAGGCGCATTGCCATTCATCTGTGGCTTCTTGGTTTGTGCGCAAAGCTATTTTCCACAGAGACTTAAAAGGTGCCCACGGTGCACGACGAAGTCTTACGAATCAGTAAACGTCATCGGCAGAGATTGCAAAGTTACCCAAACCGCCTGGCGGTAGTCCTCACCTGTGGTGTAAGTTGAAACCGATTAAAGAGGCTTCATCCTAATGACCTTTGAAACAGAAGGTCACTATTTAGTTGTTAATTACACTGCGATATAATCGCCACAGGACAAAGTATCTTCTGTCAACAAACAAAGAATCTTCGCGTCTTAGACAAAATGTCACAGTTGGCGATCGTTCCTTTGAAAAGGTGATGGACTTTGTCTATCTTGGCACCAGCATCAACAGCAAGAACGATGTCAGCCTAGATCAAGCGGAGGATCACTCTTGCCAACAGGTGCTACTTTGGGCTCAGTACGCAATTGAAAAGCAGAGCACTCTTTCGACAAACCAAACTCACGCTCTACAAGGCACTCATCATCCGCGTCCTGATGAATGGCGCAGAATCATTGACGTTGACCAACAGGTATTCCGTAAAATCTTCGGTCTTCTCTGCGTAGACGGTTTGTACCGAAATCGATGGAACAGCGAGCTATATGAGCTATATCTTGGGAATATCCAACTGCCAAAACCGACACACGGTTGTAACGCCACATATATTTATTATTTTTATTATAATCGCCACAAAGTTGTTATTATATTCAACCATACAAATATTAATTTCTATTTTTGCGACAGTACTATAATAATTAGTTAAAAAAAACCTTTATACCATTTCTCTCTGTATCTTCTTAATATATCTTTTCTCAATGCCGTTATAAACGATTAAATTATTTATTGCTTTTTATTATGAATCATTATATCATTAGGTTGATTATTTTCTCTAAGGGTCTATTACGGGAACACTTAGAGTGACAAGGTACTGTGTTAATTCTTATACAATACAGACTCTCTTATTTTAATGCCAACATCTTCGACATATAGTGCATCCTTTTGACGAAAAGGAGACTCCAGAAAAGACGCTATCGACAACAACCCATTGGCGTTTGTCTCTACTTTCAGTGACCTCGGAGTCCTATTTGATTCTAATCTAAGCTTTAACCATCACATGTCTTCAACTAATAATGCTAAAAGTATTTTTGGTTTTATTTAAAGATAGTCTAAATAATTTAGATTCCTACATTACCAAGCTTCTGTTCATCTCTCTGATCCGCCCAGTACTCGAATTCTGTTCGTGCGTATGGATTCTTCAATACAAAAAACATCAAGACCGTATTGAGTCAGTACAGAATTAATTCCTTGTTTTTGCATTTCGTCGTTTAAATTGGAACCCTAGTGTACGTTTGCCTTCATAATCAAGCAGTTTTCTTCTTATAAATCTTTCTTCGTTGAATAATCGCCGAATTTCTTTAAGTATTAGCTTTCTTCATAAACTTTATATTGGCTTTTGGCCAACTTAGTTTCTGTGTCAATAGTCGTACCACTAGAAATATCATTCATCTTGCTCAAGGTAGGTGCACAACTAACTTTGCCTTACATGATTCATTTCGTGTATTATGTGATGATTCTAATAAAATTCATCACATCCTCTCTGCTCAGTTATTGTCCACTGCTGAAAATGCTCTGGTCCTGCAACATCTACGCTTCTTCATCCACCGTGACTGAATCTTTGTCTCTGACCAAATATGGCTGTAAGTAGGAGCACAGCATAGCTATTTAGCAAATAAATTTCGGCTACAACAGTCCTCATGCTATGTGTCAATTTCGATAGTCACTTAACCTAACCTTACCTCACCCAACCTTAACCTAAGAAACACTTTATAATGCCATTCTATTTCATGTAATATTATATCCCCTCACACTCTGAATATAACCTTATATAGTACAAAAGACTCTGAAATTTCACAAACTAACTGATTGCTTTCAAAAATCAGAATCACATTTCAAATATTTTTTCATTTTTCGTAAAATCTGTAAACTAAGTACTAAGAATTTATGTAACATGTAACCATCTGCGTCTAACTTAAATTACATACAAAAATGAAGTACTCAAAAACATCAGCGTCAAAAGAATCAAAGTATCTAATATTTTTTCTTTATTTTTGTAAGTTATTTATACAAAATTTCAATGACCCATAAAAATACTCCTGAAATCAAAGCATAAAAAGCAACTAAAGGAAAAGAATTTGCTAAGAAAATGGCAAAAATTAAGTAGGTTAAGTTTATGTTGTCAACGGCAAGCGGCACTTCCAGTTGACTTATTCAATGGCGTCGTCTCTGATTTGTCATCATTTTTGTTATCCTGATTCCACTCTTTCGTCCTTTTCTCTTTACTGTTTTCATTTCTGTTTGAAAGTAAAGTAAATAAAATAAAATATTTATATAAAAGGTCATCATCATCATCATCTATTTACATTAACATCATGAACATCATGAGAACGAACATTTTGAAGTAGAAACCAAATAGATAAATATCGTAGAGAAATATATTACTATTGACAGCTGACCAAAAGGATATAGAATTTCACCAATACTAAAAACATAGTACACGTACCAGGAATGAAGTCAGGTCAAGGCTTCATTTCATTTGATTTTAAACTAAATTTAAATCGAAAGTTGTGGCTCAACATGCAGCACATTCAAGTGTTTAGTTTTTTAATTGAATTAAAAATGAGAAATTTCTTTAAATTTAACATAGTTTAACTTCGATAAAGTTCAAGAAAACTATTTCACAAAATGTTGTAATGGTTGGCATTCAATTTCTATATGCCTCCACATTTTCTTCGATTATATATATATATAGGATTGTGTATTCATTCATTTGTTTGTATTCATTGCTTCATGGTCATATACAAAATTTATTATTTTGTTTGTTTTCATTAGTTCATGTGGAAAATAAATATGTTATTTATACTCAATGGAGATTGAAAATTAAACGCAAAAAAATAAAATACTAAAGGATAAAGCAGAATTTATTTACTGAGTAAGAATTGTTCATGAAGAGAACTTAACAAATATTGTAAGAAAATAATATAATTTGTAATATTTTTAAGAATTCTATAGACATGTTGATTTTTATAATACAATAAAATATTCGCAAGAAATAATTGGTACCTATTATGATACAGATACACAGGTTAAGTTGTCAGAGAAATACAATATGTTATATGATACACAAAACTAATTTATGTAAGCAAAAGGTTAAGTGTTGGATGTGTCTTTGATAAAAGTTTATTGTAAATTTTGAAACTCTGAAAGTAATATGAGTATGTATGTACATATGTATTTCAATATTTTTCGTGATAAAGATTTGTAATTCTTATACAGTTTTATATTAAATGTTTATCATCACTATTTCTTCACATACACTAACATATGTATATCCATTGATTTTGTAGATGTTTTAATTGTCTTATATATAAAATGTATACATTAAATGAGAATCTACTATCATTGAAAACAGTGAAAATAAATGGATTGAAGATTTCTGGTTCTGCACCTGAGGAATGTTTGGTACGGTATAAACTTTTAAAAGTTACATATTGTGCATGCTTCTTGGATCTAATACTTGATAGTAAAGCCATTATTGCCTATTACTGCTATGCATAGAGGTATCATGGAATCTATAAAGTCCTTACAACGCTTCGCAAGAATTTAAGCTCATGCCTCCATCACCAAAAGTTGTGTGCTTCTTGAAGAATTTGCTGATCCCACCAATCGTTTAATATCTCCCCAAAAATGGTATGACAGGATTAAAGACCGGAGACTGGAGTGGTATTAGCATCACGTCGAACTTTTCAGATACAAACTATTTCTTAGCTTGTTTACTTGAGTGTTTCGGATCATTGCTCTGTTGAAAAACGTTTATTTTATTGATATTTTCAAACTAGCATATGGTAGCATTACATCCTTCAATATATTGAGTTTCAAGGGGCGCCAAAATCATAAAATATGATTGAAAATAAAAAAATTGCTCCTCAAAGCGCTTGGCATACTGCATCCTGGTTGGCTCACTGCCCAAAAATATAAAAGTAGTGTTTGACAAAATTTTAACAGAAATTGAAAGCGCTAAGAGTATTCGCTTTCCTTAGTGACACCGCATTTTTAAATATGTTAACTGAGAATCTGCAAAAAAAATGGAGCCGATTTAGCTCAAAAATATTCGAACGATTTTTGCCAGGAACTTGCCGTTTTCAAAGAGCTGGTATCCGAAATTAATGAAAAATCAATTGCATTCGATCTGTTGCAACATTTAGGCAAGCACGACTGGCAAGAAGCGTTTCCTTATAATTGTATAGCTTTAAGAATATACTGCATATAACCTACGACATCTGCAAGCTGTGAGCGAATCTTCAGCAAAATGAAAATATTTGAAACCTATCTGCATTTTACTATGAATCAGGAACGTCTATCTGGCCTCGCTCCTAGCCATTGGAAATAAAACCGCCTTTGAGACAGACTTTCATGAGCATCATGACTTTCTTTCGCCGAAAAGAAAGCACGCTGTGTAAAGGTGTAGAAAAAAAGAGATTAAAAAATGCTGAGACCTACAGATTGTAAATGTCTGGATAGTATATCATCTTTCCCAGATATATGTTTCCTTAATGTAATTTTATGTCACGCAAATGAAAAAGTTATAAGGTAATAGATAATGAAGAGTACAAATTTATTAAATGATTATTATTGTGCCGTTCACGAAAAATGCCAACCATTATAGATTTGTGAGATTTTTAAGTAATTTATCTTAAACGCTAGAGAGGGGGACGTCACTATCAAGTTTTTGCACCGGCTCGAAAAAATTGTAGATTCGGGTCTGATAAAACGTAACAGTTCTCGTATTTTATGTAACATGTTATGTCACTTTTTACCTTGGTTGTGTTCTTTTAAAGTCCGCTAGTCTTATATATTATTGCTGTGCTGTGCTGTGCTGTGCTGCTTCCTATTTAGCGTATAAAATTAGAAATTAAATTCCGGGGACTACACTATGTGCATAGGTTGCTTGGGAATTTAACTAATGAATCTGAATTTCCAGCAATTTGCATTCCAGATGGCTGCACTATGTGCATTTAGTTCCTGGGATATTGCAAACAACTGGAAGGAATTTAGAGAAGGAGGCCAGAAGGAGGAGTGCTTCCTTCAGCATTCATTTCAGACTAACTCAGACTACATATATACCTGTCCAACCATGCAATTATAAAACAATATTAGCAGCAACTGCACTGCCGAGGTACCGCTTATTGTCAACCGCAACTGCAATTACCCTTGTCTTCAAACTCTACTGCAGTACCGCTTGTTTTCAATGCTGCCGCAGTACCGCTTCTTTAACTTTATCAACAAGTATCAACATGATCGGTACCAAGTCCTACCGACTATGCTATGAATAAACATATCGCTCAGCAATATCATCACTGTAGTTCTTCTATTACCATCTTCATAAAATCACTAACTCAAAAACGCTCAAAAGTTAATTTCTTTTCATTTTTTATTTCCAATATATTAAAGTATTTTGATCAGGGCTATCCCTAGCAACATCGCATTAAAGTAACAATACAATAAACTGTATTTAAATAACATAACATGTGTTTGTGAAATGTATGTCAGCTTGGGTGACACCAAATTTATCATTTTTTTATTGCGTTTTGCTTTCAGAAAACTTCAAATCAAACTTGTTCAGTTCATTTAAAAATATTATTTATGTCAATAAATAAAGTCAATAATAAACATTAAATGCATGAATGATTTTTAACAATATTTAAACACATTTATTAATTAAATAAACAAATTGTGAATTGCAACAATGTGCACAAGTAAAAAAAAAACACACTTTTTATAAATATTCAAATAAACAATTCAAATGAATATTCAATAAAAATAAAACAACATTTCAAAATGTCATAAAAAATGACAAATAACCAGATAAAGTGGAAGGATGAAAGAAAAGAATATAGAGGAATATAAAATTAGAGAGAGAAAAACGGAAAAAAAAATCTAAAACTTAAAATGACTGCATAATTGAATAAAATTTAGCATACTGAAAAAAAAATGTATATATTTCTCTATAAATTATATATTTTTATCTTTTATTGTATATTTATGCAGCATCACATGCTTCTATTTATTTATTGAAAAAAAAAAATTTATAAAAAACGAAATTCAGCAAACCTTAACATTAAATACCACACACATAGAAAAGATCTAAAATAAAATAAATAAATCTTAATGTTTCTCTGTTCTCTGATAATAGCAATTTCAATAAATATATGGTAAAATAGTAATGTAGTATACCCAAGGCTTATCATAGTAAAGTTTCAAGACTTAAAGGTGAACTGAATTTTCATATGTGACCCATAACATCTAATTATCGGTTCTATATTCGTATTTTTGTTTGGTTTAAATTTTGAACAATTTTTTGATAAGAATGGCTGAACAAACTGCCATTATTTAAAAATTATTAACAAAATATTCAAATATTTTTGCACTATCCGGGAACATACCAAACAGAATAGTAACACTTTTCAATCCAGAAGAAGCTTATAAACCATGTTATTGCTTCTATTTTACCGATATAGTTTTTCAACTTTATTTATCTACATTATTCTATCGACTAGATTTTTACATTAGAGATCAACTGCGTATATTAGTACTGCCAGTTGAAAAGTTCGACACAACAGTGAATGAATGTTATACTCTTCCAGCACATCTAACATATCTCTCTTCGAAAGACTTTGATAAGATTTCTTTAGTATGAGAGATATTTCTTTAAGTAAAAGGGTAGATTTCTGCAACTGAATGAGTGAGGACTCTGTGGAAAATAATTGTTCTATATTTTAGAAGCAAAAGAGTAAATTGGGACCATTACAATAGGTGAGCATGGCTATTTCACTTGTATTTGAATAAGTCTAGATTTTGTTATATTTTTTATTTATTAGATATAATATTTAATACTACACCTAAATTTAAGAAAGCGTATTAGCTACCAGGGCCTACGACTCTATGATGAGGTGTAGTAATAATGATTAGAATAAATGGATTTAATTACAAAGATGAAGAAATTTATAAACGAAGTCAATATTATATGAAGAGCATTCTTTTAAGAGTTCTTATGGTTTAGTACTTTTAAAAAATATAGCCGCAGACCTACCCAAGCTTGAACAGACATTTAGATTGTCGCTGACAGACACCGTGGCTTCACATGTACAGAGTTTTTGCGATGCGCCGGTGAGAAGATGTTGCTGTGTGAGCTGAGTATGTCCGCTACGTAGACGGTTCACCGTTGTTTTGATGATTTTGATGGAAAATGGATGCCAGTGAGCTTAGGATTGCTAGTACGTATACCGATGTTGGAGTTCTTCCTAATTTGCGGCCATAACTTTCGTAAGATGTCTTTTCTTGTCTTTGTCGTTCACTGTAATGGTTGACAAACTGTCGGTGTAGACCACAAATGGCTTCAGAAACTAGAATTTAATCCAAATAGCTTTCCAAAAAATTAAGAGCACCAATTCACAATACTTTTAAAATGCGTCCGATACCAGAATTTATTGGTGAAAAGACCATGTTACTTGACCCAGACAAGCGAAACAGACTGTTTTATGGGAGATCATGGTACAGTATACTATAATGTAGTTATCATTCAATACATGGAGAGCTTTATGTAGTCCTCAACTACAGACGAAGGAGAAAGTTATGAAGTGATTTCAAAACTGAGACATGTGGATATCATTCCATGGAGCGTCAATTGAGGATCTCTAGTGTCTTTCATGCTACATATTAAGAATCCGATTTAGACTTGTGATATTTCCTTCTTTCAGCATAGCAAAAATCATGCATATGATAAATGATAATACAAACCAAATGTGAAGTGTGCACAAAAGAAGCTTATTTTTTTATTGAATCAAAAAAAAAAATGTTATTAGAACAAATTATTTTAATTGAACAGTTTTTATCACCAAAATCGAATAGGGAAATTTATAAAAAATGAGAAATAAATAACAAAAAGAAAAACATTGTCCTTTTGTTATTTTTTCAAATAATTTGAAAAATTACATAGCAAATAGAAATTAATTGAAAACGATTAAAAAAAAAATTGACGCTAATTTGAATTATTGCGAACAATAAACACAGATAATAATGAAAAATATACTACACAAACAGAAGCAAAATAATAATAAGGACAAAAATGAAAACAACAACAAATAAGAATAACAATAACGACAACATAACGAGAGAAATGACAACAAAGAAAGTGAAAAGAAGAAGGAGGGGAAAACAACAGAGACACGTTAATTGTCGATAAGCGAAGGGAAATTAATTTTCGAATTTAAAGGAGCAAACACAGCAAGGACAACAAAAACAACAATATGAGAGCATCGACAAAGATGATGACGACAAAAGCGATGACATCAAGGACGCCTACCAATCGCTTTCAATAAATTATGAATAATGGCGCCGACAGCGAAATTTTCACAAAAAAAAAAAAAATTATATCATTGTAAGCCGCTTTGTCGTCGCATGCAAAGAAACAACACACAAATTTCCGAATTCTATCAAACCGGAAAGGGCAGAGAGAACAAAATAACAGATAAAGGACCCAAAGTGATAGACATTCAAAAGAAAAAAAGACGCAAAGTCAGCGTAAGAAGCATAAACATAAAAAGGAACGAAAGTCAGTTGCTAAAGAAGGGAGAAAAGTTTGCTCATTTTGTTGTTATTGGATTTAGAAAGGCGCAAAGAAAAAAGATCCTTGTTGAAAGCAAAATGGCGACAACAAATGCTTAAAGTGCAACTTTCCAAATGCGATTCGAATTTATTTCATTTGTGCTTTACCACCACTTTCACTTCACTTCGCTTCACTTCACTTCATCACACCTCACCACACTAAGTATGAAATCTCTCCTACTTATGCTGATTGTAAGGATCACAAAATGGTTGCTTTCCTTCTTAGTTTTCGTCGCCAATCGTTTGTGTCTATAAAATGGCGTAACTTTTCGCGCTTAACTTCTACGATAAAAGCAAAAACAAAATGAAAATGTTCTTAATGTTTTTTCTTTGATTTCATTTTCTTACTTTCTTTCTTGGTGGTTCAGTTTTTCTTTTAAATAAATTTTTGTTTTCTTTTTTTTTGGTTTTGTGATGTTTTTTGTCATTGTGCACAACACACAAAATGAAAACTTATCGCCTTTGATTCGAGAAAAAGGAGTTTTTAGAAAAACCACGCGTGAAATTGATATGAAGCCGTGTGTGTCCTCTGTGTCTCTGGTATAAAACTTCGTTTGTCTGTTATTAAAATATGTATTTTCAAATAATTTTTCAAATAAATTCTTATTATTGATAAAAAAAAAACAGAGTCACAAACTATGCAGATAGCTTATGAATGCTGGTCAACTTTCACACCATTTACTGATATTTGGAAATCACATAAGAAATGCTATTCGTATAAGTGAGTGAGAAAAGAACTAAAGAAGCGAAGTATTTCTATGAGTTTATGACAATGTTGAGAATAATATCAAGAATATTTTAAGGGTTTGAAAATACTAAATGGGGGTCTAATAATTTAAGCAACTACAAGCAATTCTGACTCAGTATAATTAAGTAGATACGTTCATAGTTATTACTTAAAGGGTGTTATACACTTTGATCTAAAAGTAACATGCCTTTATCCATTTCTTAAGATGAACCAGATTTCATTTTGAGGTCCTCAGTGAAACTGCATAACATAATATTTTATATATTTTGAATAAATAGAGATGAGGAATCTTACCCAATCAGGATATGTTCTGTAATACTATTTTAAGCCTCTTATGGATTAATGCTCCATATTCTGTTATTGGGTGAAATTATGTTGGATTATCTCAAAAGAGTGTGTTGATGAACTCAGTTCTTTGTATGGCAATAAAGCACCATCAAAAGCCACAGTATATCGCTGGTATTATGAATTCACTCATGGTCGTAGTTCGGTCGCCGACGAATTCCGAGAAGGTCGTCCAAAATCGGTTGTTGTGTCACAAAACATCGATGCAGTACATGAACTGATTATGCAAGAAATGCTTAAAAGTTCAACCGTGGTGCCTCAAAAGACATGTATAAAATCGTGACATATGCGTATGAATCGGAAACAAAACAGCAATCGACTGTGTGGGTGTTCCAAGGGGAGCCAAATGCAACAAAAGTTGTTCGCGCTCGATTGAAAAATTACTTTATTGATATGTTGACCGTGGCTGCCTCGGGAGTATGCCAACCTGAACCATCGATTTTCAAGCACATTGTCCACTGTTTCCTGGTCAATTTTGGCAATTCTGGCGCGAATGTTCTGTGTCAAGTAATCAATCTGAGGATTGAAGTCCAGCTGCTTAAATCGTTTGTTTCCGTAGCCAGCGAGAAATAGAAAAGATGATTTTTATTGCAAAATCTGGGCCATTGTTTAACTCATTCATAGCCACTCAACGATGCGTAAACGTTGTGGAAGGTCATCTGATTTCAATTCCTGAACCAGTAGGACTTTGTACGCAACACGTTCGAACATAGAAGACTTGATTGACTTCTGCGCAGAGTCTATGTTCTGGGGTTTTGACGAACACTTTCGGACACAGAAGCGATTGCTTCCACCATCCCAGTTTCAAGCACTTTATCCACCAATTTTTGAATTCCACATTCGGTAGGATCTTCATTTCTTACAAATTTTGTACGCATTGTTTTGGCTACATAACCTACATTTATAATTAAACTTACTGTCAACAATTTATGGTACGAAAATTTATAGCGTCATTATTGACAAGTTGTTCAAAATGGCCTACCCTTTACCAGAGATTTTAATAGATGATGATGACATATTCAAGGTCTTTTTTTTTGTCTAAATAATCTTTGGAAAATAACTTCTTCTTTACCATGTTCTTTTTGTTAAAATTACCACAGAAATAACCTTCGATTCTGTAACTTGTATTTCATCAAATGCCACATAACCGATTCTATTGTTCCTTTTTGAACACAGAACATGCAATTCTTTATAACAAGTTTCATATAAAGTATAGCCAATTTAGTGGTAAGTATTTTAAAATGCGATAGGATTGTTCCAATAATTCTAGCATTCACTTATAATTGAATGTTTTCTTCATTCATTGAACGATAAGCTTCAGAGATTCCATTTCCCGTAAGTCATACTAATATTTCAGTTTGATTTAAGGAAATTCTATTCAATAATGAAGAAATATTAAATAGCTTTAAGTCAACTTCAAGTTCACATCATTTTTCTTATGTACATATAGTTGTCCTTAACGACAAACAAAACCGAAAACCGACACCAAATCTCCAAGGATTGTACAGTGATTTTTTTTCTTTTGTTTTGTTAGCAAACTGCCTAGGAAAGTCTAAAAATATCAAAAGGAAAAGGAAATGTTTGTGTAATAAATTTTGTGCAAAAAAAAAAAAAAATGAGAAAAAAAACACACAGAAAGGAAGAATAAAAGAATGTAAAAAAAGAAAACACCGTGCAGAAAAACCATAACTAGAAAAATAATAATAATAGTATGTAGTAGAAATGAAGATAGAAATGAAAAGGAAGTGGAAGTAGAAGTAAAAAGAAAGCAGCGCGATATCCTTACATTCTCAATTGAAGTTCACATACGCACATACACATAGATAGTCTATGAATTACACAGATACATTCATGCACATATACATACTCACATGACAAATAATATAATATCGTATTATTTTTTCTTTCCTAAGGAACATTCAATAAATTTAAAACCCACAATTTCCTGCCTTTTGTTTGCATTTCACACTCATATTTCTTCTCCTGCCGCTGTGCTTTGTTTGCTGTAAACCCGGAAAATCGAGTGTAAAAAATAAAGGAAATATAATAGTTGAGAATAGAGAGTAGAGTAGACAAAAATGTCCTTACTTAAACATATACGTACATATGTCCGGCAATAGTGCAACCACAGCAACATATAAAATATCAGGATTTCTATGTCAAAGTGTAAATTTCAAACAATATCTTTTTTCTTTCTATGATTGTTGGGATCAAAACTTAAAGGTAAAGCGACCTTTAAAAGGTTTAAAATTAAGAAATCAATGTCAAATTTCACAAATCATATTCTATTTTACTTATTTTTTCTATTAACAAAAAAAAAAAATAAAATCCTTTGAATTGCATCCTGAAAGTGTCAAGTATAAAAAAATAAAAAACATTCATCAAATCCACGGAGTCATTCATCATGGGGTAATATATTTGACACTGTCAGTGATGGATAAATACGCTCTAGCAAGCAACATCAGCACCAACACACATGCACATGCATAAAAGACATATACATATGGATAAATTTTACCAAAAAAAAAAAATAAATTAAAAAAGAAAACTGACAAACAGAATCATATCACTGGCGACACATACCAACTGAACTTCTCAGAAACTTCTACCATTTTTTGACGTGTAAATATTGGCTTTCAATGCGTATTATATTTTTTTCTTCTTTTCTTTTCTTACTACTACTTTATTCTGTCATCGAATTTTCTGTTATATTTTTTTTGTATGTGCTATTTTATAGCGCAAAAATCCAGAAAATCCTTTACTGACAGATTGACAGTTGCCATGGACACAGGTGTTTGAAATCTGTTATCAAATTCAACAAGATTGTTTATGTCTAAGATGAATGAACGAATGAATGAATGATCAAATGAATTTGTCTGGTCTCTCATTGATAATCTGATTTTATCTGTGCATGGAATAACTAAATAAGAAGGCAGACATTGGTACTTTGATAGTGAAGCATGTGAAATGAAATTAATATTACGAAATGATTTTTGCCTCTGACCAATATACTTAGCAAACCTTGAGATGAGAGCTTATAAGTAGCTTTCTCACTTCAAGCTACATATCACATTTCAGATTTTATTCTTTAATATCTTAAGTATACGCGAGGTCAAGAAGTATCCTTAAAGTAGGCAATAAATATCTACCTTTTTTCACTCTTTATTATGATAAGTTGTAATCAATACTTGTCTAAATTTATACCTACAGACATATATAAAAATGTCTAAAGGTATATGTTTATATATTGATATTTTTTATTATTATAATAGAGTCATGTTTTTTGCCTTAGGTGTCTCCAAATGCTGACTGAATATCTAATCTTAAATGTACAATATATAATCATGTAATTTAAGATTTAATGATAAGTATTTCTATGGTTTTAGATTAAATCCTTACATTTAGACCATGTCTTTCGATTTCGAGAAAAATAAATGCATAAGCCCAGATATAAACTTTAAATTTATTTTGCTAATGTTTGTCTTCTGAAAAGTCTTAAAACTTAACCAAATGGAAACTATTCTATTAACATATGATAATATTGTACTTATGTATGTTTTGAAAGATGTTTATTTCGATGTGTCTTTGAATCAAAAAATATTTCATTACATTTATCCATTGATTTGTTCGAGAAGTTTCAGAAAATCAAGTTCAAATTAAATAAAAGAAAATTCATAACATTTGACTAAAAGTGGAAAATCCTCAACAAAAAGATGAACAGATAGAACATTTTTGTTATTCAACCAAAAACTAACATATGATTTCCACTGGACCTTGTGTTCTTCTGCTGTCGTTGATGGCTTTTCATTTTGTTTCAAATTTCTTTAACATCTTATTTACGGAATTGCCACTGTTGTTCTCTTTGTTGATTTTGCTGTAGATATAATTGATATTGTATTAATTGTGGACGACATAATTCTCATGTAAGTTGATAAACCATTATAGTTAAATTTGTTTTAAACTTTAAATCAAACTGTTTACTATGTAAACATTGATTATTTTCTCTAATGAGGTCAGAACCATATTCAGTTAAGACGCTGAGAAAGAACAAAAACATCAAAGATCACGTACATGTTAATCCATAATATGAAACTTAGTGTTGACTAAGCTTGATGACAGTCCTTTTCTCGACAAAAGACGTACTTTTGATGAAGTAAAAGATTTGTAAAGAGCAACAAATTTTATTTAAATAAATTTAAGTATCACATAAATTATTTATGGAGCACCACGACGATTCATAAAAAATAAACTGAACATATTTTTCTTAAAGATGACTAAAAAAGCAGATGAAACTGCAATTACTCGTATTCTGGAATCGTATGGGTTCCCATGGAGGTGGACAACATCATAAACTTAATGCTTAAAATGTTAATGAATGGGTTGTTTGAAGAAAAGTTCTGGAAGATAAATGGTAAGATTTCGTAACGAATTGGGCACAAGCTCAGATGGAAGGACTGGCCGCTTTACTGCAAATCATACCCTCAGTTCGAGGTGCAAAAAAAGCCGACGACGACGTGACAACAAATGTTCAACTTGTCTAATAAGGTTAGAGGGCGAAACGGCAAATAAACCAGGACTCGATAAAAAGCTTCGATATAAAGCTACAATTGCTCCAAAGACTGGACATTGGTAAGTCAAATTAGACATCAAGCATTGAACAGAGTCTTATGCGAACAGTTAAGCTGTATAGTGCAGAAAGCTACCGACGACGATGTCCAAAAACATTGAATGATAGGACAGAATTCAAGCCAGAACCGGCAAACAACACGATTGATCATCTTGAGTAACTTGATGTCAACTCAATGCCTGACGAGTCTAAGCAACCTGAAAGCAATGCCTCTAACCTTCGTGATCAACCAGAACCAATTTTAAAAGCTGACCATACTCAGCAACCTGAACTAAGAATACAAATGAGATTCGTCATAATAAATAAGGCTGTGAATTTGGTAAAATGTTAACATAATATCATAAAATTTTAATTTTGTAAAATTTAGAATCCTACAACAAGTCAACAGATACCAGTTGATATAATCTATTTCAAAAATATATTAATGAAGAAGAATTCATATAAAGAAATCTTTTCTTTAATTTGTATGTCATAGATAAGATTGACATATTGACTAAGAATCGCTATGGCATAACTATGGATCAGGTATGTGCTAGAAAACACCGACGTTTGTGACATCGGACTTTTTCAATTTCATCCACAAAAAAACCCTAAGTGTACTAGAAAACGCGGACAATTTAATTTTTCGAACATTGAAATTCGAATGAACGGCTGATTAGAAAAGTGTATGTGATTTTGTGTGGTTGGCAAGCATACAAATTCGAAATATGCACTTAATTTAATTGACCAAACCACTCGAATAAGTACACTGTTCTAAGTTTTCTAATATTTTTATAATACATTATTTACAATCTCATCGAGTTAAACGACGTTTTTGTAAAAGGCTAATTTATACCTAAAACAACTAAAGCAAAAACAATAAGATACAGATCTTGGTACTATTTTTCCTTTAATAACTTCAGATAAGGGAGAATTTAAACAAATCATCTGTAAAATACTTCCTGATTTCAAAATCGTCAAAAGCGGTTTCTAGCACGCCTAAAAATGGAATTGGGATGGAGTGAATGAATTGAATTCTAGCACATACCCGTTTAAGTAGATTGAGATGGTTGGACCAGTTTATCCAGTAGTCTCTCTCAAATAACTAAACTAAAGTCAGTGATAGCAATTAGTTTTTATAACTTTTTTAATATTATTTTATCTTTCCTGCCCTAGAAAGCATTGAAAGAATTAAGGAAATCAAATACTTTTTCAATAAAAACTTAAAAAACAATTTATAAATAATTCTAAGTTTGTAGATATAAGATTTAAATAGAGGTAAATTAAGTGATATAAGTTTATTTGTTTAATTAGGAATAATGACGAGAGGAAGCAAGGAGGAAGTTGCTGAATGGGAGTCCGAGGCTTGCACGGTAAATACTCATTCTATTGTATTTGGTATACAATATTTCGTCACATAGTATTGGCCCCAAATGTCTTTTCTTGCTCACTTTTTGATCTCAATTTAAAGCAATCAGAAGTCCTTTTATCTTGTCATTTTATAGCAATGTATTTCATTTATATATCATTTCATACATCCATATACTCACTAATAAAAGTAGATCAAAGCTTTTTGTCTAACTATTACAAGTATGTTCAATTAAAACAATAAAATATTTCATATGGTTTTTTCCTTGGCATAATAATATTCTAAAGTTTTTTGAAAAAAATTTATTGCTTGGAAAGAACAAATACAATAAAAATGTCCAAGTCCTTCTTTCAGTTATCAAATGTAAAAAACTAGTTAAATATTCTTCTTCCTATGTTTATTATTCATTCAATACTTTTTAAATTGACCTGTCCATTAGAATTAAGTAACCTCAATAAATATTTTAATTTATGAAAAATGTGACACATTAAAAAATAAACAATCAAGCAGAGGGTTACCCCATACCATACCATGCATATTAAAAATATATACAATATACAAATAAAACTATACAAATAGTTGTCGGCACTAATTGCAACATCAAGACAGAAGAAAAAAGAAATTCCAACCCACATTAAAAAGAGAGCAAACAAATTTCGTAATGAACATTTGGCTGCATTTAATTTAAGACATTATCCTTGAAATGAATATGTAATCATTTCTATAAACATACAATACTTGAATACAAAAATCATAATAAACAAATGACATAACATTTATACTTAGGGATATGTACTATATGTATGTATGTAGGTAAGTACATGTGAATGTATGCAATATTTAGAATATCCTTCAAAATTTGTTTAATTTTTTTGTTATAAAGTTTTTAATAATAAAACATAAAGGATATGCCAGGCAGGACATTTCTTTTATAACATTTTCCATATACAATTTAAATGGTTAAAAAGATAAACAATTAAGTTCTGTTGAGTATATTGATTTCTTAGTTGCATTTGTTACCATTGGTACTTAGTTTTGATTTTAGTAATATGAAATCATTTAAAAGGATTTAGAATTTAAATAAAATATTGTAATCTATTAATTTAAGTAAAGAATTTTAGCAATGATTTTCATCCCAGGAGAATATGAGTAAATTCCAAAAGTGAATTTAATAAATTACAATACTTACTACGAAAAATTCTTCATGATCGGTTTTAGCACTACTAATATTTTAGACTAACTAGGTATTCTGCTTAGTGTTAAGTATTTCGTTCAATTTACAATGATGGCCAAGAATTTTAAGACAAAACTATACGCAATGTCATATTGCTTATCATCAGTTACTGGGAGTAGTAATGGTATCCATTTGATTCTTAAAAGAGTGAAGCTATTTATAACCTTAGGATCGCAATAGATTTCGCTGAGTACTTTATGCACTTCTTTTCTATGGCGTTCCACGTAAGATATTATGCTCATTTGGCTGGACAAAACTATTTTGACATTGCATTCCTTTCGATGTCCTCTGTTTCGTGTGTTGTACAATCAAAGTTTTGCAATTTCTACAGTTTTTATCATTTATTTTTATAAATGCTACTCACTTTTAAGTCAAGTTCTACGAAATAAAATGGTTGACTAAGTCAGCAAAACTTTCGAGGATCCATAAAACCATTTAGCTATAAGAGCATCTATGAACAAAAAATCAATGAGAGTTCGATGTACATACACCCTTTAATTAACATTCAATTAATTACAAATGTCTTTGATAATGAAAAGAAGGAGAAGCATCCTGAAATCTGATGTATTTATTCATTTAATTTCACAGTTTTTATAGCAGTATCTTAGTTAGACAGCACCAAAAATTATGAATTTAGGAATATTTCCATGATTATAGCAATCAAAGACTATTCTAGGAGATTTTGATACAAAAAGGCGTAAGTCATGGCAAGAATTAATGCACAAATGGTTCGAATATTTTGCACAATGTGGAGTAGAATCCTCACCTCGGTACTTGTAAAACATATATTTATAAGAATTTGTTGTTGCTGCTGGTCTCAATGAAGAAATTTACAGTGGCATCACAATAGACTTTATCTTTAGTATTTTCAGTATCTCATGTTATGAAATGAAGGATTACCATACTTAACAACTGTATAGTGTACACACAGTTGACTTAACTTTACTTTCTTTCTATATTATTTTGTATATATTTTAAAGTTTATTTCTATAAATGCATATTTTGTTTGTTTTTTTTTTTATATATTTTAGTTGCATATGAATATCCTTTCAATTGCTTTGCTTCTCTGTGGTGTCACACAAAGCTAGCTGGCAATGGCAGTCGGGTAGGCAGAAACAAGAAACTTATAGCCTGGCGCTTTTGATGAACAGCGGGTTTGGTGCCAAGTGCAGCGAAGGCAACTGTACATCTATATAGAGGCAGCTAACGGAAGCCTGTCAGTAGCATTCACTGCTCCAAATGCATAGAAATGGATGAATGTTTTTTTCTTCTTTCAAATATTCATATACAATACTATTTTTTTCCTTAGTTTTTGTTATTGTAAAATGTGCTAACAACAATAATAACAACACCAGTACATAACACTAACACCAATAACATAACATAATAGAACAGAACACAACATAAACATATATAATACCACATTTATGAGTATCTGAAAGTGTAGGTTTTGTGTTTTTGTATGTATGTATGAGTTTTCTTGGGCTTGGGCTTTTAAATGTTTGTGTATGTTTTGTTTGTATTGAAATTGAAGCCTCAAATTGAAATGGCATCTTTTGGCGTTGCAACAACTTTTACCACAAACACACACTCACATAGTATATACTATGAACACCCATACAATTGTAAATTGTTATTCAGAGAAATGCCACTAACAGGTTTTAACGCCTTCCGTTTGCAATGCAAGCATCTCCTTTATAGTATTTATATTTTAGGTTACCTTAGTCCTACTGACGACCATTGCCATATTTCTAGTAGTCTTGCAGCGCATTTGTTTTTAGTTTAAATTAAAATGTTTACACAACTGAATGCCATCATCATCAGTTTGTATGTATATGTTAGTATATGGTAAAGTGAACGACGAACCACAAAAAGTCAAGAAAAGCAGATTGCAGGCAAAAGCGAAAATATTTGCATTCACCTCAACTTCATTCCCTCCTCAGTTGCGCCTTAGAAATACTACATACCTTTTTCTTCTTTACATTTGCACGATGTCCTTCGAAAAACTTTTGCTGCTGCTGCTGCTGTTGTTGGAATTTTGTTTTGCCTTTCTGTATTTTTTGTAAGTATATACATAAATGTACACATTCCTCTGCCTATCCATCCAACTCAACCACCATCCATTTAATGCCCGGCTTTACCATGCTTTGCTCTTTCCATTCTTCTCGTGCCCAATCTTTGACTGCTTCTTGTTGATCATTTCCATTTCTATTCAACAAATGTCGTTAGGCATTTGCATTTCAACTTAAAATGAGTTATAAAAAATGTCACTTGCTTCCATTTTTATTTCATATTTCTTCTTTTCTTTTCTTCTTCACTTCCCTTAGACACTTTGAATGTCCTTTGATGCCACCACACACATGTGTATGTGTATACAACGTTGCGTAATGTTGTTTTAGTGCTATTAGTATTAAACATACGCCATATGTGCTTTTATGCTTTTTATGTATTTGGTGTGTTTCGTTTCTTTTATGCCTCATCTTTTCAAGGTAATGTGTAGAAATCTATGTTTATGCTGCTCTTATTATTATTATTATTATGTATTATTTTTGTTTAGATAAACAACATTCATCCATTACTGCAACATTTTACACTCACTTATTTTCTACCCAACACTTCTTTGTTCCCATTCTGTTCCATTGTAGATAATCTTAATCTCATCTCATCTCATCTCATTTCTAGTCCCTGTCATAGTCATCAGAAGTCAGCAATCTCAGCCGGAAGCCACAGCTTAACATCGCTTTTAATCTACCATTTTGGTGTTGCTACTCACTTGACTTCTTCACTTTTATATTCTCTTACTTCCTCTCCCCTTCATTTGTCTTTTTCTTGGAGGTTTTGCTTTACTTCCTCTAGTTTTGTTTCTTTACAAGTTAGAGGTACAGCAAGGAAAATCACATTAACACTGAATACTTCTTTCTTCTTCGAGGTGTTGCCTTGGCTAAAGTGCAACTGAATATTTTACTAACTTGGCTAAAACATTTGTATATTTTGTTTTTGTTTTAAAGTTAAATCGTTGCTTATGTCTCGATTATTTTGTTTTAAAGAAAATATTGCAAGATTGCAAAATTGTAAGTATCTTAAATCAACAAATCTTTGTCTCAAAAGGAAGGTAAGTACTACTAACTAAAGTGACATTTCTGTTTAATAAATAATTTTTAAATGGCTACTTATATTTTGAACTATGAAAATCATTTCATTCTCAACTCAGATTGAGTGAATTGAGTGCAGAAAATCAATAGTTTATTTTGAAACAATCTTTAAAGAATAACTACAATTGAGCTGTTATTTTTGAAAGTGCTATTAATGTTTCGAGATAGTTTCGGGAGGTGGATTAACTTAAAACGGCTTTAGTAGGATAAAAAATTGATGTTAGGACCATTGTTTAAAGTACGCAGTGCAAAAAGCAAGAGTTGTTTTCAATATTGTCACTATACTTTTTAAACTGTGGGTCCCATGCACAAGATGCGTATTCAAGAATTGGTCAAACCAAAGAGGTGAATAATAATTTAGTAGTGTAACGATCATTGAACTCTTAAGACTAACGTTTAATATATCCTAGAATGCTTCTAGCTTTATTAATGATAGAAGAGATATGCATGCCGAAATGCAGCTTAGGATCCATCAAAACACGCAGATCATTGAATTGTGTGACACGTTCTGAAGTGTGATTATTAATGAGGTAACTGGGATGGGATGGGTTATCGCAATACAAGGCAAAGTCTCTGATCGTGGTCAACATGGCGACCGCCAGAACGATCCTTGTTTCCTTGCTTTATCCAAGTTGATACACAGCCTCCTCGTGGCCCCTCCTGGATAGCGGACTAGCACCCGCTAGTCTGTGAACCAATGTGTGCAGCGCTGTCCAATCCCCTGGACATAAAATCTGGGTTGTGCGCAGGGCTTGGAACCCGCCACGTAAAAAAATTATCCAGTGAAGGCCAAAGCACATGCCTCGGATGGAACCCCTCATAACGATGACGACCACGGCAAACGGATAAAGGACTACGATTTAAGGGTATGCACCTGGAACATCCGGACCCTCAACAGGGATGGTGCCGCTACCCAACTGGCGGATGCCCTCATGAAATGTAGGGCTGATATCACCGCCATCCAGGAAATGCGATGGATAGGACAAGGGTGCAAAAGGCAAGCACTCTGTGACATCTACTACAGCTGCCATGCGGAGAGGCGCGAGTTCGGGTGCGGGTTTGTGGTCAGCAAAAGACTATGCCACCAAGTCTTGGGATTCACCCCGGTGAATGAGAGGCTGGCCATGATCCGCATCAAGGCTAAGTTCCAAAATCTTAGCCTGATTTGCGCACACGCCCCGACGGAAGAGAAGGACGATGCGTTCAAGGATGCCTTCTATGCGAAGCTCGAGGACGTGTTTGATAAATGTCCAGCACATGACATCAAGGTCGTCCTCGGCGATTTTAACGCAAAGGTCGGGCGCGAAGGTATCTTTGGCCCCACTGTCGGGCAGTTCAGCCTTCATACGACCACCTCGCCCAACGGTCTAAGGCTGATCGATTTCGCCGCGGCGCGAAACATGGTAGTCGGTAGCACCAGGTTCCAGCACCTCGACATCCATAAAGCCACTTGGCTGTCCCCCGATCGATCAACACGCAACCAGATCGACCACATTGTGATTGACGGAAGGCATGCTTCCAGCGTACTAGATGTGCGCTCTTTCCGAGGCCCAAACATGGACTCGGACCACTACCTTGTCGCAGCCAAGGTGCGGTTGCGCATTAACGGGTTGCGGGTAGCGCGCACTAGTACGCAGAGAAAGCTGGATGTCAAAAAGCTGCGATCACAACGGACAGCTGAGGCTTTCTCCGCTCAACTCTCCGATAGGCTCCATCAATCCCCCTCCGACGACATTGGTGGGCTGTGGGCCAGCATCTCCCACTCCTTACGCACGACTGCGGAAACGGTCCTTGGTTTCGAGCGGCCCTTAAAACGAAACCAATGGTACGATGAGGAGTGTCGCGAGGCCACTGCAGCGAAAAACGCCGCCTACAAAAGAACGCTGCAGTCTGCCGCTACGCGAGCCATTGTCGAGGACTACCGTCTGAAGAGAGGGGAAGAGAGACGCCTTTTCAGACGCAAGAAAAGAGAGCAGGAAAGGCGTGAGCGTGAGGAAGTCGAGATGTGCAGAAGCAGGAATGATGCTCAAAAATTCTTTAAGTACGTCAAGCGTCTGACGGAAGGTTTGAAGCCCGGAGCATCCTCCTGCAGGGATGAAAACGGTAACCTGGTTACAGATGCGCAAGGTGTGCTGAGGTTATGGAGACAGCACTTCTCTACGCTTTTGTGTGGCGACGACGGAACCAATTCCGCCACTAGAGAAGATAGCGTACCAATTGCCGATGACGGCGGTGGAGATTCCGCCGCCCAGCCATGAAGAGGTCAGGGTCGCGATTCAGCGACTCAAAAACAACAAAGCTGCAGGCCCCGATGGCCTCCCTGCTGAGTTGTTTAAGGCCGGAGGTGATGAGCTGGTAGGGTGCATGCACCAGCTCATCTGCAGTATATGGCTGGAAGAATGCATGCCCAGCGATTGGAACCTCAGCGCACTATGTCCTGTCCTGAAAAAGGGATACCGCACGATATGCGCCAACTATCGGGGTATAAGCCTACTCCCTATCGCATATAAGGTTCTTACGAGCGTACTATGTGAACAATTGAAGCCACACGCCAACGCACTGATTGGACCTTATCAGTGCGGCTTCAGACCTGGTAAGTCCACCATCGACCAGGTATTCACATTGCGCCAAATCCTGGAGAAGACCCATGAGTACCAAGTCGACACTCACCATCTCTTTGTCGACTATAAGGCAGCTTTCGATAGCCCAATAAGGGATCGCGTGTATGCCGTAATGTCTGAGCTCGGTATCCCTGCGAAGCTGATAAGGCTTTGCAGGATGACGTTGAGTAAATTCATGCAGCTCCGTCAAGGTAGGAAAAGACCTCTCCGAACCTTTTGATACCGTGCGAGGTTTCAGACAAGGCGACCCCTTATCATGCGACCTCTTCAATTTCGTCATGGAGAGCGTTCTGCGGAAGGCGGGTGTACATCGCACTGGCACTATTTTCTACAAAAGTGTCCAGCTCCTTGCGTGTGCCGACGACATCGACATCATTGGGCGTACCAAGCGAGATGTCACCGCAGCTTTCAGTGCTATTGAACGGGAGTCTGCCAAAATGGGTCTGGCGGTGAATGAGGGCAAGACGAAGTATATGTTGTCAACTAGTAGGGACGTGCGGCGTGTTGGATCCCAAGTTACAGCCGGCGACTATACTTTCGATGTTGTCAAGGAGTTCGTGTACCTTGGCACCGCCATTAACACCGATAACGACGTCAGCCTGGAGATCAAGCGCAAAATCACTCTTGCCAACAGGTGCTATTTCGGTCTCAATAGGCAATTGAGTAGTAGAGACCTCTCTCGAGCGACAAAACTAACACTCTACAAGGCACTCATCCGACCTGTGCTTCCTATATGGCGCGGAAGCATGGTCACTTACACGCAATGATGTAGATGCCCTGGGAGTGTTCGAGAGAAAAGTACTGCGCAAGATCTTCGGTCCTGTTCGGGTTGGCGATGACTTTCGCATTCGTACCAATCAGGAGCTGTATGAGCGCTTCAACGACATTGACGTTGCCCAGCGCATCGATAGCCAGCGGCTACGCTGGCTCGGTCATGTCGTTCGGATGAATGAAGATGCTCCAGCAAAACGTGTGTTTGATGCGAAAGTCAGCGGACGTCGACGGAGAGGAAGACCCAATTTACGTTGGAAGGACCAAGTTGAAGGAGCCCTGTCGACGCTTGGTGTGACCAACTGGAGGAGGCGCGCGCAAAGCAGAGGCGCCTGGAGAGATGTGCTGAAGCAGGCCGTAACCCGGTAAACGGGTTGTTATGGCCAGCTAAGTAAGTAAGTAAGTAACTGTTTATAATTAAATTATTACGGAAAAATCACATACTTTTTCATTTGTCACAGTTTAGCGTGAGGTAGTTCATGGTGCACCACTGTGTTAAGGAATCAAGATCTTGTTGAAGAAACATTTTTTGGATTGGAGATACAATAGAGAAGCATAACTTTACATCATCAGCATACATCAAGACGTTAGAATGTTTTATGGCAGATGGCAAATCATTTATTAAAATATTGAATTATAGCGGACCAAGGCGGCTACCCTGCGGGACACCAGAAGTTGAACGAATAGTCTTAGATATAGTTGCTTTAAAGAAACCTCTTTGGATTCTGGAAGTTTGTTAGGATGTAACTTCTTCAACCCGTTGTGAATGTTATGCAGTCCAAAAGCAACGACATTACAATAAATAAAGAGGTCACATACTTAAAATGTTGCATGTCATAGAAACGCATAGATCAGCATCTGAAAATAAATTCAATGAAATTTTGAAAGAATGTAAGGAATTAGCACATGATATTTGTGAGCTCAGAGTTGCAGAAAAGCAACAAAATAGGACGAACCCTCCTCTTACAATGTCAAAGGAATTCATCTGGTGAGCAATTTTTCTGTTTAATCTAGACTCGCTGACATCTGCATTCAAACAAAGATTTTCACAGGAATATAATGCAGCAATTGCTTTACTTCCAGCACAAGCCCAAATCTCAAATTTGTAATGCAATTACGTTTTATGAACTTGGAGGTATCGAAAATGAGCTAGATAGTTGTTATAAAGAGTTGAGTAACAAAGACCCAGCAGATTTAATTTCTGATTACGAAAATGAAGATTTTTATCCAAAAATCCAAAAAGTAATTGGCATATTGCTTACGCTACCATAACGGCATCGGTAGAGATACTTCAGTAACCTTAGAAGGTTAAATGGTGAATTAAATATAAAAACATGGTAATTGTTAACTTAATAACTCTATTTTTTTGTTGAAAAATGTATCAAAAATCCACCAAGAATGGTTTTGAAACTTCACAGTAAAATCTACTGATGTCTAATAATATCACTGATATGTGAATAAGTAAAGTATCTACATTTTTCATTGAACTATTAAATATAAAAGTTAAAAAATTGAACAAAAGAAAAAAATGTGCCCCCTGACTATTAATCATTAGGAAAAACGGTTATTCAATTTAAATTAGTAACTGCCAAAGTCTACATTCTCTATTCATTAACAACACAATATTTTGATTTTCATTTTCAATAAATTTATTATTTTTAATTTTTAAAAGAAAAATCACGAACTTTTTTTTTTTTTAAATTGAGTGAAAAACAAAAGAATTCGAATCTGACCTTAGTTTTTTTCTATGTCCTCTGGTTTTTGTGATATATAGCTACAATTAAATATCATCAAATTCATAATAATTTAGTTTGATAATCAAAAAGTTTTTAATATTCAAAATATTTCAGTTTTAAAACGAAAAAACACCTATTTTATAGAGGAATTAAAAATAAAATATAACCGTTATCGATTTTGCTTTACTTTTTTTTCTAGAAATAGCTTAATGAACGGTACTTTAAAGATCAAAAGAGAAAGAGATGATAAAGGTCAAGGGAGACATGCAAGAGCAAAAGCGACATGAAACTAACACATTACTCAATAAGTTCGTAGATTCACATATATTTGGCGTCGCTAATGACAAATCCATATAATTTTTAGGATCTATCAACTTTCAAACGATACGTGTGAAAATTGTATGTCAATCTTACATTTACTTTAAAAGTTACAGATGTTTCAGTGAAGCAACTGAATTTCGTGTGTTCATAAAACATTGCCTTGTAATGGGAAAAGATACGGTTCAAGCAAAGCAATGGCAAGTGTTATTCTGACTCTGCTCCATCGAGACAAATGGTAGAAAAGTGGTTTGCTGATTTTAAACGCTGAAGATGCTAAACTCTCTGGTGGCCCAATTTCTAGAGTGAAGTTAGAAATAATTATTTGTAATTTTTAAATTTGAGTAAAAAAAATAAAAATTCACAATATTTTTTAATTTTTCAATAATTAATAGAAATAAAAATTAAAAATAATTATTAAAGTTCATTAATACAAATAAAAATGGAAAATAATAACACAGGTCTACAAATTCACTTTTTTTTTCTTTTTTGATATGAGAATGGTTTTCCTATGTATTTTTGTGCGCTGAACACGAATCTGGAGTCGAAAAGTGTTCATCACGTCATGATTTTGAGAAAAGAGGGGGGAAAATCTAAAAAAAAAACGTGTTACTCGGTGTTTTGACCCATATGTTTCTCAGCAACTTGACGTGCTCGATACCTCGACCAACGCTTTAATTAAAGCTTGAATCTAATCCTACAATAACCACATATGCAACTCGCAAAGAAAAAAAAGTTTTAAATAAAATGGCAGATCCAAGATGGTCCAATTTTTTACCATTAAGAGAGTTTTTCAGAGACCGAAACAAATGGTAGTCAGAGGGCGTAAGGTCCGCGCGGAGGATGCATCAAACATCCCAACCAAGCTCCATCAATTTGTTTCGGGTCATCAAAGATGTGTGTGGCCTAGCATTGTCAAGATGGGTGACAACTCCCTCTCTGTTGGCCAATCCGAGTTGTGCACCGTAGAGGACCGAATTGACCTTTCCAATCCCACAAAACAGTCGACATAACCTTGTTTGCCGTCAATCTAGGCTTTGAAGACATTTGTGGAAAGTCACTGGCCTTTGATCATAATCGCTTGCGTTGGATATTCTCGTATTTAATCCCTTTTTCAACGCCCGCAATGATTCGCTTCAAAAATGGTTCCATTTCGTTACGTTTCAGCAGCATTTCACTGATGGTTATTCGGACAGTTAAATTTCTTTGAGTTAGTTCATGTGGCACCCAAACATATAGCTTCTTTGAGTAGCCTGCCCCCGCTATCTTCTGACAGCTTCCTTGTCGGTCATGCTTGATGTATAGAATCGAGTAAGACAGTCCTGGGTCTGGCGTTCGCTCACAGCATTATTACCGTAAACTGAACCAATTTTTGGCATGTTTTTGCAGCGTTTTTCCCTTTTTTATAGTAAAAATGCATCACATAGCGTATTTCTTCAGATATTTTACTCATATTCCAATCAGTATAACTTTTAACACGAGCAACGAATTACACAGCTATCTTCACAAAACATGTAGCCTGAAATGTCACCTTTCGAACACAATCAGATAAGTGTTGCCAGATCTATGGACAGCAACATCATCTAGTGGCAAAATCCGTGGAGACTTTTTATATGACCCAATATCATTATTAATCATTTAATAAGTAAGTTGCCTTTAAAGCAATTCAAAATGATCTTAACTCTAAATTTTAGCAGGTTAAAGAAATAACGAATGCTATTTTAGTAATGTAGTCAACTTAGAAATTTGAGTAATCTTGAGTTTTGTCAACCATATTAAAGTCTATAAAACATATTCAGTCATAGAAAAATTCAACAACGGTTCGATTGAATTATATTATGTACATATTAGCTGTACCCACGACTGCATACGCGTGGGTAATACGAAATATCTTTTTAATTGCGTGTATTTTGTTTCATGTTACTGTGCTGCAAAAGAAGAAGACATTCAAAAATCAGCCAAAAATTAGGCAGCAGAATTAAAAATATGAATATCTTTTGATTTATTCGATCGATAAAATAAATGCTAAATGTTACACGAAGCTTGCTTCGATACATCAAACCTTTTCAATAGGTAAATCCGTTGCTGAGATTAGCCTGCACAGACAGAAAAAGGCTTATGATTTTATATATACATATATAGATATATACAGATTTGCGAGAAAACCAAAGTGAAAAGTTATTGCTCTCGATACGGATTTTAAATAAAATTTATTTAGAATTTCTATTTTTCAAATTGTATTGTATCATATTTCGAATGTAAATAATAAATAATATTTATAAGACACAATTATTAAAGCAATGATAGAAATATTATTGTTATTAAAAAATTAAAAATATTGCAAAAGAAAAGATACAGAAGAAAAACAAGAATTAATAAAAAGCTAATGTATTTTGAACTTCAAGTAATAAAAAAAAAACTTTTCTTTAATATTGGAGTACAACGACAATATATAAATGTACAAATGAATCTTCACATCAGAACGAAAAAATAACAAATAATCAACGCCTTTTTAATATTATTTGCACAGCAGAGAAAAGCATCCCGTTTTGGGGTAATTTTACTTCCTGGAACAAACCTTTCTTTATCATATATGGAAGTAAGAGTATCTGTAGATTGTATTTTTTTTTATTTTCATAAAAAATGTATTGTTTTACAATACCACGAGAGACAGAGAAAAGTAAAATATTAAACCCATTCGTAAAAGTTACAGTTAAAAACAGTTATGAATATTTCTAATAAAGAAAAAAAAATTAATTCCTCATTAAAGATTCCTTACAAGCTAGTAAAGAAATAAATTTGTGAAATTAATTAATGTATTGATTTTTTATTATTTATTTAAAATATCACCATCTAAAGGTAGTAAAAATGGATTCATTATTTTAAATTTATATTATATTTTCCTTCTGATGAGTAGATTTTTATTTATCAATGTATAGAATACTCCAATATTTAAGAAAGATTTTTTTTATTAAAAAGTTAATTGGAGAAACTTAAAGTGTGGCTATTTTTTATTTTAAATTTCTTATTTTTTATTATTATTTTTTCTCTAATAAGTTTTAATTAGGTATTTTTTTATTCAAATCTTATAATGAAAGAAAATTAATTTCACAAATTTATTTCTTTACTAGCTTGTAAGGAATCTTTAATGAGGAATTAATTTTTTTTTAAATTTTATTTAAAATCCGTATCTAGAGCAATAATTTTTCTTTTTGGTTTTCGCGCAATTCTGTATATATCTATATATAAAATCATAAGCCTTTTTCTGTCTGTGCAGGCTAATCTCAGCAACGGATTTACCTATTGAAAAGGTTTGATGTATCGAAGCAAGCTTCGTGTAACATTTAGCATTTGTTTTATCGAAATCGATCGATTAAATCAAAAGATATTCATATTTTTAATTCTGTTGCCTAATTTTTGGCTGATTTTTGAATGTCTTCTTCTTTTGCAGCACAGTAACATGAAACAAAATACACGCAATTACAAAGATATTTCGTATTACCCACGCGTATGCAGTCGTGGGCACAGCTAATATGTACATAATATAATTCAATCGAACCGTTGTTGAATTTTTCTATGACTGAATATATTTTATAGACTTTAATATGGTTGACAAAACTCAAGATTACTCAAATTTCTAAGTTGACTACATTACTAAAATAGCATTCGTTATTTCTTTAACCTGCTAAAATTTAGAGTTAAGATCATTTTGAATTGCTTTAAAGGCAACTTACTTATTAAATGATTAATAATGATATTGGGTCATATAAAAAGTCTCCACGGATTTTGCCACTAGATGATGTTGCTGTCCATAGATCTGGCAACACTTATCTGATTGTGTTCGAAAGGTGACATTTCAGGCTACATGTTTTGTGAAGATAGCTGTGTAATTCGTTGCTCGTGTTAAAAGTTATACTGATTGGAATATGAGTAAAATATCTGAAGAAATACGCTACGTGATGCATTTTTACTATAAAAAAGGGAAAAACGCTGCAAAAACATACCAAAAAATTGGTGCAGTTTACGGTAATAATGCTGTGAGCGAATGCCAGACCCAGGACTGGCTTACTCGATTCTATACCTCAAGCAAGACCGACAAAGAAGCTGTCAGAAGATAGCGGGGGCAGGCTACTCAAAGAAGCTATATGTTTGGGTGCCACATGAACTAACTCAAAGAAATTTAATTGTCCGGGCGTTGAAAAAGGGATTAAATACGAGAATATCCAACGCAAGCGATTATGATCAAAGGCCAGTGACTTTCCACAAATGTCTTCAAAGCCTAGATTGACGGCAAACAAGGTTATGTCGACTGTTTTGTGGGATTGGAAAGGTCAATTCGGTCCTCTACGGTGCACAACTCGGATTGGCCAACAGAGAGGGAGTTGTCACCCATCTTGACAATGCTAGGCCACACACATCTTTGATGACCCGAAACAAATTGATGGAGCTTGGTTGGGATGTTTTGATGCATCCTCCGCCCGGACCTTACGCCCTCTGACTACCATTTGTTTAGGTCTCTGCAAAACTCTCTTAATGGTAAAACAATTGGCAAGCTGAAGATCCGCTGAAAATCATTTGGCCAAGTTTTTTGCTGGTAAACCACAGAAGCTCAACACCGATGGAATTCTGAAACTACCCGGAAAATGGTATGGTAATCGGTTATAGATAATAATGGCCAATATGTAATTCATTAAAATTTATTTTCAATAAAAAAACCGCGGAGACCAATACATACAAGAACATTTCTTCTTTCTAAGCGAATTGCCTTAGAACGAAAAATCCAACGAGAAATTTTGACTTTTGACCTGTCTACATCTAACCTACATGCAACTGACATGCAAACCCTACATACTATCTTATTTCTCCCATCATTAACCTGCGTTTAATATACCTACTGAATTTAAAAAATAGTTACGGTAGTGTAGCGATACTACCTGCCATACTTATAACCAATATCATTGCCTCCTTCACCACCGTTTCGAGCACATGCACCTGGACCATTGGAATTGGTGCCCTCTTCTCAAATATTCAGTAATGTTCATTAATTGATTAAACTCATCAACTTCACTTAGATTAAGTTGCTTGTGTTTTGTTTTATCAACTCAATTTTTTCATATATTGTCAAATTTCTAATAAATTTTCATTTCCAGATTATATTCTTTTGTTGAGAGCAAGAGAAAAAAAATAAAAATTAAATTTCCTTTATTGCTTCCTAAATTCTAAATTGATAAAGTATGGAGGAGTTCTTCAAAAATTTGAAACCTTATAATGATGCTTATTATGAAAGATTAAAGAAAGCAAACACCGCCGATGATAACAATCCAGAGGCGACAACGTCACCGCAAAATTTTTTACATCATACGTTTCGGGGTGTACCTTTCCACGAGGACCATGAAGCAGAAGCAAGAAGAAAGCGACAATAGGCCTTAGCTTCTGCCGAAAGGATAATGAAAGATCAGCGATTTAAATATCGACAGCTGGAAGCAGAGAGATTCTGTAGGGAACATTTGCACTTCACCAATTTCCGTATACCAGTTTATGAGAGTGATGAGGACCATACAGATCGTTTGACATTTGAAAGTATCAAGTATTATGAAAAGTGTGCAAGAAATGAACCAAAAAACAAATCTGATACTGCTTCTGCTAAACAGAACAAAGAGGATGAAAAACAACGAGAACAAAATTCGCAACCAACACAACACAACATGATGTTCCAAGGAGTAGAGACATCATCATCAGATGATGATGGGGAATTTCTAAAATCAGAGTCAGAGGAATTTAATAGAAATGATTTATTGGGAATTTAAAAGAATAAGATGAGTAATACATAAGTATGTACATCAAATGGTTTTCATTTGTTCTCATGTACATAAGTACACACATTGACTTATCTACACCATGGAACCTACATACATATTTGTCAAGAATTTCCATTTTATACAGAAATATTTGAAATTTTATCAGTCCGAATACCATTCGTATGGGAATCTCTAAGCAATCGAACAACCCCACAATAATCACTTGTTTTCCAATTTACAAAGCTGCCAAGTTTCTGCTAAATAATCTTTTTCATTAATTTTAGGTTCTTTTCTTTAAAATTTTGCTATTGAGGATATGTTTATAATAAAATACAGCACTTGAAAATAAAGATAAACATTTTAGAAGAAAAAAATCTCTCTGCTTTTAATTGTTCATTTATGGAATCAATTCAAATTATGTTTCATGAAGAGTTGGCAACATTGGTCACTGATCTCTGTTCCTTTGTGCCTTTTTAAGTGTTATTAAATATTTTTTTAACAAGAAAGAGTCATTCTTCGTTGGTTGTGCTAACTGAAAGAAAGTGTTAGTAGTTACAAATATATTAACAAAATTTAAAAAAAAAGTAAAAAAAAAAAAAAACAATACAAATAAATGCAATCAATGCAAATTCATTGTTTATCGCCGTTCATGTTTAGAAAGTACTACTGTGCAAATTATTTTGTGCCACCATCTGCTTAGATTCACCATATCAGGTGAAGAGGACTGGTCAGCCCAAAGCCCAGACCTCAATCCTGGAGGCTTCCAAAAAATTATCACACCTATTACTATGTCCAGGTGTGTACACATGAGCATGAAAAAGGTCAACTCTAATATCCGCTATCCTACACATCTTAATCATTGTATAGACTCAATAGGGATGTATATAAAGAGATAAACAAATTAACTCATTGTGTCAAATACAGAAAAGCATTGAATGAATCGAAGTTGAAGTTAGTGAGCAACAATAAATAAACAAGACTTTATAAATCGGAGATGGGACACTAAAACACACACTAAAAAGTAAACGACAAACAACACAAACAACTGCATATATCTAATATAATTTGAAATTTTCACGAATATCGATTGTAACCAGTATATCAAGTCATATCAAGCAAACGGTCACGAAGATAGAGTGAACGCTTTGAAATACATCACAAACGAGGTTGAATCGACAAGGTCTAATTTCATTATCTTCACAATATTCAACGGAGCATGAATACACACATCCATTCAACTACAAGTCCACTATAAACAACTTATTATTCAATATTAAGCTTTGAAATGTTTCTGGTAATCGAATTAAATAAAAAAAAATCTTGAATGGCAAAATCGACCATTAAAAATTGCATTCCTTACCACAAGAGTTTAATATTAATGACCTGATAGTTATTGTCGCAGTACCAACGGCTATGGATGAATCGTACAATCTAGTTGCAGCTATCAAAACGCAGTTCATTGTCACTTAAATCTTAGTCAATAATCACTATATTATGGATGCTATCCCAGACCACAATGACACTACAACAATTTTTTAACCAACGACCATATGTTCTTCAATTCCGAACCTGGATATTTTTATAGAAACTTTCAATGACTCCGGTGTTCCTGATGATGACTAAGACGAAATGCTAAGAAAGACCGAATAGTCAAAGGCAGAAGATTCATTTTTACATATGTCTCTCACTCTTATGCTCTAATAAGAATCATATGCCAGAGAGAAGCTTATATAACTAACATAGAAATAAGTATATATATCCAAAATGAAAGGTCAAAAGTCTTCGTTGTTTTATGTTACCAAGAAACCAAACTGCATCCTTCACTCGAATAATTTATAATCTTTTTATTAAGAAGAAACTTTTGTAATAAATTTTAGACAATTTTCCAAAAGTCAACCATACAAATTCTGTATCAAATGTAACTAAATGTTTAACAATAGTTTATCAACAGTCAAATGTTATGAATAGTCTGTAAGGAGTTTTATTTTGTTAAGATACATGATGCGTCATTTCGATGAGTAAAAATTGATCAATGAATAATGTAAACAAAGTAAATTATTTTATGATAATCGAAAAGTATGCAATTGTCTATGAAAATGTAAACTTAGATCATCAAATTTTGAATACACTGAAATTTATGGCACAGAAGAGACACATTAAATTACTTATTGTGTTTCATTTACTATGTATTTATGTATGTATTAATAAATATATTAACCTTTGTCCACAGTCAGTAGTACAATAATTTGATAAGAACAACCGTATGCCAATAGATTTTAATCAATAGAAAGCAATAACAAATTATATTGTGTCCTCCTTCTTTCTAATGAATAAAATGTTATAAATAAAACTAACTTTTGAGACCACTAAATCCGCAAATAGATTTTGAACACTCATCACAATAATAACTACTATTGGTAACTTTACTACTTGTTGGTCATAAGTAGTTCATTGAACTAAAAGCACCGCAGCATCGACATACTATTGTACAATACAATAGATGGATAATGGGGTATGTTTTTGCCAAAGAAGTTAAGTATAAACATAAAGACTGAAATCATGGGCAAGTAAATAAAATTCAGTAAGTACTACATTAATTCATAGCGTTGGTTGGACAATTCTTGGGAAGAAAAGTCAATAACATTCAGTGATAAACTAGTAAGATAGTCTGACAGACCAACCGACAGACTGACTGACTGACTGACTGACTGACCGCTAGAATCAGGGGGAAACATAGTAAGTAAGTAAGTAAGTAAGTACATGCATAGATTAATAATTAATGCAAATATTATGCTGATTTTGTTGATAAAGCATTATTATTATTATTATGAGAATTGCTGCATAACCAATGTCCTTTCACTCATATCACATGTTTGTATAGCTTAATATCAATAAAGCTGGTCTTCGATGTTTTAATATGATTTATTATTGCCGGGTCAATAGTAAATGAGACCAGAACACACATTAAATATTGTATATACATGGTCTTTATACATTCATATATCTAAATTAAATACGCACAATGAAACAGAAAAATGAGCATGAAGGATGAAGGATGAAAGATTAAGGTGCAGAGTTACAATTTTGACCCCAAGTCAGCTTGGAAGAAATATGATGGAAAAAGAAAAATATTGCTCCCACACGATGAGGATGTTATGTTATTGTAGTATGTTTGTTGTATGTATGTATCTGGATTCTGTATTTCACCTATGCATGCCCCATTAAATCTTCTCGGCGACACATTCAATGAGCCTCATAACATGCGCCCTAATACCTTTTTGTGTGTACATGGACAAGAAGAACAAGGACGATAGCAAACAAAACTTGAAGCTTGAATCCAAAATCCAAAATCCCAAACCGAATGTTTAGCACAACGATTTGTTGTTCTGTTGTTCTGTTGTTGTCGCTATATAACATTCTCGTGGTGGTCGTCATATTGAGCAAACAACCGCTTGGCACTAATATCCTTTTGTTTATAAATGTCCTAATGGAGGGAAAATTATTTTTCTTACCATCAAACCCCTCAGTAATTCACTCGTAGAATGATGACCAAAAACAAACTAATGCCGCATGCATGCATGGCTATGAAAGTGACCAAGAGGCCAAGCCCAGCCGAGCCAAGCCGGGATGCCATGTCGCTGTTCGAGTGATAAATTGATTGGAGCGCATGTAAGAAGAGAAAAGAGAAAATAAGAAAAGTGGAAAGAGTTCGACCAAGTAAGAGAGGTAGAGAGAGTAAAGAGGCACGCTTCTATGCATTGAAGTTGTCCGTGGCGACGCACGCCAATTGCCCTTCGGTCGCTTGCTCGTTGGTGTCAACCCATGGCTTGTCGAGTCGTGGCTATTTATCCATTTTATGGTTAAGGTTAACACAGCAGTAGGAGAAGCAGCATCATCACTACAGAAAGAGGATAGGACAAAGAAATAACAACAACAACATCACAACAGTGGTCAAAGGATAATAGTCTCTTGGAGAGTGTTTGCTTCAGCCAGCGCCGCCATATCTCGAATGTCACTTTATGTTTGTTTTTGGCTGTGAGAGTGTCTCTGTCTCTGAAGCAGAGTCAGCGAAGCACGGTCAAAATGTTTGCTCAAGATCAAATTGCAGTTTGTTCTTGTTATTCTTAGGTCGTCTGAAGCTACTATAGGGGAGATGATGGCATTGGTTTTGGATTGTATTTTGTTTGCTGATATATTTGATATCACAGCAACAACAATAACGACGCGTCAGCCTTACACTGTACGAAATAAATGTATCTCATAAAGAATGGACATCATCAGCAGCAACAGAAGAACTGAAAGAAAAAGGTATCGTACAAATAAAAGAGATTGATTTCAAAATCATTGGCATCACCAAAATTCATTTCATGGTCTTGAACAAATATTTAATTTTATTCTATTGAAGATGTTATGTCTCTAAGTAAAAGATTCAAATGAGATCAAAAGGAATAATAAATAGTAATAAGCTAAGCCATGAACTTTGTAATAAATATTTTTTTTTTTAATGTTAAGAACATTGATCCAATCATTTCTACTGTAGTATATAAAATCTGTATGCTTTGGATGTGATTTGCCTGATTATTCTTTGGAACAGCATCAGGTTACATTTTTGTTTGCATTGTGAAATTCAAATCTTCAAGTAAAGTGTCCTCGGAAGTACGTCATTATTTAATAATTGTTTATTATAGTTAAATGATTTTCGTGTGATATTGTTAAAAGAAGCAGTGATTGGCATTGTTTATGGAAATTTATAAAAGGAAGGGATGAAAAATATGAATGGAATTGTCACGTTAACTTTCCTTGACTGTCTGAAGGTAAATAATAATGTAGCAGATTTTGGTAGATAGTTCTAATTCTTTGTTGTGCTATTGTCGTTGTTTTTATCGGTTGTCAATTGACTAATATCTATGACTGATGCTATGATGCAGATATGAACTCCAAGTTCCTATTGATTTTAAGCTAGAGATGGCTGTAGGCTTGAAGACATCGTTGGGGATTACTGATTTTCGGTCATTCTCCTTTTACCTATCAGAATCTGAAGCTGCATTCGACCAGGCGCGTTCGATCGAACTTCACCCTCAAACCCTCTGCTCCCGATAGTACCTTTCCTAGTTATTCTAGGATCTTGAAATTTATGGTTGGTGGCTATAGATGACACAATTACAGTGTTCAAATTTCAGCTCGTTAAGACAAAAAACAGAAAAGTTTTTCTAATAAGAGCATTGATAACAATTTGGGTTTCTATGGGAGGTACCCTTCCTAGGAATTCTATGATCTTGAAATTTACATGGTTAGTGAATATAGATCACATATTTATAGTGTCCAAATTTCAGTTCGATAAGATAGAAAACAAAAAAGATTTTCTTATAAGAACATTAATTTAAATTTGGGTCTGTATGGGGACTCCTCCATGATTTTAACTTTTTTATTATATTCATTATGCACGCAAGTGGATTACACATTCTGTGAAAATTTCAACTCTTTACCTATTTCGAATCATGAGATACAGCCGGAGTCGGACGGACGGACGGCGTAAGCTAAGTAATAGGGTCCCGTTAGCACCCTTTGAGTACTGTTTTTAGAGAGAGGTTTTAATTGCTATTTGTGAGCACTACAGTGGCAGATGAATTTCGTTATTTATTTGGTTAGATTCTTCGATCCTAAAGCACATGTGGATGGAGCCTCTTCAGTCTTCTTTTCGCAGGGTTTTGTTTTGCATTATTTGGTATGGCGTTTTACCTGGCTTACTGACGATGTACCACATAACTGGTTGCCATATAACCATGTAAGAGCAATTACTGTTTGGAACATCAGCACTTTGTTTCTCAAGCTGAGTTTGCTTTTGCTTTTTATTAGCCAACTTTGTGGGCTTTCTTGATGTGTTCTGACCAAGTAAATTTCCTATCCAGCTGCATGCCTAGGTAATTGTGATGTCGTTTGGTCGGAATGAATTTCATCAACGATATTCCATCGTATTAAAATATTCCTGTAGAATAACAGGAGGCCATAATTGCAGTGTCATCAGCATAAGTGGCTATCAGTAGATCTCGATTATTCGGTGGTGGAATGTCACTTGTATACAGCAATGAAACGAGTACGCTGCTTTGGGGCAACCCTCGAATAGTAGACATCACGTCTTTAATTATCACCAAGAAGGCCTTGTTATCGAGAAAGGACTCCAGAATTACGTAGAACTGAGCTGGACAGAATAAATATGAAATGACATTCTTTAATTATATTTTAACAATAGCTAAGAATGCCTTATATAAAATGTCAATATACTTTCTATTGTATGAATCCTTGATTGATTATGTTTTTTATAAGAGTTACTTTAACATGTTCTTTAAAATTTCTTTAGTAAAAAACGAACCGATTTTCTTGATATAAGAAAGGGTTATATTTCTAAAGTTGCTCAATCTCAAGTCACACAATTTATGATAATCTTATCAAAAACAAAAATCAAGTAATGTGATTTATAAATGACTTTATATCAAATTTCTTGACAAATCTTGTTTGTATGATGGATTAGGTTCAAAGGACTTTATTTATATTATTTACAGTTTGCAAGGTTTCATATATATATTAAATGTATATATTTTTTTTCCTGAAATCAAGAGAATATTTAATACATTTTTTTTTACTGTGTAATAAGACATTTATAAGTATATAAAAATATATATACCATTTTTTATTGCTTTTTTTTGTTGGTTGTTGGTTGTTATTGTTGTCATTTAATGTCCTTCTAAATTATAATAAATGTCATTATGTATTTTGTTGCAAATGTGTGTTGGCCTGCTGTCATTTATTGGTATATTAGGAAATTAATTTATGTATATTCGCTTTTTAAGGTAATTATACCCTTCAAAATAGTGTTATTTGGGTATTATCACTTTGGTTCGAGGTTTGTAACGCTTAGAACCTTGCGTCGGCGACCTCAAATAAAGAACAAAAGAGAACTATTAAAATAGGCAATTCACAACGAACAAAAGCAATAAATTTTGAAGCTACTTTTGTTTTAAAGGAACAGCTGTTTTTTGTTGAGATTTTACACACACGTTGAACTTTAAGCGCACGTTGACAAAATTAAAACTGAAAATTTGTGAAAAATACATGATTTAGAATATTTTGCAGTAAATGCACATAGTTCCAACAGCTCCCTTTTTCATTCCTGTTACTTATTTTATAAAAATTATAAAATAAAATCAACTGTTTAATGATGACAATGACAAAAAATTCCCAAAAAACTTGGAAACACCAGCAAAAAACTGGACAGCAGCTTTCCAGCCATGGTTACCTTAAACTTAGCTATTTCTTTGTAAGTTGAAATACATAAAAATTAATCATAATATCCGTGAAATTTTAAGCTCCTTGTTGCTTACAAAAACAGCAGCTTTCTTTTTGTTGTGAAAAGTTTATAACTCGGACACAAATAATCTAAAAAAGGCTCAACAAAGAATTCTGAAGACGATTCTTCAAACTGCCATTTTATATTTCCATAGATTAGCAAACGCTTATTATGGTCTATTCAATACGAAAACCACAATTATTACACCTAAAATGTCTGATAAAAATAACTCCCCATTCCGTTTAAAAAAAAAAAAATAGATAATATGGTATGACACATTGGTATTGAAAACATAGCAAACAAAATATTGAAAAAACTGAATGGAAATTAAAATTTTAACAAAAAATAGATATGCTTTAAAATTACAAAAAGTTTATAACTCGGACACAAATAATCTAAAAAAGGCTCAACAAAGAATTCTGAAGACGATTCTTCAATCTGCCATTTTATATTTCCATAGATTAGCAAACGCTTATTATGGTCTATTCAATACGAAAACCACAATTATTACACCTAAAATGTCTGATAAAAATAACTCCCCATTCCGTTTACAAAAAAAAAAAAATAGATGATATGGTATGACACATTGGTATTGAAAACATAGCAAACAAAATATTGAAAAAGCTGAATGGAAATTAAAATTTTAACAAAAAATAGATATGCTTTAAAATTACAAAAAGTTTATAACTCGGACACAAATAATCTAAAAAAGGCTCAACAAAGAATTCTGAAGACGATTCTTCAATCTGCCATTTTATATTTCCATAGATTAGCAAACGCTTATTATGGTCTATTCAATACGAAAACCACAATTATTACACCTAAAATGTCTGATAAAAATAACTCCCCATTCCGTTTAAAAAAAAAAAAATAGATAATATGGTATGACACATTGGTATTGAAAACATAGCAAACAAAATATTGAAAAAGCTGAATGGAAATTAAAATTTTAACAAAAAATAGATGTGCTTTAAAATTACAAAATTGCTATCAAAGAAAAGCAAAACGATAATAATTATAAATAAATGGCAAATACCATAAGTAAAGTCGACGGCGTGATGATAATGTATAATCACAAATCATTGAAGAGACTAACAAAATAAGACTAAATAAATAGAAATAAGAATACTTTTACTATTGAAGAAACTGCTGGAAGTGAAGACTGCTCCGAAATAAGTACTTTGGCAAAATAAAATATGATCATACCAACTTGGCATTGTTTCAACTAAAAAACAATGCCATAATAATATAAAAAATTAGAACAGTTTTTTAGAAAACAAAAATTAATAAAAAAAATAGTAAAAATAATTTTGACTGACATCTGATATTCAGAAAATAAAATAAAAATAATTTCATTTAAAATAAGTGTATATTAATAATAATATGTGATAATACAATTCCAGAAGGAAAAAATAAATAATAATAATTAAAAAATAAAAAACATTATGTAAAAATAAACTGAAAATTAGATTGAAATTTACACATTTCATGCCTTTAGATCAAAAGGTTTTAAATCTCTTTTAAACATTATAAATTTATATGCCTCTTCTTTGTGAGATTTATTGAGGAAATACATAATATAAAATTTAATCATGAATGAAACTACTATTCTCCGATATGTCATTTTGTATTTCTACAGATTAGCAAAAGCTTTACATATACTCATCCCATGGGTTTTTTTTTGTGCCCTATGTATTGCCTACAGGATTTACATATCGATCGAATGGTATTATTAATATAATACAGGGTGGCGCAATAGAACGTGTATATTGCGTCATCTTTTTTCGCCGGGTAAACAGTGCGCGGGAGGTGGGAGCCTAGCGTAGTTAGCTAGTGCCACTCGCCGAGTTTTAGTAGCCATGAGTCATTTTGACGGGAAGCGTCGCGCTTTTTTTGTTCGCACGATTTACGAGAACGGTCATTCATACATCTCTACAAGGCGACTGTATAGTTCTGAGTATGGATTAACACACATTAATGAAGCTCCGAGCGCAAATTTAATTAAAATATGTATAAAGCGATTTGAAGAGACCGGATCCACGTTTAAACCACCAGCAAAAGGTCGGTCAAGAACGTCTAGGACCACAGACAATATTGAGAGGCTAAAGGAGTCAGTACGAAAAAATCCGCAAGTGTCTACTCGGAAGCGATCGGCGGCTTTAAACTTGTCGCGACGAAGTTTACAGCGATTTTTGAAATTGGATCTTAAACTGCATCCTTATAAGCTCTAGTTAACATAGGAATTAAAGGAGTCCGACTTCGAAGCAAAGTTGGGAGACATATGTTTACTGCAAGACTATTTTCCAAAAGAGGTGATATCCCTTGGCCCCCACGTAGACCTGACTTGACGCCTCTTGACTTTTTTTTGTGGAGATACCTCAAACATAAAGTCTACATGAACAATCCGAGGAACATCAGTCAACTAAAGGAAAATATCCGTGGAGATATAGCAGCAATCATCCCAGATTTATTGACAAGAGTTTTCACAAATCTGCGGTCGTGTTTAGGGGAGTGCCGTCTTCGAGAGGGTTTAACATTTAGATGATGTTAATTTTAAAAAATAAACTACATTTAAGTACCTAATCATCCTATCTTTTATTTCAACTATACCTTTTGTATTTTGTTTTAGCCTATACTTAATAAATGCACGTTCTATTGCGCCACCCTGTAGTTTACAAAAGTGGTAGTGAAAGACATGATAATAAAATATTTAAAAAACTAAACATCATGGTACACCTGAACAATTGAATAGAGTTGTCCACCACATTCCATGTGCATTTGAAACAAAAATATATTGCTCTGATGTGTTCTTGGATGTCATGCAAGCCTTTCATAGGATATGGATAGAGGGACTACTGCACAAACTGATAAGGCTTCTTCCAGGTAAAGAATATCTCCTGCTCAAGAGCTATTTGACGGATAGAGCTTTCCTCGAGTTCGTGATGCAGACGCATTAAAGCTGATTTACCGCAGGGCAGTGTTCTTGCTCCAGTTTTTTACTCTTTACATACGGCGGACATGCTGATGCCGGAAAATGATAATTTGTTGGTTGCAACTTATGCAGATGAAACCGTCATACTCGCGAACTCCACTTCCCCCATTGAAGCAGCGGAAATTACCCAAAGCTATTTACATTGGTTTGAAGTATGGGCCAAGCGATGGAACATTGGTATAAATCCCTTTAAATCTGCTAACTGCAAGTACACATTGAGACGTGGCGCTTGTCCAGGTTTTTCGTATGACTCTAGAATCATTCCCCATGGGGATCATATTCGATACCTAGGTCTGAACCTAGGCCTTATTTGGCGCACTCATGGGAAGATAGTCACTGCATGCTGCTATCAAAATATGAAGAAATTGGACTGGCTACTGCGAAAGAAAAGTAAACTGTCACTAAACGACAAGTTGATGATTTATAAACAAGTTGTGGACCCAGTTTGGCGATACGGCATTCAAATATGGGGAACTATAGCACCATACATCATCAAAAAGTTGCAAGCAACTCGAAACAGAGCCCTACTGATGCACCAAGGTATGTTAGAAACTAAACACCATACTACGCGTGACCTTAAGATGACTACGGTGATTGAGGAAATAAATTTTTCAGCAGCCGATACAATGATCGTTTGCTAAAGCACCCGAATCCTCTAGCAAAAATTTAAACTTTAGTATTACAAGAAATCCATGGTTGATATGCCACAACTGATTAAAGTTGTCGAGTCTATAGATTTCCTGGAAATGAACACCTATTCAGTTAAAAAAAAAATAGATGATATGGTTTTAATGATGACTCTTGAAAACATAGCAAACAAAATATTAAAAAATCTAAATGGAAATTGAAATTTAAACAAAAAATAAATATCCAATAAAATTACAAAATTAATGTCAAAGAAAAGCAAAATGAAAATAATTATAAAAAATATTGCAAATACCATGAGTAAAGTCGACGGCGTGATGATAATGTATAATCACAGGACAGTGAAGAAACAAATAAAATAAGACTAAATAAATAGAAATAAGAATACTTACGCTATCAGCTCGAAGCGAATCTGCTGAAAACGCATACCGACCCGTATAATTATTCTTGGAAAATAAAATATGATCTACCAACTTGGCATTGTTTCAACTAATAAAACAATCCCATAATAATATAAAAAATTAGAACAGTTTTTTTAAAAAACAAAAATTAATAAAAAAATAGGAAAAACAATTTAGACTGACATCTGGTATTCAGAACATAAAATAAAAATATTTTCATTTAAAATAAGTGTATAATAATATTTATTTTAAATAATAAATACTAGTTCACAAGGAAAAAATATTTAATAATAATTAAAAAAAAACCAATATGAAAACCAATGGTAAAAAATCAAATAAAATGAAAATTAGATTGAAATATACCAAATTTGTTGCCTTTAGATCAAAAGATTTTAAATCTTTTTTTAATGTTAACTTATTTGTACGCAATAATAGTCTTCTTCCATCGAATTTTAATAAAAAGAAAAAACTGCGAAATAAACTAGAGAGACAGTAGACCGCATTCTAAAAGAAGCATTTATTTTTTAAAGTGCTAATACAGTAATTTCTCTATTAGCAGTGTTGTTTGGGAAAACTTTATAACACAGCTTCACACAACCAATCAGCGTACAACAATATAACAGAAGTGAGAGGAATACAAACCTTCCTTTTCTACCATTCTATTGCATTCACAACATCAGCGGCTGTTGGAAAGCAGTTATCGTTAAGACCTATTCTTACCAAAACCACTAAACCAATATAAGTGAAATTGTAGACATCTTGCGAAGAATACCTTTGAATTGGTATTTTTTTTTGTCAAAATCGGTTCAGTGGTGTAAACAGGAAAGGCTTCATAAATACAAATTTTGCCGTTTAATTATATTGTATATCATAAAATGCCGCGTTCGTGTGTACACTTACACCCAACAACATTCTCAAACAGAGTAGAGATTATATATTATAAGAATATGTGGGAAAAAGCAGAAAACAGTCGCCTCCAATTTCTATCGACCGAAAGCAGCCGCAAAGTAAAAGCAAATTAAAAAATTATAAAACGACGACTGCTGCTGCAGCACAGTGGTCGCTGCCATATGCCAAAAATTAAAAATCAAAGTCAAAGTTTTGGAGTTAAAATCAACTACACTGTCTCTTATATGTGAAACTTCTCAAATGTAAATTAGTATTGTTTTATTTCTAAAGATACTTTCTATAAATAGAATCAAAAGTGATAACAAGTGTTCAATTGTTCAGTGAAGTATCAGCAGCTTAATAGAGTGATTCATTTTTGAACATTAATAACTTTTAAGAAAGTCTTCAAATTTAAATTGGAAAAATGGATATTAAACATGAAGGTATTAGTTTCCGTTTTACAATATTTCTTAATTGTGACGTACTTTTTAGAAAATCCAGTTGTTTCAAAGTACATACTATATTTTGTGTTTTTTTTTGTATTTATTTTAAAATTTCACTTAAAGTTTAAGTTGTGTTCCTTTAATGATTTTTTTTTTCTAATTCACGTTTAGGGATAATATAGTGTTCGTTCCAGCTGCCGAGATGTGCTGAGCGTCATGTAATCTTCCAGACTGTAAGCGCTTGTACTAAAACCGCTGGGCAAACACAGTAATGCAAAAGAGGACATACTTTTACAAAAAGATGTCTTCGGAAGTCGCTATGACTTTGGGTTGATACCCTTATACTCGTACATACGTTTTTTTGTATATTTTCTCCATGTCTAGATAAAAAAATGTAGCAAATTAGCTCTCAACAAATTGCGTTAAAATTTTTTTTCAATTATTTTTGTTATTGAAAGTGGGTGGTGTGGGGTGGGTGTAGAGGTGACAAACTACCCCCAATATCTTATTAAGTACTTGTCATATATTTTAACAAATTCCGTTTAAATTTTTTTTTTTAATATTTTTCGTATAGAAAGTGGGTGCTGGGGTGGGCGTAGAAAGTTCGAACCACCCCCATTTTTTCATTCAATAGTTTTCTCATTTATACAAAGACGTAAACAAAGTTTCAGGTTGATATCTTTACTGGAAGTATTTTTGGCCGCTCTCTCCATACAAGTCCGACCACTGTGTGCTGGTATGATTATGTCCATGATAATTTTCTGCTGTTGCTTCGACTGCGACTTTAGTTATTTTTCAGAAGCAAAAGTAAAAGCAGTGTCAGAAACACAGCCAAGGACACCACAAAATTCAAAGAAACTTGAGCGATTTGTCGAGTTAATACTAAATTCATGGTCTTTAACTAAAACAAAATTGCAAAGAGAATCCACAATTACTAAGTTCACTTACTGAAGAAATAACGGAATTGAACATCAATAATAACAAACATAAAAATAATAATAAATTTGTATACAATAAATATTTATAATATTAAATACTTTGCACAAACGGCAAACTGACTCTAAAAATTCAGACTTAGAAAAGCCTAACAAAAGTGATCAGAGAAATCAAGTAAATGAGTTGTCATAAGAAGAATCAATACTTCAATAGTACCTTAATAGAAAAAGTTATCGTGGGAGAGATATATTAATATGTGAAAATGAAAATGTATATATTATTATTTATATTATTGTGACAACCATTGTAATCACAGTTCCTCCGAGACTCTGGTATTTATCAGGAATTACAAGATTTTATTTAGGGACAAATCTGCAATTTCAACTGGTTCCAAGTACTGGTTTCCAAGGTGGCGTAGTCTGGTGCAGATAAGGCCCACGCATAGTACGTGCTCTGCTGACTCCTTTTTTTTTATTTAACCATAGTCTCCACAGATCGCTACGACTGATCCGCATGTTTTGTAAATGTTTCATTTCTCTGCAATGTACTATCCAGAAACCTGAGACTATCCGATTACCTATCCGTGTCAGTCCCAGTTATTGCTGTGGTCTTTTGCAAGATCTAGTCAGCATACAGAGTTTAGCCACTCTAATATTCTTCTTGTCTACCCAATAGCGATGCGTTATGTCATTGACATAATAAATAATAAAAAATTTTAAAAATTGCCTCAATAGTGAAAATAAAATCTTAAAGATATACAAATTAATTGCTATTCATTTTTTAACAATGGACTCGCAATGGCATCTGTTTCACATAAAAAGTAAAAATATGCGGCACCTGTAGGAAAAAACAACGTGACCACTAATAAAATATCAATCCTATTTTCTTTATATTGATACTCATCACTAGATGGCACTGTAGAGATCGTCTTGTGCACCGTTGAACGCGAAAGACTTGATACCAATCGATCACGTTTCACTCATTCAAGAGAAAGAACCGATTAAATGTTGGCGGCATACAATGACTACAAATATCACGCGCTAACATCGAGGGCATAGTAACGCTAGTAAATTGTATTTTCTTAACTAATGTATAATGTTTATGACTAAATGTATAATATGAAGAATGTTACATCAAGTTTCATAGGTGGTAATAGTAGTATGTCAAACATGTGTGTGGAGAAATCTTCAAGTTAGATGTCACAAAAATTAGTTTAATACAATAAAATTTTCGTAATACACTTGTAGATATAAAATATTGTTATTATAAGAATTTTACTAATCAAATGATTGATTAGAAACACTTTTTGCACTTTGCACTTTTTCACCTTTACTTTTAAGTGATTGTAACAAAACCAGAATTTCTTTGCTATTCTATTTTTAATGCATTGCGAATAATTTTGATAAAAATACAAGCGACTTATGCCAGGTACGATGAGTCTTAGTTAAAGTCTTAGTTGGTTTCATTATTCATAATAATGGTCGCTTCAAATTTACCAATTTTTGGCAAAGTTTCAAAATTTAGACGGTATGTTGAGATCTTACAGCTTGTGTTTATTGATCCAGGATTGTAATAGGTCCATTTGCGTTCGGCCTTAATTATTTAGTGGAACTTCAAAATTTCGCAATGTTTTAGTAATCCATTTATTGCCACATAGATATTGATTTCATAAACAATCTTTTTTGCAACATTACGGACCTTCGAATTGTTGGCAATTAACATATACGAATCACATGTACAATAATGAATCTATTACACCAGCCTATGAACAGTCACGCTCCTTGGGAATTGGTCGGAACAGTGACTGACATGAAGGGCAACTGTATGCCATTGGAAGTTTCAAATCATCATGACCCAATGCTATAAGAAGTTTCAGTGTTATATATAGACCAAATGGCGATGGATACTTTTCACGAAACCATGCCGGTAGCCAGATGAATAACATTGGTACACGTTCTTCGATAAATCCGTCCGATAAATCACGAAATGTACCAAAACGAGCACCATGATCACTAAAAAATATAACAATCACTTGCTCAAAGAGTCTTAACCTTTCGTAATGCTTCAAATAATTAAAAACCTATGCAGTCTCCGGAATTTAATTTCTTATTTTGTACCTCAAATTAAGGTATTTAATCAACCATAAACTATTGTATATTTTACTTAATTAGAGAAAATATAACAAACTAAAATAATAAATTAAATTAATAAATACATATGAGTTCGGTTGATAGCTTGATCCAACAATTTATTTGAACATGTCGATAAATTGTGTATTATTCCCTTATTTGGTTTCATAATTTCTATAGAAAAATCTTCTTTTTGTGGACCACATAACATTTAATTGTTGACCTATGCTAATGTCAAATGATTTTGAAAGCGTTAAACAGGAAGTTAGTTCATAAATCCACGCCTAGGCAAAGAACGATAAAACTAACTGGCGATAAAACGGAAACACATGCTTTCAGCCATTTTATGCCTTTTATCGTCGTCATCACAATTTGGTAACCGAAACAATAAGAAATGAGAGAAACTAAATTCAAAAGGTGGACAACATAAATAAAATTTCGTACGCCCTTTTGTGATTTTGATAAATTAGCCAAACTCAAGTTTTGTTGCCAAGAATAAGAATAATCAAGGAGAAGAAAAATGAAAATGAGAGAAGAAAAAAAGTACTTAATAAAATAAGTAAAAAGGTCATGTTTGTATTTCACGCGGCGCATGTTAAATAAAAATAATTTCTTGGGCTATACACGCCCATACCACACCCAAGAATTTCCCACGGGGCAGGTTTCTAATTGCTGAACATTTTTGTTTCTTTTACTTTTGCTCTTCTCTGTTCTGTTCATGCAATGCGATTATGCAAATTTCTATTTGCACTTCCATTTATTAAACTCACCGCCAGAAGGTCATTCAACTCATGGACGAAACTCGCTCACTCACTCACTAGACTCTTTGATTTTTTTGTGGCTTCTAATCAGTTGGCATGCTGAAGTGTATTCAACAACAACAAATACAAAATTATAATGGAATTTCCTTAACTTAAAAGAATGTTGGTTGGATACTTAACCCATGTCAGCAGTTTTAATGTGAACCACACGCTTCCGAAGTCATCGGGCGCACTTAAGTTGCAGGAAAAATCACGACTTTAACTAAAGAAAAATTCCATTAAACAGAAAAGAAAATATGCAAAGTTTATTCAAATACTCATACTACTTACTACTGCTACTACACTACTAATACTTACTACAAACCAAAGAACTACAACTACCACTACCAGTGCCACGACTTTGTAGAGCGTGCCACGAATTAAAAAAAGGATAGAAAAGAAAAACAGAAAATCAGAAAAGAAAAGTGTAGATCTAAGAAGATGATGATGGTAGTATACGAGAAATGAATTCGTACAAGAAACAGGATTTTCAGATGCAAACAGAGCTTTGCATTTATATTAGCTGACCAAGAGAAAATACGAAAAATAAGTTTTCCAAAAGAAACAAGTGTGGAATAAAGAAAGCTAGGTGCGGGGACAAGTATTGGCAAGTATAACTAAAGGATAATGCAAGGTACAATACTCGTACACGTTTGTACAATAACAAATATAAGAAATTCGGCATATAGTATAATATATTTTAAAGCAGTTGTTTTGTTTCTAGATGCACTTTAGAAACAGATTTCTTCTTTTGTATCTTTTCTTTTTCCTTTTTTTTTAATTTTGTACATTTTTATCTTAGAATAAATTGTATTTTGAAACTTCTGTAGATAAAGATAAATAAATATGTACTTACCTGGTTATGTTTATGCACAATCATATCTTTAAATATGTTTCAATAATGCAAACTTATGCAAGCTTTGGATTTCATTTCAAATACAAGATGCACTATTTAGATAGGAAAATTTTAACTACATACTAGATATTGAATTAACAATTGTGTACTTAAATTCCCATTTGATATTAGTCAATTGCATGACTAGAAACTTATTGGTGAGTGAGTGCAAACTATTGTATTGGTTGGGTATTAGTTAAATGGCCTTTATATACGCTAGGAAATAGCGAAGTTGTGTAAATCACATTCTTCTTTATAAAATGTCGTTTGGGTGGAGTCTTTTTAGGCTTTGGGGTGTTAAAGATACAGCCAGTTCATTTGAATGCCTTTGAAACTGCTGATTGTACAAGCTGATATCTAAATTAATTTCATCAAGTACTCCAGTTAACTTGAGATTTATATGCAGAGTAGTATTGCGGACAATCCATGTCGCTCCAGTGATTTGTATTAAAGCGTTGCTTTCCTTATTTCCAAATTTATATGGTGAAGGACCCAGTAAGGGCCACTCACTAAATGAGTTTTTGTTACACTAGGAATGTGTCACATATTCACATCAGGAGAAGCGAATAAGCAGAGTTAGAATGCGGTACCGAACTTGATCCACCTTCAAATGATCTCTGAGTCTTATGTGATATCTGAACAAACGACTAAGCTACAATTGGATGATTTGTTCGAATTGATGGAGATAGATGGATTTTAGTGCTTGGTCCAAGCATGGGATTGCTTTGCTGCTTCTATGGCAAATCATGGTTAAACAGGTGTCACCAGCAAATGGTTGGGATCATGTTCAGTAAATAAGTAGTGTATACATGAATCAACAATGTTCAATATATAGAAGTGACGCCGAAAAAATTCGAGTGAATTTGTGCACTGACATCAGACTCAGTCGCACAATGAGTGAGAATGAAAGGTTGTTTTCGAATTTATTCGAATGCCTTCATTTTTTTTGCATAAGAACAAAGGGTTGATGTTGTTTTGCTGTGCGTAAGGAAAAGAAAGAAAACAACAAAAACAACATATGTAGTACGCATAACGACTTACACACGTCTGCGTCTTATTCTCCGCTCATTTCCTTGTACGATCGCGCGCTTCACTCAAATCAAACTAAAATTCGAATTAATTCGGATGTGTTCGGCTATGCTAACTCATTTCACAGAATGCAGACGACATTCGAACTGAAAACACAGTCGCATTCATCTTCATTCATTTCGTGCCTCGCTCTCACTCAATTCAATTCAATTCGACGCAGCTGTCTAGTGTATACAACACTAGTGGCTTTTGGTATTCAGTCCTGACCTGCCTCATTGATAAATGGTGAAGCAGACTTATTGATCTATAGTAATCTTTACAAATGCTGTTTAATGTTGGCAGTAATAGAAAATAACTTAAATGACTTTATTCTTCTTACGTTCTTTATATAGTTAATAAGTAGCGGACGCACGAGCTTTGCTCGTTGTTCAATACTTTCAGTGGCCTAACGTTGCGTAGCACGCCGTCGCTGTTTTTCTATGCGTTGTTCACTTATAATCCTAGATAAATTTGCTATGCATCTTACTTTTGCAGCACGTACCCGTCGAATTGAAGGCAACGTTTCTTGACTCGTTAAATTTCGAGAATCTTTATTGGGAAGATTTTGTTCGATTTTCTCTTGAAATAAGTTAAAGTTAATCATTTTTTACAATTACACGTAAAAGTGAGTAACTTTTTGAAAGCGCTTTCAACACATGAATTTTTGGAAGATGGTTTGAAATCTTTGACAATGCTCTCCAATTCAACTGTTCCCATAAAAATAATTTATGCATAGTTGCCTTGTGGTATAGTTGGTTTGCTTGTTTTCTTAGGGTAGGCATTGACCATACATATATTTGCGCAAATGTTAAAAAAATAGAGAGAGCGCAAGCCATTTGTCTCGTTGATGACATTGTTTGTGAGCTTGTGCAAATGTTTGACGTAAATCAAAACGTTTTGACGTTTACAACGACAACTATTTGTACAAATGCTTGTATCGTTGGTTGGCAAATTACAGCAACAACTATTTGCGCAAATATTTGTATTTGTATTTAATGATATTTTTTAGTTATAAGGTATACTTTTTCCGAAATACATAATTTATATATTTACAAGAATTGTTCTTTTAAATACAATATATAAGATTTATTTTATAATATTGACATTACACTCCTTAACTTCCAATGAATAGTTATATTGCACTTTATACAATTGAGCTGACTAGCTTTGTTAAAGATTCAGTTTCATCACTTTAATATCTCTCCAATCAAATATCATATCATACATCTAATTTCCTTGCCCTTAATCATTAGATGTCTTTTTCAACAGCATTCGATTTGAGAATGTATTTCTTTGTTGCACTTCGTAAATTGTGGAATCTTGTAGTTATAATCAATTCTTTATTATATTTAAATTGTTTAGCATGTTTCGAGATATTGCTGTTACTTGATCTATTGACAAAGTAATTAAATAAATAAACGAATTTACATCCATTTTTTTTGTTCTATTTCTTATGACACTTTCAAAACTAAATTTTTATTAAATGTATTAAATTTTCCTATTTATTAAATATATTATGAGTACATCAATATAGTAATATTGAATTAACTACTATAAGAATGAGTTGAATATTCCAAACAATTATTATAAATTATCAATTAGTTTTTCTTTAAAAATCATAATTCAAATTCTTAGGTTTCATTATACAATAAATAACCTCAAGAAAAAATGTAGTCATTAATAAAAGTCATGAATGAAAAATGAAAGATTTCAAGCGACCAAAGGAATAAAAATGGTAAATTAACATTTAATCCTTGAAAGAAGATTCTGTTTTATAATTAAAATATCATAAAAATCTATCAATGGAATTAATGGTTATCTTTTTGTAATTTATGTTTTATTTGGATTGAATTTATTCAAAAATGCTAGTTAAATAGAAAGAAAATATGATACAGAAACTAAGTAGTATTTATAAGCCAAGAAATATATAAATGTATATAGAAATACGAGTGATAAAAATAAATAGAAATATGCATAAAATATTATTATTTACAATATTTTGTAGCATGTAAAATACAAAAATTTTGATTGACTAAATTGTGATGAATTGGGTGAGATTCGTTTGGGTTTTTGACCTTTTATTTCGTTAATATATCAATTTTCTATTTTACAATATTATTTTGGTATTAGTTTCATTTCAATATAATCATATAATTTATAAAACAAACAATATAATGTATCTAATGATTATATCATTACCACAAACAAAAAACAAACACACAACTGAATCAGGAATTTTTGAAAAAAAAAAAAGTAAAACAAACAAAATTTATCACTCTGCGCCATACATAAATTTATTCGCTGATAATTTTCAATCATTGCCGATTCATATTTGATAAAATTTTGGTTGCGGTCTTTCGTTGCAGTGGACCTTATTTGATCTCTGGTTCGCGACAGTGAGTTTTGCTTATAGTGCAGTATATAATTTGAATATTGGATATTTTTAAACATAATTTTCTGATTTATTTATGCGACTCGCGCTTAATTAAAATTTAAGCAGACAAATTTGTTTATGTTTCTCTCATTCATTTCCTCTAAGTTTCATATAACTAGTACTTGTACATTGATGATGTATGTTTTTCTATGAATGTATTAGATTTCATGTCTGGCAAAATTGTTGTCATTCGCAATATATTGTAGAATGTCGACAACAGAATGAATAAGCAACAACATAATGAATAAGGTATGGAAGTCTGATTACAAAATACAATAAAATGAAAAACACTAAAAACACTTCATTAAATTCTGAAATGAATGAATATGTACGACGTATTATTAGATTTAAGCTGATTTTCAATGGTTGAATGAATTATACAGAAATCAGTTTAAATATTTCCATATGTAATTTGTATTTTTATATAATTTGCTTTATTTGAATAAATTTAAATTTATTGATTAATAAAAATATTTAATATTTTAATTCGAAAGAAAAATGATATTTAACAATATTTTAACTATTTGCACTCCGAGCTCATAGGCAGTTGTAATAGCTACTCATGGACTTAATGAATAGTTTTCAACTAACGAGCCAAAACACGTCCAAGCAAAACGGCTGTCAAAAATTAACTAAACATTCAAAATGACCGAACTTGTCAACATAAGTAGGGGACATGCGTGCCAACATAGCGGCACAAAAATCGGATATACGTACCCCGCTTAAATTTAATATTCGCGATACTTTTTGAACAAGCCTCGTACATCAAAAACTCAGACCAACATTTTCACGCAACAATACAATACAATACAATACAATACAATACTACTTGCCCCGATTTTATTTTAAAAACGTTATGATATGTTGGCCGTTATGTTCTTAAATCTCCTACTGTCTTGTGAGAAACTTTGTTCACAAAACTTCTTATACTTTTAATGTGAGAAACTTGTCATGGTGTTGTTTGATGTGGTATTCAACGGAATGCTAAAGACTTAATTTATCAAGGAGATTAAAGGAGCGAGATGCTAAAGGCGATATGGATACCATACCAAATGATTTTCTTTACATAATAAAAGATTTCTATCTAATAACACTGCCACCTATTTGTTTCTATAGAAACAGTTTAGTTCAAAATCTATACATACTGCGCAGTTTCTACAGACCGCTTTGCAGAGAGGAAATACATGTGGACTGTTGTTTTCAGAGTCCAACCCCACGCTATCATCATTCGAATTGTTGTGAAGTGTATGAGTTTGGAGCTCTGCTTCAGTTGGAAGATAGACCAGTGTATCCAGGCAACCTTACCCACTGTATGTCTGCTAACAACTTCACTTCCAGAGCTGCAAGTATCAGTAAGCGCGAGGGTAAATGAGCGTCAATTCCTTTCTAGCAATTTTGTCCGCCATCGCGTTACCTTAAAAACCAGATTGGCCAGGTACCTAGATAAACGTAATATAGTGTTGCTAAACTTAGTGACGGATCTTTTTGTTCATTGTGAGACGTCATAGCCTCAATACTTAATACCCTGTATGTCACTATAAATTGATAGTGGCCTTTATATCTTTAGAAATTAAGGTATATAAACACCAGTCTTTTAAGTCTAAGAGTCTCTATTAGTATTACATATTCGTTTCGGAAACATTTTCTTCCTTTTTATAGCTTGACAAGAGTAATGAAACACCTACATAACATGCGAATCAGTTGCAGCGATCTAGGTTGACTATGAGGAGTCAGCAGAGCACGTGTTATGTTACTGCGAGGCTAAACCGTCACCTTGGAAACTAGTACTTGGAACCAGTTGATATGGCAAATCTGTCTCCGAAAAGAATCTTGGATTTCCTAGTGAATATCAGAATCTCGGAGGAACTGTGATTACGGAGTTTGTCACAATAGGCCTACTTGTGGCTGCAGCACAGTGGTCCGGCGCGCGGACAAAAGACCGATTTTGCAACAATTGTAAATTAAAAATGTTGTTTTAAAAGTTGCTTCTTGATTGTTTGAACTATATTTTCTGAAATTATTAAAAAGTTATAAACACATTTACATACCAATTTTTAATGTTGAAAATGAAAACTCACGCATCATATTTTTTAATAAAAATATCAGATATTTTTGTCTTAAAGTAATTTCAATGGTTAAATTATGTACTTAATAGTTCAGAATGATTGTAAGTTACATTTTAATAGAAAATTTAACCACTTTGTTTATATTTATTGAATATAACTATCATTTAATAATTTAAAATGTGCTTTTTACAAAAACAATTTTTTTGAAGTTCAATATTTTGATCCTTCCACCAGCTTCCACAGAAAATCCACAAGCATGTTACTAATAGGAACCTATTCTTCAATATCTAATAAAAATTGGATGCGCAAACTTGCGCAACTTCAAAATAAGGATGGTTTTTTGTAAAATACACTACAGCCCACAAGTATCAGCACGTTTAAGCGTTGGTTAAATTGTTAGAAATAATTTTATTATCACAGTTTTATGACATAATTACGGAAGTAAAAATGTTATTATAATATTGAATTCATTTTGAAAAACTAAGATCACATTCGTTATCAGCGACCTCAAAAACCACCAGATACGAAGTTTGAAAAAAATCCATGAATTTTTTAGAAAATTCGGCCGCCATATTGGATCCGCCATTTTGAATTTTGTAAAACTAAGCTTAGATTCGTTTTAAGCGACCTCAAAAACCCGAAAGTAAACATTTTCAGCTCAATTAAATGAGTTTTTGACTTTTGTCCGCCATCTCCAGCAGTCCGGACCACTGTGCGCAGTGACGAGGTGTACTGGCAACCGCCCTTTCTCTAATCTAATATAATAGCTTGAAAGTTATAAAATATTGACACATGACATAAATTGAGTGTTCAATCCATATCTTAATGTTAATAATCTTCTATAATATAATAATTTCATATACTGAGAAGGAAAATACCCTTGTGTGTTGTTAATAATTGATTCCTTAACCAAATATTGCTAACAAAGAGAAATATGTTAGGAAAATCCCATTAACACATCAAAAAATTTAAAGAAACCTCTTCGCTGGGAGACTTCTATGTCTCATTCTAAAGCTTTTAATACAAGAATACGTAAAATTGTATATAAAGAAGAAAATAACCCATGCTGAAATTTATTATTGCATTCTGACTTATGATTGTGTACAGAAAGTTTCCACATCACTCTAATGCTAAGTTGAACAAACCATTGTATTTGTATTTAACAAACACAATACGATTTTGATGTTTAGCTTTTGTTGAGGCCTAAAGGTTTAACAACACTTCAACACCCTCGACATATTTTTATTTTCCAAACTCATACACTTTTTATTATTCCTGCGGCTGTCGGAGTTGTGGATTGAATTCTACTAGCAGCATAAAAATATTATAATTCATGTGCATCGCGGCATCATTTTCTTACTTGTAATATTTGTTATGAAAATTTCTTTTGTCAAAGATCACAAATGATTTTTGCGCGCCTTAACAAGCGACTACAAAGGAATTTCAAACTCTCCAACATTCGGGAGAGAGGAGCTTCGTTTTTAAATTGTTTGAGTTTTTTATTTTTATTGCGTTTTTAAGAAAAGGAAAATTTATGTCTTTTGTGATTTTCATCAACAATATTTTACTGTTGTTATCTTGAATGCTGATGGTATTGAAAAGAGTATGGGGAAGACAATGAACATAAAATTGTGGAGAGGGGAAGCAAAGCTGTCAAAATATTTGACATATTAACAATTTAGCAAGCACAATTAAGCGCACTCCGAGAGTATAAAAATCAATGCGAAACAACTAATTACTTGGAAAATGTAATGTACAGAGAAGATTGGATGGAGAGGATTCGGCATAAGGATTGAGGGCTGTTGCAATGCCAGTCATGCTAGGTTTATTAAATGCTCCAGAACTTGGCTGAGTTGTTATTATTGTTGTACTGATTGTTGATGGCTTTTGTTTGTCGAGAAATGTAACGAGCCAACACCAAGGCAGTCATGCATGCAGGCCACCAAAGCCTTCATCTCCAACCATTCTTACTCCTTCAACATCTCATCTTTACACTTCACTACAAGCCAATCCTTGTATAGTAATGCAAGTAATACAGTACAGTGCTTTGTTTTAGTTATTATAAAATACAAGGCTATAAGGATTCAAAGTATTGTATATTGTGTGTGTGCAGTTATTCTTCTCTGGCATTTCTCTAAATGTTGCAACCAATGATGATGCTGATGATGATGGTAATAGTGGTGATGATAATGATGATGTCCTGCATTATCCTTGTACACACTCAAGCTTGCACTGGCACGTCCTCAGATCACAAAACTAATACTCTGTTGGCAGCAGCTGCTCCTTCCATATACAAGAATAGTATACTGTATCTGCATTCAATGGAATTGAGACAGGAGCAGGAGCTGTTGTAGTAGCAGGAGTAGTTTTGAGCCAAACACTCACTTTGATAATTTTTCATTTTCTTGTGACATCTCTATGTTCTTTTCATGTTTCCTCATATGCTGCTTTCTATACAGAATGTACTATATACCATCCACTCATCCTAGGGTGTGAAGTCCTTATAGTATGAGATACAAACTGCACTCTACACATATCATATAAGATTTACAACTAAAGAAATGAAGTTGTTGAAACTCTCTCGAAGTTGAAAGAAATAAAAACTGAAATAAAAACTTGCAATGTGGATGGATTTTCTTTTAACTTTGAGTAGCTTTTTATATACTTGTATCACAGACAAAACTAAATAAGAAAATCTCCCTTTCTTAGTTATAGATTAATTAATTTTTTTTAAGCTCCAACATAGTAAATCCATTATAAAATATTTATTTTACAGTTTTTTACACTTTTACTGTATCTTTTTCATCTTTATTTTGTTTTACTTATTGAGTCAAGTGTGGTAAAGTTCCGTTGTATAAACTTATGTATTTTTGTTTTGTGTAGTTCAACCATAAATGAAGTTTTCATTGAGAATGTGAAAAGCATAAATAATTATGATGCACTTCATTATTTTATTAGTATTGCAACATTTTTGAAATTCATTAGTATTTTATCATCATAACATAGTTAAAGCATTCACTTTAATGGGTCAAAAGAAAGGATTAACAAATATTATATTTATTAGGTAATTATAATTTTGTGGTAATGATAACTCAAATAATTTAAAATTATCTTTTACTTATACATATACAAAGCTATACTCATTTTAAGATAGAGTAATATAGTTGAACCTTAATTGTTAGATAACATGAAAGTGATTTTTAGATTGTGACAATGGATGAAACATGGATACAGTACTTCTGTCCAGAATCGCATTATCAGACTGAATAAATAAAAGGCAACGAAAGCCATCTGCTACCAACAACTTTAATGATTTCTGTAAGGTTTTGTATTAACTAATTTCGGAGTATTTTATGCATTAACTAGTTTGATAAGATAAAAAGGTATAACATGCCACAGTTGATCCATTTAAAGCAGTGGTTCTTGAACTTTTAATCATGAAGGACCATTTGACAAAATATCTGCCTTGCCATCAATAGTAAATTTCAATTGGTGATAATATTCTGTGTGAATAAGGTGGTGGTGACTGCTTGGCATTTACCTGCTATTCATTGCTTAGCTAAAGAAAAAGCAAAGAGCTAAAACACATGCTCTTCGCTTTGAGTCGCAAAAGCAACTGAAATAATAAACGTAGGGTCTATATATTCATAAGTAAAACACGCATAAAATTGTTCAAAGCGAATAGTATTTTGATTTTTTGTAACGAAAATTTTACATTAGGTAAATATATTAATTTAAATGAGATTTTGGTGACTGCATACTCTTTAATAACTTCTGAATCCATGGTTTAGTACTACTCAAAGCCAAATGCATGTCGGCATTGCCATCCAACCGATTTCGTTGCTTGTTTTCAATTATTAGAAGCACCGAGAACCGATGTCGATGAAAACAGAGTTATATAACGTGTACGAGTATCAATTTCTGGAAAATTTGGGAAAGAAATCTTTTTTTCGTATGTATCTTTCAAGTTACTGTCCTATTGCATTTCAATCACTTCTTCTTGAATTTTATCAGGCACCACACAAACATTGACAATGAAAGGTTTGCGATCAGTTGCTTGTACCATGTAAGTTCAAATTTCCTGATTCTTACAGTTGAAGGTTGCATATATTTAGTTGCGCGAAAAAATGTATGAAATAAGCAAAATGTTTTCGAAATTTGGACTCACATAACTTATGATGAAACTATTTGTGCTCCTTGTTAATAAAGAATATTTGTACTGCTTCTCTCAGTTCGAATCACCTCGATGGGATGTTTCCGCACTTCCGATTTGATAAGCACAGTTTCATGTTCAGAGTTTATATCAGAGCATAATTGTTTGCTTGTTCTATTGCGCTTTACTTGTAGCCATCGTTGTGTAGACTACTTGTAGCATATTTAATATTTTTAGAAAGGCTTCATGGTCCATTTCTGGTGTTTCCAGGAACCACCAATTAAAGATAGAACTAGAAGTGTAGAATCGAGATTATGTTGTTCCATAAAGTAGAACTTTGCACCAAAAAGTTATTATTAAGATTATTATTAGTTAGTTGTTCTTGAAGAAGGTAAATTGAAGATTTAAACAGAAATTTTAACAGAATATGGTGGCTTAAATAAAATTAGTACATGAAACTTGTATTCCTTTGGTTTGAGAAATATTTTATAAATCTAAGTATAATCTTAAAACTATCAGTCTAATATTAATAAATTCTAATGTGCCTTGCTTTAAGATCAAATAGTGATTGGTGATTGCATTAGAATTTTTGTTACATTTTAATAGAGTAATTTTTATGCAAGTCAAAAACGGTCTATGGTATATCAAATTTTATGTTTCTCCCGCCGCCATATAGTGGAAAATATCACAAATGCTTTTTTTATGTTTGCATAATTTGAACTTTATTGAGCGATAAAACTCCCAAAAAGCCAATGACTGACAATGCTTACGATATTTTTACTACCGATTGTTGCCAATATAAACAAAACATAATATTCACAAATTGATTTCTCATGTTCGATGTACAATTATGTGGCCATGAATCACGAACACTCATCAGAACGTGGGAGCAACTGCTAGGCAAGATGCCACAAAACAGTATGAGTATCTCACGGTAGTGCAAACCAAAGAACAAACGAACGATGCCTGCCAAAATAAACATTGCCATAAAATTGAAGAAAGAAAGAAAACCAGAACTTTGAATTGAAATCAGTATCAGAATCGAAATCGGAATCGAAGTCTTAGTGTCTGGGTGTGTTGGCAAAAGCAAACGCGCAAATGAATTAAATTAAGCAACGATAAATTTTAATTTCCAAACTATGTAAACTTGTGGCACTGGCACTGGCAGTTGGCCAGGCAATCTGGACAATATCAACAAAATGCCACTGCCAATGGTGATAACTATGACAATGACGACTCTGTCTGTCTCCATGGGTGAAGCAAATACTGGATGACAATGACAACGATAACAATGATAGTAATAATGATGATGATAATAATAATGATTTTGATAATAATAATGATGATGACAGCAGTAACTGGTGTTGCTAATGACAGTAACGTAGTGCAACATTGCCAGACTCCCAGGAGTTGGTTTGGTTTTTGGGCGCCATCTTGGTATCTGTGCCAATTAAACATTAATTTATATTCACAAGTGTTTTTCGGTCACTTTTTATGACTTCGAGAATTCTTAATCAATTAAATTTATAAACGAAATTTATGTGATTTTATTGATTGTGCAATATAAACAATTTTCATTGCTTTAATGACAAATGCTGGATCTTGTAACTTACACTTAGACACATTGGCGCTATTATTTTGGAAAGTACATCACTGCAGAAGACATGTGTAGATAGATGACACAAAGACATCTGCATAGAATGAAATCATGAATAATCATCCTAACATAAATTAGAGTTAAGTGTGATGCTTGCACTATGTAAAGGTTTCCATAATCCGATTCTGACCTGACATGAAGGCAACTCTACTACATTAAGAAAACATCAAGATACTATTGACTTTGACTACTATTTATTCGGTTAACCAAAATTACCACAAATCCAATGCATTTGTGCATCTATTAATAGTTGAGATAACAAAAGGAATAACATTGATTTTAAACAATACGAAAGAAAATTCTTGCCTAGGAAAAATGCATAAATTAACTCAAATGTTTTAAGAAATATTGAAATATAATTTGGATTGTTTAATGTGATATTTTGGAAGCCTTAAACGCAACCTATTGAAATTTAATTTCGTTAGTAAATTAACTTATTGCAAATTTTAATAATCAGAACAGAAAATAAGAAATGATCACCACTGAAGCCAGAACCAATCTTCATGTTGTTAAGCCAAGAGAATAAAGCATCTCGCTTACACAGTATGGAACTTAGTATTGACTAAAAATATCCGTTCCTGCCTTGGGAATGGGTAATGAGGAAATTGTGTAGGGCGCAGAATGTTTTTTTTATTAATTGAACTTTGTCAGCATATAAATTCATTTTTGCATTTGCAATATTCGGAATCTTTTTGTGAGAATGCCATAAGCATGCATATTATGATTGTTTGGCAGTTGTTGCAAATGCATACGGCTTCGATATGTGTTTCTGTTCCTGTTACATAGGGTAACTTTCGTCCGATCCCATTTATCTTGTCTGGTGGGAAGTTTATATGTATTTGAGTTCTTTATTACTATTCTAGGAAAAAGCATCCATCATTCACTCGTCCATTGCTTCCAACATCTATATAAGTGAAACGACAGTTAGCGTCTACCAGTTCTAGTAGAACAATGTTGTGGCTTCCTTTATAATTATAGTAAGAAGTACCCTCCTTACGGGGAGCCCTAAAAGCTATGTGCTTCGCGCCAATCGCACCCAAGCATAGACGAAAATACCATTTAACCAAAAAGTTCTCAGTGATCCATTCCCATTCTGTAATGAAGAAAATGTAATTGGTTTTCTTTCTTTGCCGAAGAAATACGAGCCGAAGACATCATGGGATAAGATAGACGACGTTAAAGATCTGGTTGTGAAGTGGAATGTAAATCTAAGCTATCAATACAAATGAGCAACATTAGGAGTCTTGCGATTTAAAGGAAGACCGCCTCAGCAATTTAAAGAGTCTTGGAAGCGGGTGTCAATGAAGATATGGCATTGGCACATCGCATAGAATCGATACCATCAACATTAGTGTCACCATTCACCTTGTCTTCTTTGGACTCATTGGCATCGACACGGGTAATCGAAAATGTGGAGGTGATCAATTAGAAGTTTATAGTGCACTAACGACAAAGACAGTCATATAATGAAAGTTATAACTATTTATAATATACCTCAGCATGAATCGTTTGAGAATTATAGAACGAAAACTGCTGGCTTCAATACCAAAATGTGTTTGACTGCATTTAGACTAACGTCATATTTATAATCGTCGATTCTTCTTTGATGATTTTGGTTTGTGTTTAGACAAACGTCAGCAGCGTTATGTAGCTGTGCGTTCTGTCGCAGAGCAAATTTCTTCACCTTCTGCTCCTATTGGCTACTATATTCTGCATGTCGAATGCATCCTCACTCTACGCAAGCCAAAAAACTTAAAAAACGAATGAGGCGAAAGAGAACAAAGAAAAACGTCAGCAGAGACTTTCATGACAAAGTTTTCAGAACATCACTGTTTCCCCCTCAATGCTTCGCTTCTCTTACCAACAAAAGAAGTTTTCGCTGTCGCTGAGCCTATAGTCTAAATGCAGACTTTGCATTATTAGAAAAAAAGAAAAAAGAAGAGAGCAAATTTCAAAGAGAGCGCGTTCCAATGCTGCATGATAAGCAGTCTATGACCGGTATTACATTGATGTGTAGAGCAACGCAGCTGATCGTCCATTCTTCTTTATGCTCGATAACTAGCTATTATATAATATATATTTTTAATTTTTTACATTCCGCGCTATATATTTTTCATTTCGCATGCATTTGCATGTATCCTCACTCTACGCAAGCCAAAAAATTTTGAAGAAACACGAAAGACGCGAAAGAAGACAACGAAAAACATCGGCAGAGCACGATCCAAGCATTTCGTTGAAATTCTTCATAGTGCACAACGACTGAGCGACTCGCGCACTTCCTTCACCAACACGCGAAAATTTCAAGAGAGAGTTCTGTTTGCACGCATATAAGTGTAATACCGCACATATTGTTCTCAATTCATAATTTGTTTAATTGTTTGTTCTTAATTCGAGTTTACTTGGTCTCAAATTTTAGTTTAATTGCAAATCTTACTTACTTCAAGAATATTTATCCCAAATGCAACTCAATTTGGTGTATTCTATATGCAACAACAATCGGTGCTGTTCTTAGACCGGTGGTGGACAACTATTCTATAATTTGTATTTCATAGATATGATTAACATATTGTTTCTATGTTCAAGCAGATTGTGGTGAATTAATGTTAAAAGTATTGTATAAAAATTAAATCTTTTGGATAAAGTAAACTGATGATGTAAACTACATTAAATACAGACATTATTCACCATTGAATTAAGATTTGTTGTAAGCTTATGTTGTCAATTGACAGCCATCGGTTCAAGGAAGAATTGATTTTATGTTAATTGGTTTAAGGACCTCATTAATATTGTGTTTTCAATATTGAATATACTGAAATGAAAATCTTAAATAGTAAACAAAAATAATATTAGTGGGGTTTTCAATAACTGAAAGATGTGAATCAAACATTTATTTTTTCCATTAATGTATCTTATTACAATTTACATCCTTATATACACATTATGAAATCAAGTTTATTATTTCTTTTGCTCTTTGCTATGAGGTTAAATACCAAAAAGAAAAAAGATTTTCTTTCCACTTTTTTTTTTGATATAACAAAACCTCAATCTCAATAGCTAAGAAGAACACGTGGCACTTTTGATTTTGGTTTAAATTTGAAAAATAAAATAAACAACATAATGAAAAACCACAAAATAACGTGAAATTTAATATGCGCACCCAAGTGGGTTGCTCCATGCCACATTGATTCTAAGGGTTCAACAGATGTAAGAGCTAACAAAGAAGGGCGGACAGTACAGCGACAGGACAACGAAAGCTAAATGTAGCGGTTAACGAGGGACAAAAGTTAAAAGCTTTGTGTGCAGGCATAATTAGAAAGTCATTAAAAAATATTTGAATTTTTTTTTGTTTTTTATTTTGATGGCGGCGGCTCCTTTCTTAACATTCCCTCATCTCATTGTTGTTGTATTTGCCGACAACAAACACGATTAAAACTCGTTAAAAATTAAAATTGTATTTCATTAAAAAAGAATGTTAAAACAAAAAGAGAAATTTGTTAAAACAAGAACAAAAAAAAAAAATAAAAATAATCATTGGTTTTGATTTACCAAAAAACCTTTGAATACTTTAACACAGATACTCATTTTTTTGATATTACAAATAAATAACAAAGAAAGTATAACAAAATTTTTGGTTAAAGTTTGCTTTGACAGTGACTCATGAGTTCTGAATGCCAACAAAAAACCAAATCCAAATACAAATGCAAATGCAAGACTCAGCGTGAATTCCAACTGAGTTGATTCTGAGTATCTCGAACATCTGAGTATAGTATTGTGCATTTGACAATAATACTATTTTGTGAATAATGTCCTTGCAGTGAAGCGAATGAGTTCAAGTGAGGCAAAAGAAAGGCTTGTCAAAGCAGCAGTAGCAGCAGTAGTTAGAATTATGCGAAGATATGTTAGTTTTATGCCTGCACTTGACATTAAAATTCATTTATCTCTTCTATCAAAAGACGAAGCCTTGACGTTGCTTCACTCTATTAACCTTACACAGATGCATGGGAGGTCTCAAGGATATGCAACGCGCATCTGTGAATATCCTTCTCTGTTCAGTTTTATGTAGTTTCATGTTAATTAAAGTCATAGAAATATTCAACTATTTAAGGCAGATTAATGCTTATTCATTTATTGAACAATTTGTGTATTTTCGTTGATAAAATTTTTAAATTCTAGTAAGTATTTTGTTTTCATAAAAACATGACAAATTTACACTAATTAAATAGTAACTAATGAATAGAAAATTATGAGTAACAATTTTAATAAAAAGAATGTGTTAACATCTTTAAAATTGAAGACAAAATAAGAGAAGTCTGAACAAGTGTAAATTTTAGTTTGAGATTATATTAGAATTGTTTAAATTAGAGGTAGAGCGGGATCTAATTCACCTCATCCATGCGCCCTCTACTTGGCCTTTTCTAACAACCCCTTTCTTCTGAGATTCATCAATAATTCCAAGATTTTGCAATGTTATTTGAAATATATCAACCTAAGGAAGATACCCAGATTATTTTAGGTCCTCAGTTGTACTTTTGGGGTCATTGTATAAATGCCACTCGGAATTTGGGAATCTAGGAGGCAAAAATGTAAACTCCGGTGTAAGTAGTATGAGGATACTTCATCAATCAAAAATTTGTTCCCCTAGTTAGAATATAGGGTCCCATAACGAAGTAAGGTCCAATACGCATTTTTTAAAGCATTTTTGATTGAATGCAGGTAACCTTGGTTTTTTTTTTATTATCTCACCTATTGTATTTTTCGCTATAATGTCTTTGTGGATCTTTTGTTAATAATCTAAGGAATACCTGGAAATTTTTTTCTTTAATTTTCTATTGAGCCGTTTGCTTCCCACAAACCAAAATATGTAAAAGTCACGATTTTTACACATTTTTGTTTGCCACTGCGCTACCCACTGCTTTCGCTCTATCTCAAGAACGATTTACTCTACAAACAAATTTCATATACCAGATTTGTAGAAAATTTTATGATCTACAACTATTGTTAAAACATTAATTGTCATTTAAAGCATAGGAAACAAGATATTTGCAAAAAAACAGGACAATACACAGACCTATACTTTTGAGGTCATATATAAAATACTAAAAGAAACATGTATACAAATTTCCACCTTATTTGATTGGACTAGTAAGTTTTTTCTTTAAAATTTAAGGCATTGAATGTGTAATTAAACCATCCCTTTAAAGAGTCTTTAACAATATTTTTACCCAGAATTATAGGGCAGTTGATTTCAATTTCCGTAATACCAGATTTTGAGAAATAACAGACCCTGTCAATGATGAACTCCGTTGCAGGGGGACTTCTTAATCTAAAGAAGAGAGTCTCGAAGTTTGAACCAAAGCCTAGCCAAAGATACTTCAATAGATGCACCCGCCGACTCAAGAAGAATTACTTTCTTCTTTTCTGTTTACAGTAAAATAACACAAAATGTACTAAATTTCTTAATATTTTAAGGACCTGGTGAGCTTACTACCTGTGACCATCACGAAAGAGATATTTTTCTATATATTAGCTAAAGATTCAGACATGAAAAACTAGAAGTAACACAATACTATCTTTTGAACTAAACTGCAATCTTTTCAGACTACCAATACCTTCTTCAAGGTTAAAATTAGTGTCCTAAGCTGATTTAGCTTTGATGTCATGCCTAATGGAGAAGGAGACATGTCCAACTTGTAATCAAATTTATGGATGTTAACACAAGGAAGTCTTCTGAAAAAATGTTACAATATTATAATTTCAACTATAATAAATTAAGCTTATTCTTAAATTAATTAAATTATTCAAAAACAAAATTCATAATAAATTTTGAAAATTAAATGATATATTATTTTACTACACGGTAATTAAATGTTGTTTTTTTGTTTTGGTTTTGTTCACCTATTACAATAGAATAATTTATGTAAATCTAATAAAGAAGCGCTTTTTGTACGTTCAACAGAAATATAATAGGTAATCATAATCATAATTACAATCATAGCAATAATTAGAATAATTATTTTTTTATCATAACCACAAAAAAAAGAAAACAAATTAAATTTAGTTTTTACAATATAATAATTTATATACAATTTTAATAAATTTTCAATAAAATGGTTATTTGTTTATTTGCCTGCTGTAAATTGCTTTTTAAAGGAAATTATTATATTTCTGACATTCATTAATTAATTACACTAATCAAATCGAATTGGATCGAACAATGGACGGTAGCTGGACACTGAAATAAGTGTCAGGCAACTAAGTAATTCGACTAAGCCTACCTACCTACCTAGTACATAGTACAATATCATTATCAATACAAGCAATCATGCTTTGAGCATCTTCTATTAGGCATTTCAGCAGCAACCATTGCCCCAGCAACCACACCAAGGTATTTTGCCAGCGGTATGCGAAGAAGTTATGGAGATCTTACGGCGAGTGGAACGATTACTGAAACTTGTAGAAGACTCCCGCGATGAAGCAAAACTATTTGAATTGCGATCTGAAAATGAGGCAATTGTCTCGTGGTTACTATCCTGACGCGAATGATGACTGTGATGTGGATTGTTGGCACTGGCAAGAGATGAACTATGCTGATGAGTGTGATGACTATGGTGATGATGATGACCACCACCAGCACTGCCACCAGCACTTGTGTTACTAATGCGATGAGCACTGTGCACTGTACCTTCGGAATGCCGGCGAGAGCATTTTGTGCGGCTAACAGTCGCTGTCACTGGTGTCAGATCACTGGAATCCTTGCGATGATGTATTGATGAGTTGCTATGCTGGTGTTGATGATGATGCTGCTGTTGTTGTTGTTGTTGATTAGCTATAGCAGCATCATTTGAGGTTGCTTGTATGAGTCGCCTCGAGGAATGTGGTGAACTTGGCGTGCTGTGGCTAATTTGTCGGACATTCTGTAGTGCCGGATTTGCCAAGGCAGCAGCAGCCGAATTGAGATCAACGCAACTGACAGTTGTTGTAGGAGCTTGATTATGGGCCACAGCAGCTTCATTTGCTCCACCAACCATGGATATATGGCATACCTAATAGAGTAATTAAATAAGTTTAATTTCCATTTGATCAAAATCACTTCATACTTACTTCATCGGATTTACTTTCGATACAGCTGCCAGTGCCACCTATTAAAGCTTCACGTTCAGCTGGATCAGCACGCGTGTAATCTACATCTAAGGAACGCGTTAAATATGTAGGAGCAGACCTATAGATGGCACGTTTCGCTGCCGCCGAAGCGATCGCTTTGTACAGGTGACTCTTATTTGGGCTTAGACCATGCTCAGGAGAGGACGTGGGTGTAAACATACGTACCGGCGGTAAAGGAGGTGGCTCCTTTGGTGCTTCTTTCGGAGGAGTACGTGGTTTAGGTCCATTAGGACTAGCTACAACTTGCGATGGTGGCAGGGGTGGACGACCTTGCTTCTGACTCGTTGTTGCTGCTTGATTTAGTTGATCAAACCCTATATAGCTGCACTTCTCTGGAAATGGTGCCATTGGATCAGGTATGTGCGGTGATGGACTTTCTGTAGTTTCACGTGTAGACTGTCCACCATTACTTTTGCCATTTGTGCTAGTTGAGGGCACCTTTGTTGCTGTTACCTGTGTTTGCGATGTACGAGCAATTGGTGAAGAATTTTGCGATGTCTTTGTTATTGTTGAAGAGGTTCCTGTAGCTGTTCCTTCTGAAGGTTGTGCATTGCCATCATAGTTAAGATAAAGATTCATTTCAGATCGAAAGGGTTTCTTTGTTTTGTCATCACCTTGTGTTTGTGTTTCCGGTTTCACAGATGCAGGGCTTCGGGCTGATTGATCAAGATTATCACGTGAACGACCCTTGTCCAATTGTATGGCAAGTATATCGGTTGATATCGTCTCGATGTCATTTAAAATTGTTTCTAGATTTACTGAATCGGTCTGAAATAATTACAATAAATCTTATTAAAGTAGCTTATGAGTACCTTATAGTAAGTACGACCACACATTTAACGTTACAATATTTGAGGATTTCAAAGTATATATATTAGTATAAAAAATGATATTGAATGATGATTAATCATGTGCTTGCTTTAGATGATATAATGGGACACTTAATATTTTTAAAGAATTTTTAATGTCTATTTTGATTGTAAGAATCTCAATATAACAAGTGATAAACCTGAGGTACACATAATTAAAGAGATTTTTATCTTTTCAGCGATCTATAAGATTTATTATTATTAATTAAATGAGGAGTAGATTATCAAGAATGTAAACCTCCTCCGCAACTATTTTTACACCGTTTTAAATTGCTCCACATCCCTCATAATTCTACTTATAAGATTTTGATAATTTTATATATATTTTTTATACTTCTGTCGCGGTACATATAACTCATAAAATCATTTGTAGAAGATCCCATAAAATAAATAACACAGTGTCAAGAGAACATAATACCGCCTGTTTTCCAACATGTATGAGTTCGAAACACGCTTTGGAACAAAAGGTAACGATAACGGATCTATCAAAAGCGAGCAATTGACTTTGACAAACGCTAACGACCGGACGCGTTATATACGACGGAAATCATATATCTGAGATTTAAATAATATAAGTAAATTACACAACAAACATCTACAGATTTATAATGAGTTTTTTTCCAAGTCACTTTGTCCGCTGCGCCTTCACCCTGACAATTTAATAATTCATCCTGACAATAGTGAGAAGATTCGATAACAACAAACAATTCTGTCATTCACTGGAGGAAACCTACGTTTACATGACCAACATATGATTTCGTTGCTATAAGAAAACTAAACCATTAGTCATGTTCAGGTAGGTTAATGACATAATTGTCCTTTGGTTTAACTGTACCTTAATGGATTTTGGTCTATATTTGTTGCTTATACATCTAAATATGTACTCTCCATACAAAAATAAACTCTATTTTGAGCTACATACTTGTATTTCGATTTCCCTACAAATTCCAGTTATTTACAAAAACGAATTGATAACACAGGCCTGCAAAATTGGATTATTTTTAATTTCCCATTGAATGTGTTTGTATAGTATCTATAGACAAAAACATCTTAATTTCAAATACTTATGACCTTCGTTTTACTGTACCACGTCACATTTGTATCGACGTTTGAAAATTGAAAATTGGTCAATAATTACATGTCTAAATTTGGTAAAAGAATTTGTATTTCAACAAAACAAAATTGCTGTTATATTTTCCAATGTATATGCAATAATTATTGCCGAAATAATAACATAAAACAATTGGGAAGTATAAATAAATTGAAAAAGGAAAGTTGACTCTTTTTTTTATCAATCAATAAGTTCAGAGGATAATAAAGTGCTTGAAAATTTGTGTTCCACAACCAAGCCAACATGTGAATAAAATAATTTTTGTACTTAAACGAAAAATCACTCTATAAAATTTGTGGGAAAAGAATTAACAAAATCGGACCATTCGGTCCACGCTTTACTATGCAAATTGAAAAAACTATTTTTCTCATTAAATTTATATATATATTTTTCCAATATTTTTCCCATAACTACTTAAGTAATACCTATTGATATTACTACTCAGTTTTTCTGGAGAGAAACCCATGCAGACTTGTGTTATTTATACATATCCTTAAACTTAAAACTTCTTAACATATGGCACTCAGCGGGAGTATGAAACATATTCTATTTTATTGATCAAATGAGATCAAACTAAACTAAAACTAAAGAGTCAAGTTTTGAAATTTGTATGTGTAAGATATAAATTATAAGTCCCAGCAAGCATTTTCTATCGCGGAAGTCACTAATACGTCACGTCAAGAAGTTGAAAACTATCGCTGGCGATAGTCGCTTTCTTATCTAAGAAGCGTCTCGTGTCGGGGAAAAACGTGTAACTACAGCGATACATCCGAGAAGTCACTTCTTAATCTCTTCTGTAAGTGTCTCAGAAGTCTCTTCTATAACTATTGCAGAAGTCTCTTCTGTTGCGTATTTCAATTGCTCTCCGTGAAGTTGAACTTATTTTGATATGTTTGTTGTTTGTTTTGTGAGGTTTTAATAAAAAATAATTAATTAATAGCTCCTCAAATTAACTGATAAAATTAAACAAATGCTACCACACACTGTTCACTGATCAAAGCAAATGCATAGCGTCACCGTCTTCTTCTTCACATTGTTCGCTATTGCTCTACATACAGACTATTTGTGTACGTGTAACGAAATGCCTATGACAGTGTATTTTGTTTTTGTAAAATGTTACTATATACCAAATATCTTCCAGAAGTCACTAAGAAGTGACGTTTGGACGATTGACGATGAAAAGAGTCTTCCAAATGCTCACTGGGGTAGCGTCTGTAAAAATTGTGTTTAATGTTAGAGCGACACGAAATGTCTATTGTGAGAGAGTACAGTGTAAAAGACTGAGTAGAATTCACTTGGTTCAAATGCTGCATCATTCGAAAATTTTGTGCTTACTTTAAAAAGTGCCGTCAATGCGTTGAACAAAATGACAAAGATTTATAAAAGGAACTGCTAAGAATACATGAGATCATGTTCTTGACTGAATCCTTTAAGAAATTGGAAAAACGAGGAATGACCCTACAAGAACAATTGATAGTCTTGAAGCAAATTAGCAGAACCTGAACTAGACAAGCTAAATGTAGTTATATTGAAAAATCGGAATGTATATTTCTTTGAAAATTGCCAGTGGATCAAATAATTAAAAATGTACCATTGATATCTGTAGACGTAGAACGTTCATAATCAATTTATCGGTACATTTTGTCAGATAGACATCAATCACTTGCAAAATCAATCTAGCTACATATTTTGGAAACAATGATGCAGATAATGAGAATTAATGCTTATTTCTAGAATTTTTGTGTATTTTCTCATGTTCGTTTTAATTTTTTTAATTTTTTTTTACGGACAATATTTGCGTGTTTTTTCTAACAATTTCGCAACAATTTTTACAGACATAATTTTGAATAATTTGGAAGTATTTTTTAAGTAATTTCTTTGTTTCAAGTAATGAATAATTCTTGCATGTGTTTTTGTATAGCTTACAGGTGTTTTATGAGTATATGCACATGATATTAGTATTTAGTGGATAATTGATAGACTTTTGAATGAATAAATGTGATTGAGAATTTTATAAATCATGACGGTGAATATGAAATAAAATTTTAGTTGTGATGGAAGGATATCAACTTTCAAGGCAGATCTGTTGTTCAATTTTTAAAAAAATAATTTTACCAATTATTATTTCAAGTGTTCATTGATTGATTGATAGAAATTAAAAAATAATCAATTAAAGAAATGATATATTGAATTGAGTTGAGTTGAGGTTTTTTGATATAATTTTAGCCAATTACAAAATGAAATGAATCAAATTAAATAATTGAGAATTATTTGTGAAATTTTGGTCTTTAATTGGTTTGGTGGTGATCAACAGATCTCACCTGAGCCTGGCTATTATCCAAAGCATTTGATTTGGAATTTGTTATTTCATCGGAATCAAGTGTTGTTGATATTGTTGGTGAGTGAATTAATATTGTTGGTGTTGTTGGTTCAGTGATAGTTGTTGCTGCTGTTACTGTTGCTGTTGTTAATGTTGTTTGAGGATTATTCATTGCTGTTGCTGTTGATGTTGCAGTGGCTGTGTTTGTTATTGTTTTTTGCTTTACTAATGTTTTAGTTGGAGTTGCTGTTGTTGCTGGCATTATTGTAGATGTTGCAATTGTTGTTTTGGTTGTGTTGGTTGTGGCAGTCATCAATGGCTTAGTCAAAGCTATAGCTGAGATACAACTGTTACTACAACATTTTTGTGCGGTAGCATAAATGGGCTCGGCGGGTTTAGTATAAAATTGACTAGAATGTTCTACACAATGCTTCAAAGCATATGGTGTAGGTAGCGATTGCGGTTCTTGCAGCTGTTGTTGTGGCAGAGGTACAAGGGCCGGAGCCGATATTGATAATGAATTATTTTTGGCAGCAGCAATAGAAATTGCGGAAGCAAGAGCAGCACTATAAAGATCAACAACGCTACCAGCACCACTAAGACCCAGACCGACAGTAGCAGCAACATTGACAACAGTCTTGTGTAGGGCACATTGTTGATGCTGCTGTTGCTGTTGTTGATGAAAATGTTGTTGCTTCTGGTATTGTTGATGTTGTTGCTGAAGCTGCTGCTGTTGGCACTGGTGTTGGTGTTGCTGGCATTGTTGTTGTTCCTGTTGCTGTTGCTGATGTTTGCATATTAACTGGTGTTGTTGCTGTAACTGTTGACAACGATGATGTCGTGGACTTACTTGCGGCGAATGTAAATGTTGCGACAACATCGATGATGCTTGCTGTTGCTGCCTTTGATACGGTGAAGCCAAAGCATTATTCACATAAATATCAGGTGGCTCACAATGCTGATAGGTGCCAGATGGTGACTCAAGGGCATTATTGGGTAAAGTTGGTATTGCAACTGGCAATGGCGGTCTATTGGCAAGTGTCGTGTTAAGCTTCAGGCGGGGTTTGATCGGTGAAAAAAAGTGTTTTGGACTAATGTTGGCATTTGTGGTTATGGCCACAGTCTCAATGGCATCTGTTGTGGGTGCAGGTACTGTGTCGATCTTTGGCATTGGCACAGGTGGCAGCGTATGTGTGGGTGCGAATGTTGTCAGCGTTGGCGCCTGTTGCAAAGCTGGTGTCTGAGCTGGTGATGAATTATTTGAATATTTTCGCTGAGTGAATGGCGATTGTAGGTTGTAATCCCAACCATTCGTTTTCCCAGAAGTACTGCCGGATTCTGATGTGCTGCCTAAACGATAAAAAATCAATTAGAAACCACAAAAATCCATCATTAATACACAAAGGACAAACCCATATTGACATTCATGTGCTTCTGCAGAACATTCTCAAAATAAGACAAAGGCGGAACAGTTGCTTGCATATCATTAAATTGACTCGTCACAAGCTCAATGGGTGTCAATGGTGAACCATGGCCATGACCTATATTTTGTGAGCCATTCATGTTTGGTGTATAGACCATGAGATGGTCATTGTGATGTGCTCCCCCTAACTCTGAATTGCTTAGAGTTTCCTCAGACACAACAGACAAATGATCAAAATGTACATTTTGACCTTCGGCATTGGATACTTTTTGTGGTGAACCACCTTCGTTGACGGTATTTGTCATTGAAGACTTCAGCGGTGCACAACTGCCACCCTCTTGGCAGCATTCGTCACTGCAGTGACCATCGTCAAGGCCACGACACGTATCACAAGAATCTGAATCCTATTTAAAGAAATGTCATTCCATTAAAAAGAAAACTTAATACAATAAATTATGCATACTTACATCACTATTGCCATCACAACCACCACCGCCGCCACCTCCAGCAGCACTACATCGTCTATTGTTGCAACTGCCACCGCTACCACCACTTCCTCGACACCCTCCATGTTCATAGTCATTTAGTTTGGCCTTAAAGCGTTTATTAAGACGATCACACTCGTCTCTCAGCGTCCAGATTTCACGTCGTAAATGCTCATTCTCACGTCGCAAACGTTTTATATCCGTTTGGCCTTTGAAGAGAAATCAAAGAAAAGATTAAAATAAAAATTTAATTAACAATTGCAAAGAAAATCTAAACTTAAAAAAAAATCTTATAAAATGAACCAATAAATTGCTGCCTTTCTAAGCCCACTGATTGGATGCGCTGATTATAGTTTATTGATTTATTGTTTGACCAAGCAGCACCTAACAATAACAATAACATATTATGTCAGATTCATGAGGGGTCACAAAAGTGTTAATTGCATCCTTAGAATTTCCTTAGAGTTTTAATCATACATTTATTTAAATATTCGAAATTTCGGTATGAGATTGCGATAGTTAAAAAAGGGAAAAAAAAAATAAAATAAATGCAATTATGTATTCAAAATTATAAAAACTTGTAAAAAGAGCTTATGTGAATAAAAAAATGTATGATAGTACCTTCTGCCTTCAAAACAATAACTATAGGAGCAATGTTCAATGTCAACCTCGAAAATTCAATAAACATTGTAAAGAAACTCACTTAATTACTTCGAGTATGTAAATAGTTATCCCTGGATATATTCAATTACACATTTTTATTTGGTCGACTAAACCCACTTTTTTTTACGTGTTTATACATGCACAGTCAATGCGAACTTATTGTAACCGAGTTTGTTTGTTTATTGGTGAAGAGTTGTCATATGCATAAAATATAATGTTTCAACTCATCTGTTTACGCTTTCCACTTGTTTGTTTATAATTTCAGAGTTGCTATATGTATTAAATGTAATGTGGCGTACCCAATCTGTTTTTTTTTTTTTTAACATTGTAATACATTAAAACTGAACGTTTAGAATATAAAACGTGAAAACATTAAAAAAAAATAAAAAAAAGGCAAAATAATTATACCACATGGCGACTCCACTCAAACACCAAATTAATTTCGATTCATTAAGCGTCTATACGACACTTTAACTCGTGTTATAAATCTCAGCTCGCTTTTGAAATGTGTGTTTCGTCAAATCGCTTCGTGTGATAAGCTAAAGTTGAAAAGACATTTATACAAGCTATGGTTAACCGAACTGACTCAATACCGAATCAGCTATCGTGTAAACAGAGTAAATAATATTGAGCCCTACTACGAAATTTTAGCTCTAACTTGAAAAAATTACGAATGATTACACCAATCTGCATCTTAACTGATGAGGTTTATTTCTTATTGAATGGTTATATTAGTAATCAATACTGTTACAATTGTAAAGAGAAAATTGCTTTAGATAGAATTAAGGCCTATTTTATCCAAGTGAATTAAAATAAAGATATTATATTGGCCTCCAAAAGAGAAATAAAGTCCATTCGAAACTATCGTTTAAATGATGTTAACTTCAATTATAATTATTAAAGCAGACTTTCAATTTTTAACGTTTGTATTTCATGGTCAATTTGTCAAGTCGTAGAATACAAATTCTTTAGAAGAGAGCTTGTACGAACTACTATATACATATATTCTTCAAATTAGGACTTGAGTTATAAATAATGTTCCTATCCATACTCCGTTTCGCAGATTTGTACTGCATATCAGATACTGCATACTGCGATTTTATAATTCATAAAATGTTCAAAGTAAATTAAAAATGCAATCGATTTTAGTAAATTTTTCTAACTGTCAGAAATTTAAAATGCTGAGAACAAACCGGTCAAATGCCTTTGACTAATAAGGTAATAAAACGTTCAGTCTTCTTGTTTCGTTTGCTGTGTGTCGAGATATTGCCTTCAAGGGACGAAATGTCAGCTTACTTATTTTTTTGTTTTGTTTTGTCTTTCTGTTTTGACTTACGCGGTGTGGGCTGAGCCAGAAGAAACTACAAATAAATGTTTTTTGTTCAAGAAATCGCTTTACAAGAAAAATAAACAACAAAACTTTGGAAGCTGACATTATTGAGATGTCAGATGATTCAGACGATTGAATTAAAGACTTGGCTTTTTCATGCTCTTTCAGTGGTTGTTGCTTTGTATTTGTATTTTGGTTTCTTGCACAAATAAAAAATACTGTATTTTTATCAAGAACATGTACAGCGAAAAATACTGTGTTTTGAAAACGTTTGTACTGCGAAATAGAAATTTTTGGAGAAAATATACTACTTTTTTTCCCAAAAAAAGATATGACCATTAGTTATAAAGCATCCTGTTGTATGAAATACATAACCCCAGTATTATACTTGGTGTAATTATTTTGTTGCTCTTTTTATTTTTTTGCAAGTATTTATCTTTAATTTTCAATAACCTTTACTGCTACTTTTAATTTTTTCAAATATTTAAATTTATTTTTTTAATAATTAGCTATTAACTTTTACTAATCAAATATTTATTTAAATTTCTTTCTTTTTTTTAATGTATTATTTTAGTATTTACTATTGTATATTTATTTATTTGTTTTTAATCAACATTTGCTATGATGCATTTGCTAAATACTCATCATTTTCATTAACATATACTAATCTCATACCATAATTTCAAAAACCATTCGCTGATTTTAGTGGAAATTTTTGTCTCCACACAGGCTGCTGCTGCTCTCACTCATTCATATTTTTCACCTTTTCATATTTTCTTTACTCATTTTTGTGTTTCTTTTTGTTTTTCTTTTTTAAATGGAAAATATTGTTTTCTATTGTTTATTATCATCATCGTCCACCTTTTGTTTTGGCAAGTTAAATTGTGTTTATGTTTGTTATTTTTCTTCTATTATTTATTTTTTCTGCTTTTTATGTTTTTCCACTGTTTTCTTTTGGTTTTCATATGTTTGTTTGTTTGTTGCTAATGTGTTTTTAATTGTTTTGATTGGGACTCTTTTTTTTTGCGTATTTTGTGGTGAAAAGAATTTAATATAAAAGAAAGAATAAATCAACCTTTATATAAAATAAAAAAAATGTTGTAGGCGTTTAAACGCATTTGGCAAATTGGTAAAATTAATTAAGATATATGTACATACATTTGAAAATAGGAACAATCACTTACCACGTTCAACTTCGGCATTTATATTGATTGTGCGCAATCTGAGTTCTTCATTTTCGAAGATCATGCCACGTGATGACTTTCGATCCAATCTATATAAAAATTATTGCAAAAAAATAGAAAAAAAAAATATTAATATAATTTGGGTCTATGAAATACTTCTTTAAATCATATATGTTTTAATATCTCTGACTTCCTCATTATTATTGTTTTGTAATTGGGCTCCTTCTATATTTAATAAGTAAATTTATTATTGCCTTCGATTCTTAAGGGGAATCCAGCAAGGTGAACTTGTTGTTAATATAATTTGTTCCAACATGCTCCAGCGAATTCTGTAAGTCAACTGAATTCATTCAAATCATTTAATATTTGTCCGCTTGATCTTATGTTTTATTTTGTTTTATTTTGCTATGGTTGGTGGTATATTCCTTTCAACACCACATCTAAAAGAACAACAAATATAAAGAACCTATAAAAACATACGGCGACGATATTTTCAAAAGAATGATTTTTTTTCTTTCTTTCTGTTTCCTCAGTAGCATAAATATTTTGGAAAATCATCAAAATATGCGAGGCTTCCACTAACACCACCTTCACTATATATTTGTATTGTATTTTTTTCCCTTTCTCAGTGCCGAAAGCAAACTATAAATTACAGAAAAATGTCTAAACATAAATAAAATTCCTTCTGTCGTCATTGTAGTATCTTCAAAAAAAACCAACAAAAAATAAAAACCAACAAAAAATAAAAACCAACAAAAATATTACAGGTTGTTTAGCCTAAGTACAACAAATGATAATTAATTTAATCATTTAATATATAAAAAACAATTTTCTTGTAATAACACACCCTGTATATTGCTAATTTTATATTATAAAATGTGTAAACTTAATGATAATTTATTCTTCATATCTTAAAACAAATTTCGTTGCTACTAAAACATTCAAAACTTGTTCACCCTAACATAGGAAATGAATAGACTATTGATTTGATTGGTCTTATAGGAGACACCCTGTATACCGTCGATTCTTAAAACATAATAATAGTGCCGCCAAAGTTGACTTAACATTTATAACACATTTCTTGACAAATATTAATTTGATCGAGGTAAAACTAATATGTCTCTGCAAATTCGTAATTTTTATTACTTAAAGACAAAGGTGTAATCGGACCTATTTTAGAAAAAAAAAAACAAACAGATAACATGTTCTCCTAGACTAAAAAGTTTACTGACCAAAAAAAAACATACATATTTTGTCAAACGTTTTCATGTTGGTTTGATCAGTAAAATTACATCTTTTTAGAACACTTACTTGTATGAAGCTTTTACAAACTTTAGATATGGAAAAGTAAAAGTAATAAAAGTAATATGCAATTTGGCAATTTTGCCACTGAGGGACTTGGCATTTATTGTCGATCCTTCTGGTCATTATCGTAAAGTCGTAGGGTGACATTTTAGAGTCTAAAATTTAGACCAATTGTGGACCCACTAATGCTAACCTCCTCCTACTTCCTTCATTTCCGACATCACTAAAAAACGTAATGTTTCTGGATGAGCTCCCACTTTATGATTGCATATCCCATCCTATCCATGTGTGATGAATACAAAATTTTATTCTTATGTTACTCCACTTCAGGCAAACAAGAGATTTTTTTATATTTGAAAAATTTTTCAAAAATTTTTCCTTTAAATGAAACACCTTGTACTAAATCAATTGCTTTACATCTATCATATTTTATAATGGAAAAAAATCAATTTTTCACACCTTTTTAATAAATTTTCATAACAAATTAATGCAATTGATTTGGAATGGGATATTAATATGTGTGAACAATAAATAACTTTGTTGAAAGACTAAATGATGAAGTTAATTGCCTTTTAACTAACTTATGACACTTACTTGAATATGATATTTCTTTCTTTTCTACCAGTTTTTGTTTTTGCTTCTTTTTGCTTTTCTGATTGTGGTTTTTTTCATACAAAATTTGTGAAAAGTGAAATGGTTTTACTCGATTTATGTGTCTTAGTCGAGTATTTCACAGAAACTGTCGCACTCATTCATATGAGAAGTGTTGGCTACCACAGCTTGCCTGGATGAGATACATTCATGCTTTAGATATAACATCGTTAGTATGGAATGCGTAAATACTTATAAAAGTATTTCAACTAATTTTTATCTGACAAAAAAATAAAAAAATTTTGAAATGCTTTTTCACCAGACATAGAAAAACATTCAGATATATACAAATAAATACATACAACCATACATACGCATATAAATCTATATAAATATTCATGAGAGACTAAGAAGAAAATGAATGTATTTTTAAGCTATTTTTAAGTGACTTTGGTAAAGAAAAAACACGAATTTGCTTTTGTTTATTTATTCAATAAAGTGCGATTAATGAATGCTTCTTCCATTCATTCATTCATTTATAGAAATTCTTTTTGAAAAACGCACGCTTCTGTGTACAATACTTTAATATTTTTATGTATTTATTTAATTTAATTTTGTTTTGTTTTTCGGGTTGTTAAGATTATCTAAAAGCTTGTATTCTGATAATCCTTTTTGCTTATACGTCACACATATTTTAAGACAACGATATAAAGAAAGTATCTGTTATGAAAGAAAATTTTAATCGTGATTTCGTTTTATATATAATTTCTTTTTTTATGACATTAATAAGTATTTATGATAAATTATAAGTCTTGTGTACAGCAAATCTCAGACTAAAGAGCAAATCTAAATAAACCCAAACCAATTAATATTCAGATTATTTTTTAACTCTTGACACAATAATAAATATGACAAAATGACAATTTAATCCATATTCATGAATTTCAATGAGTTTTCTTTATGAAAACAATGAACTACTTTCAAAATTTTTATTACAACATTTCTGTTGAATAAAATGACTCGGCTTTGCAATAAAATTTCTTTAGTAAAATATGAGTTTTCTATTATGAGTAGCTGAATCTTTTGCTCAACACATAAAGAGCATTAAACTCAACCATTGATCTGCAGTCATACAGACAGTTTTCTTTCTGTAACAACAACTAACCCTTGAGGACAATTTCTTAAAGCAATAATCAAAATATTTCATGTAAAATCTAAAGATCAATATAATTATTTAAGAAAAGTATAAAAATCATATGTTTAGTGATAAATAAAACATAGATTTCTATAAAGGCATTCTAAAAAATATTGATCAACTCTTGCACATTATAAAATTAAATCATTTTCGCGAAAGAATTATATGCATAATTCAAGTTTTATTATAAAAAAATTGATAAGAAAATGTTGCGACTTTCCTGGAATATTAAAGAAAAACAGTTTAATACTCAAGGACTATATTTCATAAACTAACTATGCAGCAAAGATTGTTGGTAACATAAAAGGTTAACATTATGACTTCATCTATCCCTCAATTTGATGAAAGCAATTTTGTGGGGAAACATGGCTGCTATACTTAACTTTTTGAACTCCGTTATAAACCCTCTAAAACATATATCAAAATCTTTCTATATTAAGTAAGTCACAGATGATATTTAATGGATGATGTAGTAGAAGCTATATGTAGGAAAAACCCAGATTTGTGTGGCATAGAGATATCACATATAAAGGCTATGCGCGAGCAAGATTTGATATTCAAAATGCCATTACCTGACGCAGAGGCTCGCAAACTACTATATGCGGGGCACATATGAGTGGGATGGGTTCGATTCAGAATACATGGAAATCAGTTGCCGTTCAGATGCTATCGCTGCCTCTTTTTCGGGCATGTCTCCCATCTGTGAAAAATACCAGTACCTACGATGTGATAACAAAGATCATATGGCCAAAGGATGGCAAGCACAATCAGTACAGCTGGGAACAACGATCACTCCACAGGAGGCTTCCAATGCCCTATGTACAAAAACGCGATGAAAAAACTGAACAATAATGATTAAGTTGATTCTAATTAACCTTAACAACTGCAAAGGATTTAATGCAGATATCGCAGAGTTAATCACTTCAGAAGTTGGTGGAAACCTTACACCAATTGGCGCGATTAACTTCAATTTAAAGGTTGAAGAGTCCTGGAATTAAGCTTGCACGATGATCGTTGCAATAATGGAATAGAGATGAGGAAATTAACAGAAGAGTGATCTTACGTAGCTCTCTTTGGTGAAGTAATGCCACCACATGAAACTGTTTGTCCGGTGAATCGTGCAATCTAGTAGATCGGTCTACTTGGATCACAACAATTTAATAGTGAGAATAAATGTCAATTATAAGAAAAGTTTTTATAACAAAGATTACTCAACCCAAAGTGAAAATACTTCAAATTTTTTCACACACGCACATAAAATAGAAATTTAAATTTAAAAAAAAAACAATCAGATAGAATATTTGGTACTCGATTTAGTAAATTTATTGACTGAAAGATGAGTTGAACTATTGTCAGATTATAAAAGTGGCAGACAATAGAATGGGTTTCTTAATGAATTTAAGCATTTGTTTGTGTTTTTTGTTCAGTGTCTGAACAAATAGTATGTTCTATAGCATAGTACACAAAATGCGAAGTTCTTATTATCAGAAAACTTATTTCCTTAAGATACACGATGATAAAATAATCAACTTAGATCCATTTAGAGGGAAAGTTTGAGATAGCTTCTAGCTCTCCTTATATTTATAATAATATACTTCACTTTCAAACCAATAAAATAAATTGACCAAGTTCTATCTACTGATATATCACTGTACGCAAAATAAACAAGCTTCATAATAATAAAATGCTTTCAGTTTCATGGCTTTCATACTCATTTTATACGTCATTCATACGTAGTATTATTGTATTCCATAAAACTTATGATCGTTGAAAGAGCTTTTGGCATTTTTATGAATCTACAAACAACGAAATCATAAAAAAATCAACAGAATCACAACAAAAACAAATAATAAACCAAATTAAAGTGAAAATTTCATTTCGATCTTTCAAAAACTTTCGACAAAGTATTGATAAACAAATTTATTTTTAATGTTTTGATTTTTCAATATAAAACAACAACAAACACCAATAGCAAAATATTGGAAATTTGATGTTTATTACTTTCAACATAGTAGTATCCAAAAGCCAGGCCAACGAAACGAGGAGTACGATACTATATACTCGTACTAGCAGACTTTTGTATATTGATTCTTAGTGAAGAAAACAACCAGATGCAGTTAGTAAGAAAGAAAGAAACACTGACTGACTCAGAGTTCAATAAAAGGTGAAGAAGATTCATGCTTTCTTTCTTTTATTCTGCCTTTTTTGTTGTTGGTTTTCTTTGTATTTATTGTTTAGCTTACTTTGCGGCTTTCTCGGAACGTTTTCCGCTTTTCCGTTCATTGGCATTTTGGTGATGTTGACGTGGGGTTTTCGTGCTTTTCATTTACTTTGATGTCTTTTGTCTATGTCAATTCAATTGATGCAAACGATGCTGATGACAATGATGATGTACTATGTACTACATGAATACTTGACACACTTTACAGCAGGAGACAAAAGCACATTAAGTGACAATTATTATTACTACAAGGCAGCAACACTTGACATTTTCATTATTTTTTTTTAATATATTTTTTTGTATTTTTTCCAATTATTTTCTTAATACTCGTATAATAATTTTTACAATTTCACTTCAAAAATTTATACTATAAGTATTATTTTTCTCATTATTATTTATGAGAAATTTTATTTAATATTTTTTTTAATTATTATTATTTTATTTTTTGCAATAAACTTTTTGAAATATTTTTGAAATTTTCAACACAAAAATGGCGAAAACAAGAATATTAGAAATTTCACAATAATCGAGACCGCACGACTCGACAATGAAAAGAAAACTGACAGTTGGGCGAGATCAGTTTTGGCCAAAAAGAATCTATAGCAGTCAAACTCAACAGAATCAGGAGCAGATACTTGTAGTATAGCAACAACACCGTCAACGGCAATGGCAGACGCGGCATTGAATGCTGCCCGCCAAGAGCAATAAGCTCTAAGATGTCTATATGTTATATGGTAGTTGAATGAAATTTATTTCGATTTTTTTTTTTTTGGTTTTGTTTGTTTGATATTAAAATATCAAGAAAATTCAGTATTATGAAAAGAAAATCGAAATGAAACGAAAGAAAAACGAGGGTGAAAATCAAAAGCCACTAAGAAAAACAACAAATCATCTCTCAGCTCTCAATGAAATACATAATAAACTCATTAGGGGGGTTCTACAAATTTGTATATAACGTAATTAAAATATATGGAAATAAAGAAGAAAAATATGAAATAAAGCATATCAGAAAGAGAAGAGAAATTGTCTGCAATTTGAATTTTGAAAATTTATTGTGTACTCGTGACTTCAATTGATTATTGAATAATAGAAATATTTTATTGTTTTAAGCAAATTATGAAGAGAGTGAAAGTGAAGTGTTATTCAATTATGATTGAGCTTGACTTGAGAATAACATGCAAGATACTAGTAAATAATAAGCTAAAATAATGCATCAGATGTGCTCAAGGTTAACTTCACGGACAATAAGAAAAGTCGAAATTGTAAGGATGATGAACATTTGCACATCTCTTACATTGTATTTCTGGCGGATACAACTGGGAGAGAGCTTCGGCTTTACAGTTTATATTAACTTAAGTGTATAAATGTATAAATTTCATTGTAATCTCTCAATGAAATGAACGTGCCTTATGTTAAGATTTTTTTTTATTACTTGCTAAACAAATAATTCATATGATGGTCAAACAAGAAATTAAAGATGTGAAAATTATTTTCAAAGCTCACACGATTATAAATTATACTTTTCATACATGCAAAAAACTTCGGTGTAATCCTTTGAAAAAAATGGCGAAATATCTAAAAAGAAACCTCAAATTTGAACACTCTATATAAATGTCTGTAATGAGTGTCTGTATGTACTCTTGATCAGGAGGATGAGATGAATCCATCTACCCATATCCAATCCAACTTGTGTAAAAACTGTATACGAATATGTTTTTGTTTCTTAAAGGGTAGGGCATGTATTGGTCCGATCTTGGTTTGGTCATTAAATGGAGTATTTATTTACGCTTTGTAAATGATATTTAAGCACATAAAAGTCCATAGGATTTCTTGTCCTCTTCATTAAAGTGTCATTGGTCAGCTCAACTGAATACAATACATGTAAGCCCGTCAAGGGGAAGTCAAATTGAATAGGCTTGGATCAGAGAACAGCAACAGGTATTTTCGAGTAGAATCGATCTTTAACTCGGACTTTGGGCTCAGTTGCTTTGGAACAGCACCAAGTGATGCATGTTTGCGCATTGGTTCAAACTAGACATCTGTATGTATTCATTCGAAAGGGCATTTTTGGTACTCATGAAATGAATTCCAATGTCTGAATGTAGGTGAGACAATGTTTCATATTCACATTCAAAGGAAGTGGTGCCGAATAAAATTGAATGTTATTTTGCACTGCGTTGTTTGTTGGTGTGCAAACATATTTACATCCCCGACTACATTTCACAACAACAATTGCACACAAATTCCTCTCACAAAATAAAATGCTCTCCCCGACACACAACAACAATTTCGAAGAAGAGTCTGAATACAATAAATGTTTTTCTTGTTCCTTTCGTTTCTTTAGCTTCTTTTACACACTCTTCTTGTTCCAATCGTTTTGAATGCGATCGTGTACTATGGCATCATTCTCTCAAATGAATTAGAATTCATTCATATTGTGTGTGGTTCAAAAAAAATTGTGTACAAAATTCAATGGTACTCAGTTATGCTAAGCAACTGAATGCGTTCGTACAGATGTCTAGTTCAAACCAATCATTTTGATCGCTTACACTTGTGTTACAAGCATACATAGTATTATTACTTTGGTTCAAACAAAGCAGTGTCAACATTAAAGAGTATGAAGATGTTCATGTACCAAAAAAGTGCGGTCCCTTATGTTTTGCAAACTCGAGGAAATCGTATAATTCAAGTGACTTTTATGACTCAATACTACTCGTTGCAGGTCTCTGGTTTTGGATGCTTAAGAATAATTTATCCATACAGGATTGAGTTGAGAAAAGAAAACAAACTTTAAACATTTTTAGTCTTAAAATATTCTTAAACTATTAAACAAAAAATCGATAAAGCGCTTTAAGTTTTGCTAGTCTGACTATCCATTAATAGCTTCTCTGATTTTGATTTCCTTATAGTAATTCTTTCCTCAGTCTAATTTATAGCATGATCCAAAATGTTGAAGAGAAAAAGGCAAACAACTGGTCAAGTAAGGATTAAACGATGAACCTAGCAACCCTGTATTTAACTCAGAATATATTGTTCTCAAACCAAAATATTAAAGAGAAAAGATCCAATAACTTGAAACCTAATATAGACAAGAACTTAGAATCTTTTACAAAATATATAATATTTCATTGAATTTATCCCTTTAAAATTTTATGTGCCTCATTCTCTCAAAAGATTTGATGATATTTTTATTTGAATTAACACAAAAAAAAATTTAATACTACTAAATTTAAGGAAAACCGATTATGCAATAATATAATTTTACTATTAATGGCATAATAAAATTTCATATTTGCGCAATTTGATTACAATATAAATATTTTTTGTGTTTTTTTTAGCAAATCAATCAATTAAAATTGAACATTGATGTTAATCGCATTAAGTAGAGAATCTATCTTGTGCAACCAACACACACACAGAATAAATTCAATTGTTATGTTAATTGATATTGTTACAGTTTCTGTGTTTTTTTTTTTTGTTTTTTAATTTTTAAAATAAAAATACAATTATTTTACAACATTAAATTGCAGAGAGATAAAGAAAATTAAAATCAACCAAGCATTTAATTAAATTAACATTGATTAAATGTTGTGTATCCCTATTAAGTATCTTCCGATTTAGTACTATAGTACAATTCATATGAGATTTTGTGAATTAACACACTTTTTTTAGCGATTGAATGACTTTGGGAAATACTATTTATTGCCAATCGAATTTTATTTACTCATATTAAAGATATACAGTGGCAAGTAAAATTAAGTCAAAAAAAATACCAGATAGTCCTTACTTTATTAGCAAAAGATCATTGAAGCCATTTTACCGATAAATAAGATAGGAGATAATGAAAAATATTTATAAAAACATTCAATTAAGGGTTTCGAACTCAATACTCAAGCGCTTCGTGATGCTCGTCTCGATGCACATTACCGAACTTGTGAACAAAATGCAGCTTAATTCCGTAAAGAATGTCCATCTTCCTAAAGAATGCAGATTTTCCATCGAATTGATGTTTGGTCGTTAGGCTAACCACTCCATAAATTGAAATTGTATCCCTGATATTATACTCTACCATAAATTATAAGCCTAATATGCTTTGGATCTCACTGGATAATCATTTGAATAAAGCATAGACCTACCATAAAATAAAATTTACTCAATTTTGCTTGCCACTGTATGTTTGTGAGAGTATTTCGTATCTTTCTCATTTGTTCTGAACTATTTCGAACCCATTTTGATATGTGTCATGGCACTGGCAATGGCCGTCTACGGCCGTCTATAGGTTCCGACACGCTGCGTTTGAGTTTTATGCCGTAAGCATATAAAACAAATATCAAAACCACAAGAACAAAATCAACACAAATATCTTAAACAAAATTTATATATTTTCACAAAAACAACAAAAATATTATAAAAAAAAAAATATAATTACAAGAAAAATTAAGAAAATTATATTTTCAACACCAGAAAATACTAAAATAAAATTTGTTTGTTTTTTTTTTTTGTTTAATTTCTATATATTTTTCATTCGAGCCAATCATTTTGTTATACGCTCAATTTGTATGTGGATAAAACTATTTGCACTCAATTGAGAAATCAAGGAAAAAGATTCATAATAAAAACTCATTAGCGTAGCTAATTTGCGAATTAAATCATTGAATTCCACAAGAGCCAAGAGAGATACATGTCAAATTTTGTCGACAAATCGTCGTTGTCATTTTTTATATACGAAATCTTTTGTTTATTTTGATGCTAATTCGACATGACCAATTTAATGTCTTCCTATGATAGCAAATAATTTAGATTCATTTATATTTCTCTTCTTTTCGATGAGTTTTTTTGCAAAATGACGTAGTTTGCTTATTTAAAAAAATTGTTTGCCATTATTTATTTTTGTTTTTGATATTTTAGAAATGACAAGAAAACCAAGCGTGGGTTTCTTATGGATAATACTAGAGAGATAATGAGGCAGATTCAAAGATTTATTGATTTTAAATTGTATTTTCTGTCATTAAAAGTACTCGTGGATATGCTTTTTTACTAAGAAAATTTAACAAAATAAATACAATTAAGACCTCGAAATGATCTTCATGATACATCAGGTGTCACATTAGGTTAACATTCAATGTCAAATCATATATGTTAAGTATTATTATATAGTAATGTCCTTCATTATACTGAATTGACAATGGTGTTCCCCCTGCACTCGAGAGATTTTTACAATCAAATGAGTTAGAAACAAGATTTTTCTCTTAAAATAAATTTATGAATTCATTAAGAAACTGGTGCAGAAGCTTTTTTCTGTCAATAACACAAATGAAATTCATCATTTTTAATAGAAAAAGCTTTTCAAGTGTTTAAAAAGAATTTTAATTAAAAATTCCTCACAAGATTACATTAATATAGTTAGTAAGATGGATGTAAATGTATGTCTAACAATTCAATAAACACTTAAAAATAAAAATTATTGTTCTTATTAGGAATGTTGCAGAGAACAGATTTAATATGGGTATTAGACTAGTTTAAAAATCTTTATATCTATTATGCTAAGGCTTATGCCATTGACGATTCTTAGAAGCAAATATTGAAAATCTATGCGTTACGTCTCTTGATAATATTTTCGAATACTTACAAAAGAAAGACGAACATTGAACAGGAAAGCTTGTAGTGCTCAAATTTAACATGAAATAATGTCGAGGGAGGCAATACATTTTTAAGAAGTTATTTGGGGCTTCTACTTATTAAAATCAATAAACAATTTAAAATCATTTTAAATGATCACAATAAGATGAAAATGTAAAAACTACAATATTGAGTTAATTAATCTTATTCATTAGAAGTCTATATGTTTCTCATCTGTTTTGCTCTCTTACAATGTATTTAATATTGTGATTCTGTGCTTTTGAAGAAATTTTGAAAATTTATTATGTTTATTAGTATAAATCATTGAAGTCCTTGAAGATTATAAGAAAATTTTTACAAAATGAACAATATGATCGAAATTAAATTTAATATAGAAATAATGTCTGAGCATATCATATGAATTTGACTTTATTATTTAAGAAATATTGTTCAAGACGAAAGAAATCGTATCAGAATTGTGCAAGGCATTCCTACCATTCAAAATTATTCCACTTAAACATTAATCTAAGTACCGACCAATCTTCCTAGCAAGTTTTTAACTAAAACAACGCCTTAGTTATATTCATAAGCGCTTCTTCAGTCACCGAAAAATGTTGATCTTTCAAATTGTTTTTGATGTGTGGGAACACAGGGAATTAATTGGGTGCCAAATCAGGGTGCTAAAAAAGTCTTGCGTATGTCGAATGACTCATTTTCCTCAATTAATTGAACACTTCTGGCAAACAAATGGATGGTTGTATACCATTCAGAATTGATCATACTAAGCTGCTGTAAAGGTACGATAGCCACATGACTGTTTTTTGAAAAGAAACGGGTGACCCTTGCCTTGGAAATGTTTCGTTAGCCACTTTTGTTGTATTTGGCCAGGGTTCAAAGACCCATACAGTCGATTGCTGATAGAACTATTACAATCTCACAATAAATATCATGGTAAAACAATTAATTTCTGATGGCTTTCACTGAATTTGTTGGTGAACAAACATCAGATTTGATCTGGTAACACAAGGAAACAATAGGTCGAAACATATTATAAAAAGATGCCCTCATATAAAAAATGTAAATAAAATTTCGATCGAAAAAGCTTTAACCCATAAAAAGCCACAGCTATCATGTGGTTTATATTTAATTTTCTATCTTCTATCTAAAATCAGTTGTATGATGCAGTCGTTTCTTATCCCATTTCCAATTCCTAATAAATCAAGAGATGTATTCCAAATAATGTAAAGAGTTTTCTCCTTCACAGTCAGCGACTCTAGAGTTTGACCGATTAGCTTCCGAATAAATTGTTTCGATGCCGCGTTGCATAATTTGTTCTTATCGTTTTCGGCTATATTTGGTGGATCTGGCTGGAGTATCACAATGGGCCAATCAGTGACTCTCCGTTTATCATCTTTACCCAAACGAGCAATCACGATTGCTAACCCATTATTCACCGATAAATAAATGAACACGGAATGCTCTCCTGCGATTCCTCATACCTATTTGCGATCCGTTTTGCTTCCGAAGCGAACCTTCTAGGGTTAAACGAAATGGTGACCATTAATTTAATTCCCTAAGATTGTTCTCTTACGCATATTTCAAACTATTCTTAAATAAATTTTTCTATCCAATAGTTGAAAATGCTACTTTCAAATCATTTTAATTTATTCTGAATTTATTGCAAGCGAGATGAATATACTAGTATTCACACTGTACAAAGAAGCTTTTATTGAACTGCTTTATCGACCGAGGTTGTTGAAGAATTTAAATTGTTATCGATAAATTTATCGATCGCATACAAAAGCTTTTTACAGTGAAATCACAATATAGTGAATCGATCATACAATTATTAATTTTATTGTATTAAATAAGGAAAACAATTTTTTTATTTTTAATTATTTTATTCAATATATTTTGGATTAGAAGTATAGAATTACCTGCCATTAAGTTTAAATGCATGCCGTCTTCGTTCTCGGAGCATAGTCGAGTAGCATTAGTTCCCGCATGTGAAAGTGAAACCAATAAAAAATATAAAATAAAAAAGAAAACAAAAATAAAGTACGAAACCAAAAGAAAAGTTATAAAAACAAAAGTAAAGAAAAGAAGAAATACACAAAAATATAAACAGATAGAGAAAGAGAGAGAGAAAAAGAGCAGACAGAAATAGAATAGAAATCGAAATAGAGATGCAAAAGGAAAGCGTGAAAATTATTGAACTGTAATAGGAAAATTTAAATTTGTAATTTGTTTTAAAATTTAGTTGTTTCGTTGTGGTTGTTGTTTTTGTTTACAAATACTTAAAGCGTGTTTATTTAGACAAAAAAAAAAGGTGCATGTTTTCAATTTTCAATTTGATTTTGAAAATGAATAAATTTTCAATTTGAAGAAAACATTTCTCAACCGACGTAGGTACAAGTATTTTGTTGTAATTTAAATGTAAAACACAAAACAAATGTGAAACAAAAAGATATTAAATTTATTCGTTTCGATGCATATACTTGTATAATAAATAAGTCATCCCATTCACAATATAGTACAGTACATAAGTCATCTTTGAGATTATTGGTTATGGAACACTTTATTCATATTAAGTCATTTCTTTTATAAATCTTAATGTTCAATGACATTTTTTGTTCCACAATAAAAAGATATATGTATGCATGCTTATAAGGAAACTCAGTATCTTATATATACAAAGAGACAATGATATTGTATTTTACTATATAAAATCCAACAAAAAACAAAAAAGGGTAGGCAACAACAATGATGACGACATGTTTTTTGTTTTCTTTTTTTTAAGGCTTGAAGAGCAACTCATCTCACCCATTGATATATCGATTAAGTTATTAAGTACTCCTCATTGTTCGTGTTGTTGTTATTTTTATTGTTATTATTATTGTTATTGTTGTTGATGTTGTTATCCTTCATTAACATTTTGTATTATATAAGGCTGTGTACCATACATGAGGTTATGGCATCCTTTGGTGTCTTCTCTCTTTTGGTTTATGTAATGTGATTCTCTTTATAATATGCCATTATATAATTCTTTTCTCAATATACTCGTATAAGCTTTTATAAGACAATTTTTAAATCTTGTTTAAAATAAAGTGTGATATTGTGAAGTAAATTCCAGTATATGTGTCTCAGTAATTTATGGCTAAGTGTTCAAATCAGCACATAATCTAATATGCACATCACTAGTCATCCGCAAAAAAGAGAGAAAAATGATCTCGAAAACCAGAAAGAAGGCTATGCCAAAGATGTAATACTCTTCACGCTCCTCCGGTTGGCATCCAACCGTCCTTTCTTAGCATCACTATATACTCTCTGTTACAGTTTGAGTATCAACAAAGAACACAGTTTGGGTATCAACAAAGAACACAGTTTGAGTGGTACTGTATTTTTATTGTACTAATTAATTAATCATTATAAGTTTGTCATTTTTTTTTTTTTATCCTAGTGGTCTGATTCGGCTGATTGCGACAAATGTGCAGCGTATGGTAAAAAGAAACCTATGTCTCTAGTTCAAAAATTGAGAGACAGACGGATATGACTATGTCAACTCGTTTCATCGAGCTGATCACAAATATATATACAAATAGCGTCAAAAGTGAGTCAACACCTGCATTGTGAACAAATTGGGAATTGTTCCGTTAGAATTGCAGTTAGTTTTGCAGTCAGTTTTGATAGACAAATAAAAAATGCACTGTCTTTGTTTAGTCTTGCTTGTAATCAGCAGTGAAATAGTTAATAAACGGCAAAGAAAATCATGAGATCCGAAATTTCTTTAGAAACAAAGAAAATCATTTTGGATTTAAGAAAAAGGGGGAAATCTTTTCGAGAGATCGGAAAAACTGTTCAGAGACACGCCACTACAATAAAAAAAATCGTTGATAAATTCAAAAACTTCAAAAAACTGGAAAATTTCAAACGGTCTGGCCGACCAAGACGCTTCAATGAAAGGGAAGTTAGAGAAATAGTTTCTACTGTAAAGAAAAATCCTAGAAGTAGTGCAGTGCAGATTGCTGAAAATATTTCTACAGCATCACAAAAGGCTGTAAGTGCCAGCACAATAAGGAGAACATTGAATAAAAATGGATTTCATGGCCGCTGTCCGCGAAGAAAACCGTTTATTTCAAAGCACGCAAAACGGCTAAATTATGCAAAAAAATACAAAGATATGGGATTTTCTTTTTGGAAAAATGTACTGTTTACAGATGAAAGTAAATTTCAGATATTTGGATCGGAAAAAATTAAAAAAATATGGAGGAAAAAAAATGATGAGCTTAAAGAGCAAAACATTCAAACTACGGTGAAACATGGTGGAGGCTCGATTATGGTTTGGGGATGTTTTGCGGCTTCTGGAGTTGGTGAGCTTGGCTTTATTGAAACAACAATGAATGCAAAAGGTTACATAGAGGTCCTAAACAAACATGTTGCACCAAGTGTTGCACAATTGGGTTTGCTTGGACATTGGATCTTCCAGCAAGACAATGATCCCAAGCATACCTCAAAGTTGGCGAAAGAGTGGCTGCTTTATCGAACACCAAAACAGTTAGACCACCCACCGCAATCTCCAGATCTCAACCCAATTGAGCATATATGGGAATATTTGGACCGACAAATTCGAAAAAAAAAAATATAACCGGCAAAGAGTCTCTTAAAGCAGCGTTACTCGAGGAGTGGAGAAAAATTCCAATAGAGTTCACCACGAAGTTGGTTGAATCGATGCCACGAAGGCTTAACGATGTTTTAAAGGCCAAAGGGGGCCAAACTAAATACTAGTTTAATAAAATTAATTAAATATAAAAAAAAATACTAACGAATTTAAAATAGTTTATCTTTAAAAAAGTTCACAATGCAGGTGTTGACTCACTTTTGACTCGTAAAAAGGTATAGTTGAACCAAAACTTGTCACTAAGAATTTATGGTGCAAAGCTTTTGTTGTTTTTATGCTTTTATTTTGTTGTTATTTTATCAACCTTTCGTTTTGAGTAGAGAATTTATGAAACATTTATTTTGTTCTCATTCTCTTAAAAGAAGTAAAATTTTCATAGGTGTTGACTCACTTTTGACGCTATGTGTACTTTATGTGGTCTGCGATTTCTCCTTCTGTGTGTTAAAAACTTCATGACAAACTTATCCTACCTTTTCACTCCCATGAAGAGTATAATTAGGCGA